>OX578277.1:54153696-54753696 GCA_951217055.1 Gerris lacustris | reverse complement strand
TACTGAGTAGGCGAGTCAGTCACCAAGGAAATGTGTTTTAAAATTATTATTACGGAACAGTGTTACATAGTGTATGAATGTTCTTTTTATTTTGTATTGTTAGTTGTTAGATAGCTTCCTAAATCTAAATACAGATTTATGTATATAGATTTAGGAAGCCCCATGACAGTTTTTGCTAGACAGTAGAACTTTCTAGGATTAATGAAACTTCAATTATTTTGAAATAATCTTATTTAACTATTTATTTATTTATATTTATTTTTTAATAATTTTCCCCTCAAATATACTTTTCAATATAGCATTGTTCCCCTAAATTAACTGTAGTTATTATTATTATAAATACATACTCTAGGTGTAAATTACCTGATTTGTCCTAGACCCAACAAAGCAAATAATCAATATATAGACTAATGAAGAATCATTACTGATGTTTGCAGGACCGATTATATTTTGTGATGGAGTATGTGAATGGAGGTGATCTTATGTTTCAAATACAACAATGTGGAAAATTCAAAGAACCTGTTGCAGTGTTAGTATCTCTTTTTTCAATAAAACATTTTTAACTACTATGATTTGTAATTTTGTAATTAACGCTTTTTAAAAAAGATTTAGGTAACCCTGAAAAATGAACCAAACTTACATTTCACAACTTTAAAAAACTGATATGAAAAAATAAAGGTATTCTGTTAATTTTGATTGAAGTTTTTAAGTTAATTTTGATGTTAAATAATGAAACATACAACTCAACAATAACTCTTAAAAAATTGTGGTAGTAAAAAAATATCTTTGTTTCAAGGGTTATTTAAGCGTAGAGAAGATGTGTAAGGCTTTTCTCTCCAAGAAAATGATATTTTACTTCTAAGTGGTTGTCAAAACTTCATTATATCCCATATTTCGGAAGGGTCTTTCATCTCAATGTTTGAGTAGATATGCACTCTGCTTTCTTCTTCGTATTAGAATTCAAATTACTTTTATCTCTCTATCTCTCTCACCCACTTTTTTTTAAACAATTTTGATATAAGAGTATTGTTGTGCTTCAATAATTTTTTGTGGGTGATCTTCACTACTTTAGTAGAAACTGATAACTTAAATCTGAAAAAAATAAATAATACATATATGCTCAAAATCAACTTTAAATCCAGGGCATCATACAAATGTTTCAATATCCCCAAAAAATAACATTTTGTTTGGATTTATTTAAACACCCTTCATATTTTAAAAAGGTATGGTTTTAATATAAAGAAGAGTTTGGTCGAAAAGGTGAAGAACCGGTTTTTTTTTTCATTAAATATCATATTATTCAAATGTAAAATTTAACAAAATTGAAGAATCTAATTCATCTTTTATTACACGTTTTTTATTACAAAACTAACTTGCACATATAACAGCCTAAAATAGACAAAATGAATTTATTTCCTATTAAAGAATCGAATGAGCTATATATTATCATTATTATTTTTATTTTGAAAATGTAAATAATTGCAAAATAAAAAGAACTTTTTATATACCACGTTTTTAAATTTTCTGATGACTAAATAAAAAATCATAAATTTGAAACGTGTCATAATGAAGATCGTAAATATGGGTTATGCCTAAACAAATAAAAAAAAAAAAACTTGCGGATTTTTTCCCGAACTAACTTTCCATATAGCAAAATTTGCTGAAAACTAATTAAATGCTGCTGAAAGATGGCTAAACATTATTAAAATAATGCATTGTCATCGTGTTCTGAGCTATTCTAAAAGTTTCAAATGTCTAGCTACTCAGGATGTTAGTTAAAAATCAATTGCAAGATTTGTACTGGACAAACAAACAAACATACAAAGAAGAAAGCAAGCTAATAAAAACGTAGTAAAATATAAAATAAATCTAGAAGTGGAGTGACAAAATGAACTAAGTAAACTATATTTATATTCTTTAATTTATTATTAATGTGTTGCTAGGTACTCATTTGCTTTTTTTTAATGTTTTCAGATTTTACTCTGCCGAAATAGCTATAGGTCTGTTTTATTTACATACAAGAGGTATTATCTACAGAGATCTGAAACTTGACAATGTTCTGCTGGATTCAGACGGTCATATTAAAATAGCTGATTTTGGTATGTGTAAAGAGGGCATCACAAATGACAAAACAACCAAAACATTTTGTGGTACTCCCGACTACATCGCACCAGAAGTATGTCACAAGAAAAACTGGATAAACACTTTTCTCTTAACCCCCTGTAATTTTTTCCCTTTTCACAATTTTTTTTATTCTATTCCTTTTTTTGTATTGTGCTTTTTTGAATGAGTATAACTGAAGAGTTAATTTTCTCCTAGTAGGATGCCCAATTTATTAAATAGTTCCAAGAACTGCTTAAAACATCTCTAATCCTTAAATAAAATGTATACATATATATATATATATATATATATATATATATATATATATATATATATATATATATATATATATATATATATATATATTATATGATATATAATAGAAAGTTGCTTGATTTTTTAGTGAAACTTAAGTAGATCATTTAAAAAATATGGTAATGAACCCAGCAAATCTATAATAATTCAATTTGTATTCATTTACCACAATTCATTACTGTTAATGACTCTAGTATTCAATGAACCTACTTAAATTAAATGTAAATATTTATACTCTATAGTTAAGAGTGCGCTTAAGCTTTTCTTGGATGCTGGATTGTAAATGAAAGCTATTGAAGTAAACTTCAAAGAATTCTATTTAAAGGCAGCTTTAAGTTAATTTATACTAGCCTTTGCTCTACTCAATATTTTCGGTCCATATCAAGAGGAAATTTAAGTGTAGTTCTTATCTAGCGACCTACACCTTTTTTTTATTATTATTTTTGTTTTTTATAAAATAAATTAAAATACGAGTATGATTATTTTGGTCGCTTCTAAAGCCTTGAGATGTCTTAAGATGGCCTGAACATTGACAGAAGTCTAATATTAATTTTTAAATTAGAAAGTTTAAACAAAACATCCCTCATTCAATAACTGAATTAAGCTAAAAAAAAAAAAAAAAAAAAAAAAAAGTTGTAACTTACAATAAAATAAATAAATAAAAATCTCCATCTTGAAAAATACCAAACTATTTTAATTACAAAATAAAATTTCCGGCGTACATTTTAAAATAATAAATCCTAAATTTTACTATTGAAGCTATTTCTTAGTAATAATTTATTTTTATAGCTCCATTCTTCATGCAAAAGAGTGACTTCAGTATTAGACCATTTCAAAATAGTGGGAGCCACTTTACACATCCTTCATTAGTGTGAAATATGTCCAGTAAACTGAACCCTGATTATTGCTGATTTTTGTTCTAGGGAGATTACCTTAAACGTCTCTAATATACCAATGTATATTTGAGAGGTTTAAGTTAATCTCAATTATTAATTAGAACACACTGATTTTCTACAGAAAATAATTCTTTTAATTTGTTTTCCTTTTTAGGGTTTTGTTGGTATAACCAAAAAAAGAAACCCTTATAGTTTTACTCCTGTGTCTGTGTCTGCCACTCTGTACGGTTCCATTAACTTTTGAATCAAAAGAGATAAAAACATGAAATTTTGCCATTAAAATTTGTTGACGCCCATACTGGCGGACACCCAAAATGGTGGATAGTTAAAAAATAAAAATGTCATCTGGGCCATAGAAAGAATAAGAATTACTATTTGATCTGATCTGAAGTTTTCACGTTCATTGTGCACTTTTTTTATCGGCAGTTTCTTTGCCGATTAATAACTTCATGTTTACAATACCAATGAAACTCTTTTTACGTGAGACTTCACACACAACAATTTTTTTAGACTTGCTTTTGAAAAAGTTTAGTATCGACGCTTAGTGTTCTTCAAACAAAATATTTTTAGGAAAATTAACTCTTAAGTTACACGATATTGCGTATTTCTACTAAGCAGTAGTGTCTCTTTCAAATTCTTGGGTGATGGAAACCAGATTAATTTTGTTAAACATTTCTTAATTTTTGTGACCTTTTTAAAATGCTTTTACAATTTTACCATTTAGTCTTTACAAAATTTATTATTCTTATTAATTAATTGTTTCTTATTTTTAAACCCTTTTTCTAAAATCTATGGTTTGAAGTAAATATCACTTTCTTCTTTATCAATTCACCTTTAATGTTGCTTAGTTGGCATGCTTAAGCTTTTAACAGTGAATAATTAAAAAGGAATGGTGAGGTGATAATATAGCTTTTAAGGTTCTCACATCTGTTTGTATTCAATTTTTTTATTCATTATATTTGTATAAAGTTATGAATATTTAATATTTTCTTATTTATCGTGGGGAATCAAACCCAGATATGTTGGACTTAAGTTCTAGGAGAGTGCCTTAAGCCATAATCATACCTATCGTCATATTCCTAGCTTATTATATTTTAAACAATCATTAGAAAGAGGTTTTTCAAAATTTAATTGGATTTAAAACTTTTATGTATTGGTTGGATATGGTATTGGTTATTTTTTCCTCTTTCAACCTAAATAGAGTTAAAATTAGACAATTACAAATATTTTTGAGGATTAAATTCCACGATTTAAATAATATGAAAAAAATTATAAAAAGATCCTGTGACAATTATCAGAATCGGATAATTTGGACCCACACCCTTTTAATGCTATCTATATTGGCTTTACTGTATTTTTTTAATTATAGATTTATTTTTACCTAATTTTAATTTTATTTGCAAGATGTTAATGTACATGTTTAGATCATATTATATTACTTGTTATCCTTTTTTTTTATCTCTCTCTCCTTTTTATGAGAATGTGAACTTTACAAAGCCGTACATTCTTGTATTAAGTATGAATCAGATATAATTGTTTCAGATGTATGTTAGCATCTTGACAGTATTCACTTACTAATTTGTGAAATAAAGGTAAGGCATTGAATAAATTAAATTTTAAATATTTCGTTTCTAATTTGTTTTTATTTGTTATGTCCACATAATTATGTATTGAAAACTAAAAAGAAAGAGTTTTTTTGTCCTTTTTAAAACAATTTAACTTAATTTACTGTTAGTTGAACTATCCATAAGTAATTATTATTTATGGTTATCTCAATTTTTAAAAAGCTCTAAAGTAATTTTATAATGTAAAGCTTTCTACTCAGAGAATCTTCTGCATTCTTAATTAAAGTTTTAATTGCTTTTCCCCAGAATCCTACTGCAACATTTAGAAATAAAATTTGTTTTGTTATTCTTGATTTAGTCTTAAATTAATAAAACTGGTTTATTAAAAGGTAACATTTAAACGTCTTGCACTGTAGCTTTATTTTAATAATTCTAATGATTTTTTTTTTGATTTTGCATTAAGATCTTTAATTATATTAAAATGTAATAATAAATTTGTAATTTCCTATTAGAAATTTTAACTCCACACCATATTCAATTTTCAATTTCATTCTTACCCTTCCTATTAATTATTATTGTTTTGTTACAACCTAGGATTACATGTATGTTCTTGATGTTTGAAAGTCACTAGTTTTTCTATTTTATTCCGGATACAGCAAGCAAACTTCAATTTATAAATGTATACTTTTTTCTCCAATAATGTTGTAGACCCCAGTTATGTAAAGATTTGTTGGGATTTAACGTCACTCAATAAATCTCAAAAAGTAAATATTTATTGAATGAACTCAAGAAAACATACTTAATACAGTCTAGATTTAATTACTTTTTTGATTAACCAAATATTAAAAATAAATTAATAAATTAATTAAAAGAGAGTTAAGGTGAAAAGTAAAATATTTCATTAGTAACTGTTTTCTCAATGTCAAGGCATGTCCAGAAAGTTGGAGTACTCAATTTTTCTATTTTATAAAAAAGAAAATTAAAAAAAAAATTATATGATATTGAAGGTATATATGTTATTTATTTTTTTATTCAGGTTTTAAGCCGTGGCACAAGTTTTTTCTCTCCCATCATATCCTTTGTCCACTTACAAACCTCTTGAAAATCTGAAGGTATTGTAGTGGATTATACGTCGAAGAGGAATAACTAAGACACTATTTTGAAGTTGTCACCAAGATATTCTATTTAATTATTTTTAGCCAAGTCAGGGGAGTATGCAGTGTGGTTCAAAATGTCCCAACCAAACGAATTCAAAAGTGCTTTAGTGGAGTTGGCTGTGAGTGGGCGGGCGTTGTCGTGCAACAAACACACTCCCTTCATCAACATTCCCCTCCGTTTGTTTTGAATTGTTCTCCTAAGAATTTTAGGGTCTCATAGTATCGTGCTGCATGAATCGTCTCCCCCTAGGCAAAATTTCATCCACTGTCAATCGGCAGTCTTCACTAACAGTTTCCTTGATTTTTTACAGCAACTCATAGGTCAAAATTGAAGTTCTTCCACTCCTTTGCTCATCATGAATATTAGTTTTTCCTTTATTAAACTCACGACACCACTTAAACGGTTTGGTTCATAATACTTTCACCATTAACAGTTTTGATCCGTGCAAAAATTTCAGTTGGCGCGCACCTCACACTTAGCAGAATTTCTATCGACATATTTCTCAGAAACGGGCACTACGAGGCAAGTTTCAGTACTAACGAAGGTCACCGGTGCCCGTTGTGTTTAGAGAAATCCTCACTACCACTCAGTGTTGCCAACTATTGAAAAACAAAAAAAAAATCCCTGTGTGAGAGCTCAACAGTACTCTCACTCTCTGGACATGCCTCGTAATTTTAATTTCCATCTGTATTCCCCCAATTTAATTAGGTTCGCCTTACAAACCCTTCACTTTAAGTAAAAACGGAAGCATCAATTGTAGTCTACTTCTTTAATTCTAACTCAACTTCTTTAATTAAAATAAAGATATTTATTTTAAATTCAACACTGTTGGTAGCTTTATTAAGCCAAGAACTGCAGAAAAACTGTAGAATATTAATAATTATAAAAGTATTGTTGGGTCTCAGTATCCAGTAATCTGGTAGTAGTAATGTCCAGTAATGGGGTGAGGCCCCCCTCCTCTCTTACCTAAGATAACTAAAAGAGGGGAAAACTGGAAAACACTGGGGCACTAGGGTAAACAAAAACAAACCCTCAGTTTTTGTTTGTTCCTTGTGTGTCTACACTCATATCTCGCTTAATACACTAGTTTTATTGTGCCCTGTTTCTGATTTAATAATTATTTATTATCAAACATCCAGTAATCCGACATGGCATGGCCCCATATGTGTCGTATTAGAGAGACTCAACTGTTCATGTGAAAACAACCTCTACAAATCCTTCTCCATTGTAGCTTATGATGAAGAGTAACTCTTCATAATTATGAAACCTAATAATAAGATTCCAATTTAAGTGAACAGAACTGGTTTATATTAATTTTAAAGATTGATAATAAACGGAGCCACTGAGATTCTTCAGTTTAAGCTCTTGATGTTTCTTATTAGATTAAAATATAAAGTATACCTAATGCCTTTGAAAATACTTTTAATACAATTTTGTCCTCCTGTTTCAGATTATTCTTTATCATCCTTATGGAAAGTCAGTAGATTGGTGGGCCTATGGTGTATTATTGTATGAGATGTTAGTTGGCCAGCCTCCATTTGATGGAGAAGATGAGGAGGAACTATTTGCTGCCATCACTGACCACTCTGTTAACTATCCTAAAAGTCTTTCAAAAGAATCTAAAGAAGCTTGCAAAGGGGTCAGTACATTTTAAATATTTTTTTTTTTTTTTACTTGTTCTTATGTTTTGTTCAGTGATCCGGGGTTCAAGTTCCAGTTAAGCTATACATAAAATATGTACTATTCAAATTCACTTGTTTCTGACACAGACTTGAGAGTTGAGACGGAACACAATTCAACAAATTACTGTATACACCGACATTTAATATTGATGGAGTTGGTAAGATTTCTGTTTTAAACAGATGTGAGCAAAGGAGATAGTGCATGGAATAAATTAATCCAATAAAAAGTAGACTGCCAATTAGTGTGGCACATAGCTTCCTCGCATCCTATCATGTACTTTATTGTTATATTAACATTAAAATTATTGTTATATTACTTTATTGTTATATTGTTTATTGTGTAAAAACTATTAATAGTTTTAGCGATCTTTAACACTTCATAGCGGTGTCGCTGTTGGTTTTACTAAAAAATTGTATTTTGAAAAAAATGTTTGTCTCATTGAATAGATGAAGTTAGATTTTTTTCCCGAACTAAAATTCCAATTTTAAATTTTAAGTTCACGTTTACGCGAGCGTTGCTCGTGAACGCTTAGACGGATAACGTTGTCCAACGAACTCGTCCTGGCCATTGATAACATGAACATGTCTACCAAATTTCATCAAAATCTGTCAACATTTACTCAAGTTATCGTCACACGTTTCATAATTCGCGGACACACAGACCGACAGACAGACATACAGACAGACAGTCACGAGACCAAAAATGTTCCCTGATGTCTGAAACGGATTTCTGTCTTGGAATTTTTAAAATCGGAAACATAAAATTTTTTCGTTCCCAAAAGTGAACACAATGCTTCTGTTACCTTCCGTAAGCTCAGAAGCAATATAATAATAGGAAACTACATTACTTATTTTTCATAGGACATTAACAACAATTTTCCTCCAATTCCATTTATTTGGACTTCCACTATATGGACATCCATCCAAAAGATAAGCAAATCTTTTTTTTTGGAAAAAAATAAATTATAATAATAATGGGTTTATTTTTAAGTATTAATGGTTTAATTTTTTCATAGTTTGTTATCATATATAATTCCTTATTTAAAATATAAATATGATTATTCAAATTTGAAATGAATGCTAAAATAGACCCTGGCCCCAATAATAAAAATACTTGGGAGTTGCATTGTCCTTAATTATTCTTAACATTTTGATAATTCTTGGGTTTATTACAGTCATATTTTTGAAGAAAATGTGTGGTTATTATATTATTTTATTTTAATGCTTACAGTTCCTAACAAAGAACCCAAGTAAGAGGCTAGGCTGTGGCCTTAGAGGAGAGGAAGATGTCAGGGGCCATACTTTCTTCAGGCGGATTGATTGGGAGAAAATTGAGAATAGGGAAGTTCAACCTCCTTTTAAACCAAAAATTGTGAGTATTCTAATAATATGCATTTTAATATAATTGTTTACGTATTTTATTACCTTAATGGCTGGCTGGGGGTTTGATACAAGATACTCAGTTTCAAGATAAGTGACTTGTTAAGTAATCTATTTAACCTTTTTGAAGGGTTATCAGAGGAAAGGTTGAAAATTATTTATTCTGGCCTTTTCCGCTTCATAATGTAGGCCGATGTTCTTATTCTAGTGATGGTTACGGTTTTGTGGCAATAGTTGTTTTTATCATATTAGGATCCGGATAGGCATTGAAAATTAAAAAAAAAAATGTTGTTTATAGTAAACTGGGTAGATCTGCATTTATAAATATGTTGTTTTTTTACACCAGACACATTGATGTAGAGTTGATTTTGAAGTATATTAACTTGTTTTTTCTTATTATGTTATTCCTGTGTTAAATGTTTTTATATAATTTATTCTATAATAAAGTTACATATAAACCTAACTGATAATTTTTTTATGCTTGCAGAAACATCGTAAAGATGTTAGTAATTTTGATAAACAGTTTACATCGGAGAAGATTGATCTAACACCAACAGACAAGCTGTTCATGATGAACCTTGATCAGACGGAATTCATGGGTTTCTCGTATCTCAATCCGGAATTCATTCAGTACGTATGAAGACTCGTCCACCAGGGTTCCATGTCATAAAAAGTCCCGTATTATCGGAAAAAAGAAAAATCATATTTTAAGGAAAAAATGCCTCTTTGTCTTCCTTACATTCCAATTTTTTCATTCATATTTTTCCAACTTTTTCTTTCCCTTTTTCTCTTAGTCTCAAAGAGCTATATCTCATCAAGTACAACTTTTATCTAATCTCTGTGAGACCACGTTTTAAATCTTTCAAAACTTTTTACTACTAAAATATATAATATATAAAAAAAAACTAATTTATTATAAAGAAACAAATTTGAGTGGAATGAAAAGTTTTTTTATTCGGGTTAATGTGAGAGTGTTTTACAGTTATATGATAACTTATATAATAATAAAAACTAATGAATACTCATAGATATTTTTACTTAATACTCATTTAAATTGCATTTAATGTATGTTAAATGAGACATATTTTTTCCTCGAGCAGTTGATGCAACTGATTCATGCATATATATAAAGTAAGTTATTAATTTTGTCGAATGTCTTTGACTGAATGGACTTTTCAATTCCCCCCCTTATATATTTCTCCCAGCTATTGTATAGAAATATAAAAAATATATATATTTAAAAAATTATTAAATTATAAATGTGTTTTTTTTATTACCTGTAACCAATTCTAGGTTTGACTCGAGAAGAAGAGGAGAGAGGGCTCTCAGCATTTTAAAAGTCTTGACACATTGCCCCAACTTCTCAAATTAAAAATTCTGCTTAAGTTCTCTTTTACTATATGGGCGATCTCATACTTTTTTCTATTTATAATGTGTAATGATAATAAAAATGTTCAAATAAAGATGATATTATTACATGTTTGGTAATAAATGTCTTATCACCTAATAAAACAGAGATTGCATGTAATAGTTTCACATAAAAGTAGTAATATCGACGGGGTAGAAATCTTTCCTAATTTGTGGGCATAAAAGTGATTACCACATTCCCAAGTGGTTCTATAAGTCAGACATTTTTATATTAACCAGAGATTTTGAATCTCTATACCATTTTTTGTGATCTTGCTCTGTTTCTTCAGCATACTTTATAGTGTTTTTATGAGATTACCGACCAAGGTTCAAAAGTTATCTGGATCAAACTAAATTCTTTTCTTGACAAATATATTACTAAAAGGCTCACTGAAGCCGCCATAGAGTAATATAAATTTCCCAATGGAGACAGCATTTTGATTGATGTGAAACCCAATGATTTGAATCAATTACTGAGAACATCTTTAATGATGCAATTATCTTGGATGATGAATTTACTCAAAGCAAGTATCCTCTGAACTGTAAACATGCAGAATTGTTTTGGTTTTTATTTGAATATGTTATATAATTTGTATCAGAAATGCAGTATAGAATAAGAGGTGTAACAAAAAAATCAGGAAAAAAATATTTACGATTGGAATTAAATTAGGATTACAATTTATAAAAATTTAAATTATGGAATTTTTTTTTGGTAGCCTTTCCCTTCTCTTATAAGTGTCAATTTGAACCAATTGCAGAAATAATTAAGTCCCTCAGGACTGGTTTATGGTAGAGGAATGAAATAGGTGAACAGCCGAGGCTGACAACGGGCCCCAGTTGTCACCTAGGTTGGTAGGTTTGGTGTAGGCATAGGTTTTATAAATGTGGCCAGCTAAGAGCCCGCACTACAAGTGATAATAAAAAATAAAGAAAAGATAAATTATTATTTTGGCGCTTTATTTGTGTAGAAACAATAATGAGGTAAAAATTAATTCATTATGTGTATAATAAATAAGATTATCTTTAATCTGATTTAGTTGTATACTAGATAAGGAAGTCTGTGTCTAAACTTAGCTAGTCATATCCAAGTCCGTCTTTATCGATTGTATTTAAGATTGCAATAAAGGTAGTTATCACTAATGGGTAATAAACTGTTAAGACTGTACTAATACAGTATATTTTTGAATTTAAAATCATCTATAGTTGCACACTTCAATTGTCATGATTATTAACGTTAGTATAGTTGAAAAAAACATTTTTATATTTCTCCTTCAATTTATCGTCAGAATAAACTTTCTGCTATGAGTTTGTTTTGTATGAAAGGTTTATTTTCAATTTTTAAGAATGTAGGATGAAAATGCAAGCCTAAGACTTGCGGCTACAATGGAGTAATTTATATAAATATTTGGATGGAAATTGTATGGATGTATTTGGCCAAATAATCAAATTCATTGAATGCCAGAACAGTGGTTACTTTGGCTCCTTGTATGCACAAATACGAACAAGTCCAACCAAGTTGATCGTTTAAAGTTTTATTTTTCATGTGTGCTCTGATGACCATTTGTTTTAATTATAATATCGTTTACGGTTTATTAGACAGCTTAAGTTCAATGTACGTCAAACATTAATCAGTGTAGTGTTTAGTTATAGTTATAATTGATTGTGGAACATTACCATAACTGAGACATTTTAAAATTCTCAAAAAACTTTTTTTTAATTCTTTGAAAGGTTTTAGAATAAAATTTGGTACACTCCTAGCTACAAACAATTCAATTACGTGTTCTCTTTCACGGTTCAAAGGACTTCCAAGAAAAAAAAAAAAATCATCTATGGCTTTCATCTTTATAATTATAATGATTAACAAATATGCAGGTATTCAAATAATAACACCAATATAAAGCTATAAATTTACTTGTTAACATTTTTATTAAACAATAATAATTAATGTCTTACAATAACTTGTAATAATTTTATTTAACGATATTTGTATCTTTAAAATAATTGTCTTGAGATTTTCTATAAAATGATATTTTGTGTTTCAATCTTTTCTTTTTCTGTGAATTATTAATACTTTTTAAAAAATATTTTATTATAGTGAAACATTACATTTAAGTATTTATTTATTTATTTTACAACAAAACATTTTTGAATTTAATTATATATTTTTGTTTATAGTTTGAGAAAACGAGTTAGAAACAAAATATTTGTTTAAATATTATACTTAATTATTCATCTAACTTACACTTTAAATTTTTTTAATAAATTAACAAAGAATAAAATAAATAAAATAAAAATATCATTCTTAAATTAAAAAAAAAAAAAAAAATATTATAAAATAGTACAAAACAGTAAACTGCCATATTCTTTTAAGAGGCTTTATTTTTGTTAAGTTATATGTATCTATACAAGGTGCTCAAAACTCCGATGTCTTATTTTTAATATAATAAATTATGGTGCTTTGTATTGCGGCACCGAATAATCCAGGTAAAGTCAAGGTTTAACAAATATTCTTAGCCCAAACTTTATTACAAAATCTAATCTCCAAGTCAAAAAAATGTTTACTATTAAGAATTCACATTTGACTTAGAGATTATTGTTATTTTTATTTTAAAATCAGTTATTTTTGTTTAAATTTAAAATTGTGAATTTTGAAAAAGGCAAAAATGTTGCACTTCAGGGTATTTTAAGTTAATAAAATTTAGAAATGCTGATGGCAGTATTCACAATGACAATTCTCTAGTGAAACTCATCATTACATTAATTAGAATTGTCATTAATTTTTTTTTTGCTTAACCCTTTAGTAGATTTATAACAAATGACTAATGGTTAGCTGTATATCAATTGTAACAATTTTCTGTTATTTTTTCTTGCATACATATTTTTGTAGGAGAATGAATTGGTTTACAATTATCAAAAAGTAGGTATATTTTTGTATGATAATGTGTCCAAACATTGAGTCTTGACAGTGGTTGTTTTTTCTTCTTCTATTTTTGGTCTTATAAATAAAAAAAAATGCAATTGCATGACCCGTTCTACAGTCTTTAACTCTTCTTTTATTAAAAAACAAAACATTTGTCACTTAGTTTGGACGCTAATAATTGTTCGTTAATTGTCATTATTTTTGTTCATTAAATCTCTATTCACTGTCGGTTTTTTTACTCTTGCCGCTGGGTGGTTTGGCAGCATTGACCTGGTTGTAGTTCTGATCGGTTGGTTTAGCCTCTGTATTTATCTCTCCTGCCTGGAACACGCTAGGCTTGCTTATCGGCGTCAGCTTCAACCTGTCCAAAGACTTACTTCTGGAGGAACTTGGACTAATTTCATTCACGTTTCCCTGGCAGGGAGCAAAAAATAAACCACACCAAGTGTTAGTAACGATGTGAATTTTTTTTCTTTTATAAAAACCATTATAAAGCACAAGCGTTAGAAGAAAACCAAAATTGCATTTGTGTTCCTCTTCATTCCACAATAAGATCATCTTATTTTAGATGTAAACTTGATAAATAAATAAATAATAAATTAATAAAATATAAATAATAATCAAATAAAGTGATACATGATTTTAATGCTCCTCGTCCATTTAATTAGTTTTTAAAAAAGAGAAAATGGAATAAAAAAAACTACCCTGGTTTAGTGGAGAAAGAAACTAGGTATATTCCTCCTCTTAATCTGTAAATATAAAAGAAAGAGTCATTGATTGATCAAAGGACTGACTCTAAATTGGTGAGGATTTATAAAAATAGTAAGTACTGATAGCAAATATTACATGTGAAAGAGCAAAGCATTTATAATTTGTCCTAAAGTGGAGTGGAAAAGAACACAATAGCTGTTTAAGTAATAAAATTCTAATGAATAAGCTATGCTATCTATTTTAGTAAAAGAACCAATAAACAATATTAGTATTAAAAAAATAATATAAATAAACATAATAATATTCTAGATATTAAATTTTCTAAAAATACTTTTAATAATAATAAATATTTAGCATTAAATAATTTTAATAAACTGTGGGGGTCGGTGTAGCCTTGGTTAGCAACTAAAAATTGTTTGCCTTGCCTACTATAATCATGTTTTACGTTTACAGACTCATTACTTCTAATTAATTACTTTTTTTTTAAATGAATAAAAGGATCAATTAAGCAATATTTAAATTGCGCAGACAGTTGAAATTAATGTAGGACGATCTGTGGGCAACATTCAACAAACCATCCAATATAGGTTATCCAAATTAACCAGTAAATTACGTGGCACAAGGCAAACATTTAATTAATTAACCACCCTATATTTGTGTAACACTTATAAAGAATTCCTTTGTCAAAATAACTATTAAGACAAGGGAATATTTACATATCCAAGTAATTGGGGGTGGTTAACTGAGTAAATGAGTGCCAACTATTCTGGGGAATAAATAATTGGATTATGCTTTATTAGCGAATTGGTGAAGGCTTACTAGTGTTAGTGGCTTTACAAGTACACTTCTGTTGTATTCTGTTTTAATTGAAAGAGAAAAAATGCAAGATTTCAAATAGTCGACGGAATAATTCCAATAATATTGGAGAACAGTTTAAAGAAAATGCACTAAGAGATTTTACAGGCAGCATTGCCCATGTTGCCAGTAATGCGGGCAATGTTTATTGCAAGTTTACCACTCTTTCTTCAGCTTTTACATTACACATAAGTCTTGGAAGGATTGCCTTTTAAGGCTGAGTACTTAAAACATGAGCACAAAATGATGCTTTTAGAGCCGAGGGCCAACCACATTGATAACCACTGTCTTAAATAATCAATGAATCCCCCTGCTTAAGAATACAACTAAAATGATAATTCTTAATGTTAAATTTGTAACACATCAATTTAACTATGAAGCTGTCTTTAGTTAGGAGCGTGCCTTATATATATATAGTATACACATATAAAAAAAGAGGCTGTTAATAAATATCTGTGTAAATATATGATATATAGATTAATTCATGCACATTATAGTATGCCATTCTTAACTAAGCATATTATTTTAAGCGCGCGACTTGCCAAGCATGGCTTGTTAAATTTATTTGTTTATAAATTTTATTCTGGTAGTGAAGTAAAAATATTTGTTTCATGATTCCACCCTACAACAAGCAGATAAATAAAATGCAGTTATACAAACCAAAAATAAAACAAAAATCAATTTTAAAAAAAAACTAGCTTGTATTTAATTTACATTTTTAGCAATTTAGACAAATCAAACACTATGCAATAGTCCCGATGATACACATAAGGTCAGTAAGTGTCTTTATACAGTTGACATATTGAGTGGAATCATAAAATAACTAAATATTAATTGTTAGGTACCATTCAGTCATCTTATGAGGACCAAGAAGTTGTTTCAGTTTTTTGTACATGCATACGAAGCGATAAATTTAATTATGAACTTATGATTAGCTCTATACTTAGCTCTTTGTTTATCTCTAATACATTTAATTTTCCCTCTAAAATAATATTTTTTGAGAAATTTAACCACTTTTTATCTTATTTTTATTCAAAACTAATGTGATAGAAATAAAAAAAGTTGTTAAAGGTGTCATTTAAGAGTAAACAAAATTGTGTGTTTCTATTCGTTTCTTTAGGTTTAACTTCTTATTTTTTTCAGATATTCTACATAGATAGTAAGTTCATATTTAGTTAACAATTTAAAATACAAGTAAAGGTTTACTACTATATAAATATACTGCTTACAATAACACTGCAAATGCTATTATATGTATAGAAAAGAACAGACTTATTGTCAAAGGGGGAATAAATCAATGATAACTTATGAGTTTGGTGCCTTTTCAGTTTATTTCACAAGACATACAATCAAATTAAAAACTGGTAATATCCACAAATTCCCTCACATGAGATGATATTAAAATTAATTATGAGAAGTATTTTCTTATATAATATAAATAAATACACACTAATTTAACCCTTCAGTGCTCGCATCGGGTAATTTTTTGTCCCAACCTTCGCAAAAATGAGCATACACGGAACTGAAAAGAATTTGAGTTTTGATGGTCGCGGTAATCTTTGTCTACAGTCTTAGCTTTGTAACCATATCAGGGTCATTTACTTTCTGTGTTTGTTATCAGTTAATAAGGTATTGTTTATGCTTGGGATACAATTTTCATTTACTAACCCCTTTGTTTGAAAAGTTTTAAGATAAATTATACTGATGAATGTAGTTTAAGTATCATTATAGGGTCTCAGGTAATGATAATTCAATAATTTTAATTCCCCTCCTTTACGCTTTTCTTCTCTCTTAGAATTTAATGAAATTTTTCTTCCTAAAATTTGAGTTTTAACATTTTCTGATTTTTGTAAATAATATAAAATTAGTATGTATCGTTAAAATAATAAAAATTATTTTGTTTTTAATTATGTTATTAATTAATAAAACTCAGAGTTTTCCAGTTTTGTTGAATTTCAGACCCTGAAAATGGGGAAAATTGGGCTGGGGTAGTTTTGTATTCCGTGCAACCTAACTCATAAGAAAACGAAGTGTGAGCCCTGTAGGGTTAAAATATCTTTAATTGTTGTTTATTTAATAATAAAAAGCTCAATGACCATGACTACAGAATTGTTCATAAAATTGGTATATTTCAGAAATTAATTCTTGGTCCTCCAGCACTCTCAAAAAGTTAGAAGGAAAAATGATTAAGTGAGTATTAAATTGAAACAAAAAACTACAGAGTATTTTTCTAAAAATATCTAATAATTGGTTTCATGCAATTCATTTCTATACTTGGGATTTTTTCTCTAGCAGAGAAAACTTGGAGCATAGAATGAAGTTTGAAACTCACTTGGCTATTAGATGCCGATAACGTCTCTGAATATATCTCTGAGACTTGCCTAATATATTTTTTATCATCAAATATTTTCTTATCACCACCACCTGGTTTATGCTTGACATTCTCAAATGAGCCGATTTTACTTTGGGCTTTGATCTCCACCTTTTGCTCTTCGATCTATAAAATTTACGATAAAATGTTTTTGTTTTTGTCTTCTTCCTGATATTGTAAAGGTGTTGAAGAGGAGACATAAACACAAAATCTAGTTGTAGATGCATTTATATTGTACAGTAGAACCTCCATTAACCGTCAGTCACGGGACCAGAGCCTTGAAGGGTAATAAAAAGACGGCTCATCCAGGCACTTTTTTGAGCTTAAGAAGGTTGTGCCTTCATGTTTCCCCGAGTAATAGAGGAGGGCACAGAGTTGAAAAAAATGGGGTGTGCTCGGCAAATGTGGCCTGATGGTCCATAGAGGAAGACAGTAAATCGGGAGACGGATAACCGAGGTTCTAATGTATATGCTTATTAAAAAGAGAACAAACAGACACAGATATTTTTCTCCTTAAACCAATAATATCAATTTTTAAGATTAGATTCTAAAAAGGATGCTCTATCTAAGAAATGAAGCAGAATCTTAAAAGTAGGCATTGTGTCAAGACAACTCTACACTAAAATTTGAAACTTGAGATTATATCAGCTACAGAATGAGTTTCTAGACAGGACAATGGAGCTAGCCTGGATGAGCTTAGCTAATAGTATTGTTGATGTTATAGAAAACTATTTTAGAGAAATAGTAATAATTAAATATCACAAAAACAAATTACTTTAATTATCTTTATGAAGTAACACTCATATTTATTTTTTGGAAGTTAAAAAACTAACAAAATTATCAACTAATTGACAGTATAACTAAGGGTTTATGAGAAAAGTTGCGTTTGCTTCATTAATTTGGTTTTTTAATAATTTGAATTCAAAGACTTGTCAAATATTAATTGATCTTAGAGGAAAACCGCTTTCATCTTTGAAATTTTCGAGTTTTAAAAACTCGTAAATAAAATGGAAATTTGGTTTAAAATGATTCTGCACAATTAAGTCAAAGTTGTGGCAGGATACTTTAATTGAATACTCGTAATAATGCATCTAGTATCTTTACATTATTCGGTCCTTCAATGAATAAGGTAAACACAGTGGTATACAACGCAAGTGGAAAGATGGTCTGTGACAGGGGCACCAGCCTCTGGAGGGCACAAATTACTTTAAATAATAATCCAGATCCCCAGTTTTTTTAAGCTTTTGCCAGGGGGGCCAGCCACACTTGATACACTACTGGTTAAACACAAATTAGACTAGACTAGATTAAGCAAGTGTTTGATTTGGCCCCTCTTCCCCTTAGCAAATTGACAATACATAAAAGTATGCTTTACATACCATTCATATAGTAATTTTTATTGTTGAAAAAGTAAAGTGGCTAAAATTAAATATAATTTAACCTAAGTGGTAATTATTAATACAATAAAGGATAGATATTAATCACCATTACATTATCTCCTCTAATAAACATTAAATCCATAATATACAACTGATTTTGTGTTTATGCTGAATTTTCACACTATTTAAGTATTGAATAATAGTAACATATTTTTTTTCTAATAATGGTAACTTATTTTCTGAAAATGTTGTGTACTAGAATGATTTCAGATTAAGTAAAAGTAACTGGTTGTAAAGCTCACTAAGCATATGATCTGAATGAGTGAACTCCCAATTCATTACAGTTATAAAATGAGTATGAAGTATAATAAAACCCTGATTATCCAGATTTATTGGGACCAAGGTTTGTCAAATATAGATATTCTCAAACATAGGGTCTCCAATTAAAACCAGGTATTTAAAGGAAAAATGTAAAGTAAGAGTTTGTTTAATAATTATAATTTTATTTAATAATTATTATAGTTTGTATAATAATAATAATTATCAAACAAACTATTAAATTTGATTTCTTTGATCAAACATTTAGGCTAGGCACAAATTCAGATGCGTGTGGCAAGACATGACTTGTGTGGTACGACTTATGAGTGTTTACCACATACTTCTTGTGGGGATAAACATATTGAGTCCCAGTTTTCTAGCAGACTCACGCGAAGCCAATCATATGTGAAATTATTAAATATCTATCCGATACAATTCGTACTCAACTTTCTCATACATACAAGTAGATAATTAGTTTGTCCAGTGTTTTTCATTTGTTAGTTATACATGGTTATTTTTAATTATTATAAAAAATTTTGAGAACATTTTTTATTTTTCAATTATTATTGGGGCTAGCACCCCCAAATTTCTCGGTTTCGCATCGGGTTATGATTCTTCTGAACATGTGGGCCAAATATAATTGAAATTGATCCTGCAGTTTAAGTTCCAATTGTCTGCACAGAGGACAGGCAGATAATTTTTAAATACTATTTTTTTGGTCTCATTGGACCTGAAATAAGTAAACCCATCAAAATCATACTTCTACACCATCACAATACTTTCTCTCTATATAACTGCTTACGAGGAGCGACAATTAAATAACCTGACTGCGCATGCCTTAGCCGTTAGTCTTGTAGTGGGGGAGCGGGAATGGAAACAATTTTTTGAAGGTTGGGAGGTTATTGAAGATGATGAACGTTCTGGTCGACCTGTGACATCAAGAACTGATGGAAACATTAAAAAAAAGAAAATCGTGTGTGTAAAGACTGCCGTTTGAGTGTTGGATGATGTCAGGTATTACAAACATAGACAGAGAGACAATAAGACAATTTTTGAATGAGGATTTGCAAATGACCAAAGTTTGCACAAAAATGGTACAAAAAATCCTGACACACGAGCAATAAATGAACAGGAAATGTTCATAATCTTCAACAACCTTCTGAAAATAGTTTGGGTCGTTCAACAATTTGGCTGCGTGACATGTAGTTATCTCCAAACACCTTTAAAAATTGAAAGCATTGAGTCGGAGATTTTTTTAAATTTCAAGAGGAATTTTAAATTAATGCACTGCTCGATTTTTAGGCTTATCATGATTGCGGCACTCCTACATAACAATGTGATACTCAAACAAGGATTAAAAACATTCTAAATTAGATAGAGAACTGGAAGCATCCAGGTCAACTACATTCTATTCCCGCTCCCCCACACTAAGCCTAACGGCTAAGGCATTCACAGTCCGGTTATTTAATTGTCGCACCTCATATATGAAAAAGTAATAATTAATGTTTAACTAAAAAAACTCATAGTTAATAACATTATAATTTTGTATTCTGATTGTGACGATGAAGAAGAAATTTTGCTTTCCAAAATCTGGTTTTACATTTCAACTTCATGCAGTATGAGTCGTTCACATCATATGTTCAAATAAAAACTCGAGAAAAAAGAAGCCAGAGGAAGAAATCAAAGAGTAAACAAATTTTGGACCTGCATGTCATACGAAAAACAGTGTCGAGAGTCACATGTCGACTGTGTCCTATCTATTTACATTAGTTACAAAAACACATGTCATGCCCCAAGTGTCATGTTGTGCCACACACTTCTCGATTTGAGCCTAGCCTTACAGTTTAATTCAAGATTCTGTAACCATATTAAAAAGTTAAGTCCTTGATTTTTTCTGTTTTTATTAGCTACATCGTTTCCTAGCTGATCCGGATAATCCATGTTTTACTGTAAGGATTTGATTAATTTTCATGACATAAATGTATAATTGTATAAATGAGGGACAATTGCCAGATTCTATGGTTAGGAATATGTTATAATGAAAGTAAAGCTACCCTGTTTATAAGTTGTTAAATAGTAAGGATGAACATTAATAATAAATCAGATAAGAGATTGTGTCCATTTTGGAAATAAAAGATTTATTCCTTCCTCTAGCTAATAAAATACCTTTTTATTCATTACAATAAAAAAAATAAAAATCAATTAATACTTATAATAGGCATCCAGTAATATAGGGAACAATGCTATGGATCCTTATTTATTTTTTTAATAATGAAACAAAAAAATTGATAATTTCTCCAGTCCTTAGACCCAACCTCCAATCTGAAATTTATACCATATTCAGACAATATACGTGTACAACATACAATCTTATATGAACTAATGATCATTAATAATTAATAAGTTATTTTCCCAACATAATGTTACTTTAATGTGTTGACACAATGCTAACAACATTAAATACTACAACAGAAATATTTTGTTTTTATGCTAATATTATTCTTTTATGACTAGGTAAAAATGTATAATTAAGGTTTAGCTGGTTTTTATTATTCCAACATAATTGAACTTTATATTACTCAAGTTTTAATTATAATTTCTTATCTCTAATATCGCATTTATTAATTTGTAACTTTTTAATATTATAATACGAGGGCTGTCCAGAAAGTAACAGACGTTTTGAATTAAAAAAAAAAATCTATTATATAAATTTTGAAGGTAAAGGCTTTTGTCTACATAATCACCATTCAAATTAAGGCATTTATCACACCATGCCACAAGCTTTTCAATACCCTCGCTGTAGAAATCCACTGCCTACGATCCGTGTCAAAGGGCTACCACATAATTTTTGTGGTAACCAAGTTTTCCCACTTCAATTTCATGAAGTAAACTCCGTGAAATTTGGGGAAAATGTTCAGAGAGTTGCGTAATCGTGAAACGACGATTTTCATGGATTTTCGCCACCAGTCCATCAGACACAAGACTAGGCCTTCCAACATTGGTTCGGTCATTTTTAAGAACAATGTACCACTTCCTCCCTCGTTTTTCACTGATTATTCCTTTTCCATACAAATCTTAAATCTGGCGATAAATTTCAGTTGATCTGTGATTTTTCACCAACAAAAACCTTATGACAGACCCAACTTCACATCTGCAGGATTTTCAATTGCAGTGCTCATTTTGAAACTTCACTGCAGCCAAAGTACAAGAGGCATGACGCACACACTACCATAGCTGGATTTGTACTGAGTGTAAGAGCGTAGAGAGTGTATATTTTATATTCAACCAAGGTTTGCTAGCATTGAGATATAAATGGATCAATTTATTTCCGTAAACTATTAATTTAAGCATTACATAATTATTAAAAACTTACAAACAAATAAAAATAAGGGTAGCCACTTGTGAAGTGGTGTCTATCCGGTTACAGTACAGTTGATGAAGTGACACGGTAACCCTGCGTCATCCATATTATAATTGTATAAGCCCTTTGGCAGGCCTAAGCCCTCCACAGGCTGTTGTGATTTATAAACAAGCAGCGAAACTTTAATTATGTTAGCATTGCGTTAACAAGATCAAATGTTAGTTAAAATTATAATTACTTAAGAGTAACCATTTTAATTATTCTTTATTAGAGTTAGCGTTGACACAAAACTCATCTTTTATTACCATTTTTATTTTTGCTTTTAATAATTAGTAGTAGTTGATGAGTAATTAGGATCAAATTCGAGTGACTTAGTAATTTCTCAACATCTATTAAAATTTATTTACTTTTGTAGAACGAATTCTGTCTATTTAATAAAAAACTTTTTTTTTAATTTCATAAGAATGTTGAATTTATTGGCCAGTAAGGTTGAAGAAATAGGCTAATTCGGATTGTACGTGCCCTATGGATATTTCTTCGAGTTGGACCTCTACCTGGTTTATACACAGGAGGGTTGTTTTTCTTCAGAAAATGAGCGGAGCACCGCGAAGCGGTGGGGAGCGGCTATAGAAAATTCAAGGGTACACAAAATTAAGGTTTTTAATTTAATATGCGGGATTTTATCACCTAACCTCAAAGTGGGGGCACGTACAATCCGAATTTACCGAAGAAATATATTGTTTTATTGCTTAGCCAAGATCGTATCGTAACTGTAATATAGTTGTCATGCACTTATTTTATTTAAATAGACAGAAATAAAATTAGCCCTTAATTCCTCAGGTAATAAAATAACATAACCTTATTGACTAAATAATATATCATCTTAAGCCTTCATACAATGGCACAAGAAGAACTTCATGTTAAATTATAATGTTTCTTAAAAAATAAATGTACAACATTGTTGAACAATGCTGTGTTGACATGCTTGGTGTTTCTCACTGGTTCATAAAAAGGAAAAATCTTAGACCCAAGAGGTACTCATACCTAATATGTTTGCCATTTAACTTCAAAAAATAATAATTAATTTTGTATAAAAAAAATTTGGATGTATTATTAAAAAGTTATGAACGAATAAATATAATTTATCTACTTAGATATAGTCACGAAATTTCATAATTAAGTTTTACCTTTTTTAAAAAATAAATTTCCTTTCATAAGAAACCATTTGTTTTTCCGTGAATGCAGGCTAATTATAAATGAAATCAGAGAGAAAAACACATTTTTAACTACAAGCAGGAGCATTTGAAAGTAGACATTTGCTTCTTGATTTAGGCATTTATCTTGCTGAGAAGAAAAGTAAATATTAAAAGAAGATATACAAACCTTGACGTTTCCTCCGCCAGCGATGTGTTTAATATTATCTTTAGATCCTACTTTTGGTTTTGCCTTATCCTTAAAATCTAATTTAAGTGATTCAATTTTCTTATCACCACCCCCTGGTTTATGACTCTTATTATCGAGTGAACCAACTTTCGGTTTTGCATGCCATTGAAGTTTCTGATGTTGAATCTAGAGAAAACAAAATAGACATAACATTAGAGAAAATTATTGATAAGGTACATTTTGGTTTGTAAGTGCATTAAACAAATTTGTGACAACTTTCGTAAGGTAGTTTCTAATTTTATACAAAGAGCCAGCGCAACAATTTATTAAAATTAATTAAACCTAATTTTATTAATTTTTAGAAAAAATAAACAAATAGTAATACCAAATAAATTGGTTATGCGTGAAGTCTTACGTAAAAAGGGTTTCGTTGGTAATTGTGAACATGAAATTAGTAATTAGTAAAAAGGGGGGGGGGGGACGCCAAATTTTGATGTTTTTTGACAAAATGGCATGCAAAATTAAACACTTTCCACAAGTGTTACACATATGTATTTTTGTAATCTAACATATGTATTTTTGTAATCTACTCTTCAATACCTTTCATTTGACACCCCGCTCAAAATTAAAAAAAAAAAAAATTCCCCGTGACAGGAATTACCGCCATTTTGGATTCCCAGTTAATCCGATCAAGTTGCTATTCTTATTTTTTCTATGGCCCAGCAGACCGCACATTTAACATTTTTAGTAACAGCAGAAATATAGTTTTTCTTGGGGGGGGGGGGGGGGGGGACACGCAAAATTTTGACGTTATTCGACAAAATGGCACGGAAAATGAAACATTTTCCACAAGATACCCCACTCAAAATTAAAAAAAAAAAAATCGCATGAGGTGAATTATCCGCCATTTTTTGGTTTTACCAACGAAACCCTAAAAAGGAACACAATTGAATATACATCTTTATGAGTCCACATCATAGTAAATGCCATCTTAATAGCGTACATAATTTAGAGGTCATTAATTTAAAGGAAATTATTTTGTATATTTCCTACGCCCACCGTAAAGTAGCGGAATCAAAAAGATGGCGGCTCCGTTGGAGGATACATTGAAATAAGTTTTAATAGTTTATGGTAATGCCCATCCAAATTTCTAGAGTTTCGCGGATTTATAAACGTTTTCATTTATCTCTGTCTGTATCCCCCTCTCTTATTAGAAAGGCGAGAAAAAGTAAGTCGAAGCTTACTTTAATAAAATATAAAAAAGAAGTTAATACATTTAATACCTCTTGTTTCAAATGAAAAATATAGCTGCGAAAAAAGTTATGCTTACATAAATCTTAATTTAATTGATGTATAGCTTGCATATACATTAACATTATATTCTAAGATTGACAGGAAACAGAACTATGCAATTTAGAAGCGAACTATAAATTTGTAGCTTTATTTATATGGGAAAGCAGAAAAGTTTTCTTATATCTCTTCGCACTTCCATATACATACCACTATATAATTCATAAAACAAGCCACCCCAACGAACCCTTATATACTGAACCCCCATTTTGAGGTAAATGCTCGTTTATAATGTAACTAAGTCT
Source organism: Gerris lacustris (assembly GCA_951217055.1). NCBI lineage: Eukaryota > Metazoa > Arthropoda > Insecta > Hemiptera > Gerridae > Gerris > Gerris lacustris. The sequence goes on along the minus strand of OX578277.1, from coordinate 54,728,297 downwards.
TTCAAATGCTTTTTTTTGGCCACAGTCCATTTTATGATGAGAGATAGCTATGCAGTTATGGACTCTCGTTTATCTACAGCAGAGTGAAATGGAGCTGATGTAGAGGGGAGGGAAGGTGGGATGTTAAAAGGGCCTATATAATTTCCTCGACATCTATTGACCCATGAGATACGACGTGGGACTAACTTGCTTTCCCTTGCACTTTATAACCCTTCGTAGCATCCATGTCTATGTGGTTCACACACTTCTAGTAAGATAAATAAGACGTTTTATAAGACTAGAATTCAGATTAACAAATGTGAAGTCTTTCTAAATAATTTTAAATAATAATCCTAATAACAATTCCAACTCCACGTTATAATTTATTATACTACTAACAATACATCTAATCAATAGGACTAGATTATAGAAGGTAGCTCTTGAAATGGTCAACGCCAGAGAACAACAATTATACGATTTTGTAATAAAAGAATACAAGGATGAAAACAATCTTAAGACCTTAGGTAATATAAAAATAATACTACGTCATACATTGTACCACTGCGGAACCAATATAGAAAGAACTACAAATTAGTATGTCAAAGCCAGGGTGGATTCAACCAATTTTGAAGAGGGGTGGTCTCTCTTTTAGGGGGGTCCGGGGGGCCCTCCCTCGGGAAAATTTTTGTAGTTTACATTAGAGTCCACAGGCCACCATAAGAAGTGAGTCGCTGATTGATAAAGTTTTCTTACCTTATGGATTTGCTTATTTATGTCGTGTCCACCGATGAATTGGGTATATGGCAACTGGGCGCTGGACCATTTCTTTTTTGTTGACATGCCAAACTTGCCCTTCTGCGGGAACATTGAAAAGAGATAGATAAAGTTTTGATTTTCACAGGATCGTTTAATTAAATTATTTAAAAAACAATAGTACAGGTGGCCACCGATACGAGTGGGCCGTTTTCTTTTCAACGTCCCCGCAGAGCGATATGTTTAGGGCGGTGGACACCCCAAACGGCCCACTCTTATCGGTGGCCACGTGTACCACTGTTTTTTAAATAATTTAATTAAACGATCCTATGAAAATCAAAACTTTATCTATCTCTTTTCAATGTTCCCACAGAAGGGCATGTTTGGCATGTCAAAAAAAAGAAATGGCCCAGCGCCCAGTTGCCATATACCCAATTCATCGGTGGACACGGCATAAATAAGCGATTCCATAAGGTAAGAAAACTTTATCAATCAGCGACTCACTTCTTATGGTGGCCTGTGGACTATTACTTGAAAACGTTTTTTTAGCCTATTCCAAGAGCATCTAAAATGTTATTTTATACAAATAAATTATTTGTATAAAATTTTATGTTATGTTATTTAATTTATATTTTCCCTATGGTTTATTCTTCAATACGAGGATACAAAGTAAAATACGACAGTGCACAACGTTTTATTTAAAAAAAGATATTTATATAAATAGGGAAAATATAAATTAAATAACGGAAAACTATTTAACCTCTTTGTGCTGCGTAATTGTCAAGTCAGACATTGTCGAGCTCTAATCTACCGGGAAAGGGAATTTGATAGGAAACACGCGCATTCCTGAGCGAGGGTTCACTATGTGCGGTGATCGGTCGGTGTGCATTTGCAGTGACATTAGAGTTGTTTTTAAATTTGTAAAAAAATCTTCGATATGGACGACTCAATATTTTTGCTACTTACATTATGGTAATTGCTAGTCAACACCTATTGCAATCTAAAGATTTTTTTTTATCTAAGGAACGTTAAGACGTTGAGTTCATTTTATCTCAAAATTTCCACCAACTTAACGACTTATTCGGTATTCGATAATAATTTAAAAAATGACCAGTCATGCACCAAGACTTAATGAGCGAATTTTCAAAGAGATTTGCGTATTATTTGCTTATGATAATATAGGAAAATTGTGGTTTAGAATTTGGACGGGTGAAAAAAAAAAAAAAAAAAAAAAAAAAAAAAATGGTACACTGGGGTACGGGCTACAAAAGTCAAAATGGTATATATACCCTCCAATATGCATGTCGCTGGAAAGCTCTTTAAGAGTACAGTAATTGTTGTTATGTTCAATTTTGACATATTTTCATATTAGAGGGGGGTAAAATGGAAAAAACACGTTTTTATGCTATTTTTGACCCTAAATTGTCAAAACTGGACCCTCCCAAATGAAGTCCTCAAATTCTGGCCAACGAACTCATCCTTTCTTTTGATATTAGTGACAGATTAAAATTTGTTTGGAGTTTTTAAATGGGTCCTAGGGTAAGATATCTTCTGGAGTGACACATATACACACACACATACATACATACATAAAAAAGTATTAATTTTGAGGAATCGATTATTGTCTAAAACGGATTTCCATGGAGAAAATTTTCAAAAATCGCATTACAAAAATTTTGAAGCCATAGCTTAATTTTCTTCAAAAATTCGCTAAAACATGCTGTCGTGTTTTCTGATATTTAAAAAAGAAACAAAAAAAAAAAAACACCGGAAACCGTTCACTTGGGTTGCCTTCAACATGATAAGGATGAATTAAGTCCTGTCTGCAGGCAGGAATCGAAGAAACAATTTAAACATACCACTTCAACTGTTTGGCACAAATTGACGACTAATAAATAAGCACATAGTCGGCGAAAATCTGCACAATGTGAACTCAACATTCTCTTGCCGGTAATACGCATGAGCATATGCCGCATTCTAAGAATGCGCATAGTGTACCCAGCCCTAGACCTGGTACAACTTATTCGGACAGAAGGAGACTTGGCTGAACCTATGATCTCACAACTTAATACACGAGACGACTTTTTTTTTGTGTTTTTTTGGGATTTCGCTTCTTTTGGTAAGTTTAAATGAACTTTCATTTAAAATTAATTTTATTTATCGAAGTATCTTTAATAGAATAATAGAGGGGGGTCAAAAGCGCCCTGATTTGGTTTCATTAAAGAATGGAACGGCTGTGTACTCAACTTGGCCCAGGTCAAATGTTAAAGCCTATTATATAATTCAAATTATTTTATTTCTAACTAATAATTATTACCTTTTTTTCTCCACCACCAGGTGAGTAAGTATCATTTTTAGCAGCAATCTTAGGTTGCGCTTTACTGAAGTCCAGTTTCTTTGACTCAATTTTGATGTTACCACCTCCAGGTGTGTGTGTCTTGTTCTCTAGCGATCCGATTTTTGATTTAATACATTTTAAATTGGGCGACGGCGCAGCTCCAACATGAATTTTATTCATTGGTACTTCTAAAACAAATTTAATAAATTTCACGTTAAAAAAAAAAAAAAAAATCATAGACGTGATGTAATAATTAAAACTTTTCTACACTACAATTAGTTATGGGTTCAAATTGCATATAATATGCATGTACAATGTTTTGATAAAAGTAAATTCAGTTTATTTGTGGTTATGTAAAGTATTATTTTATATTAAATTTCTAGAGAAAATTGCCTTTAAAAGTAGTAAGTTTCTAATCCCTTAAGTCGACTTGGGTCTTCTTAGGAACCATCACAGACAAACAATTTGTTAAACCATTAAGTCGGGTACACTTAAGAATAATTGAACTTCAACCTAATTTTAATGACATCGTTAAGTTAAATCCGGTTTAAAACCATCAGCATCGTCACAATAATACATTCTACACTGTCATGAACTCAATTACATTCTTGATCGAGAGATTAAGAGGCCACTTGACTAATCTAAACAGAAGTTGGAGAGTTTTCAGAGCCATGCAATAATGAATACTGCTACAGAATTCCTCCTCAGTGTAAACAGTTATTTCCAGAAAAATCATATTTAAACAACTTGTAACGTATTTGTTAGTTAAAACATTTTTACAAACTACCATGATACTTTCTAATGTACTTTTGAAGTTTCCAAAGGATAGAAATAAGGTGCAAGGGAAAAGTTAACTAAAAAATGAGACTAGTTAACTTAGTTAACTAAGTTAATTTAAAATGAGAAACGCCATTTTTGTTTTTTAATTTTAAAGTGACTTGTATTAGTGACTCAATTATATTCCGTAATGCTCCTTTAATTTAATAAGTTTATATAGACAAATAAGTAAATTACATAATAAATACTAAATTTAATTTAATTAATTCACAAAATTTAAAATAAAGAAGCTGAATTAGATAAATAAGTTATGAAGAGTAAATATGATCTGAAGGGAGTAGTATCAAATGAAAAAAACTAAATAAATAAATATATATATATATATATATATATATATATATATATATATATATATATATATATATATATATATATTTTGCTAGTATCCCTCTTCTTGGTAGAAAATCTAAACTTTGTGAAATGCATGCTTTCACCCTATTTTTTATAATCGTTCTTGATAAACATTGGTAGTTAAAATACTACTTAATTAATGCTGCTTAAATTGAACCTATCTTGTGTGTTTTGTGCATAAATAGTGCTTCTCGTTAGGAAATTTCATTAAAAATGTATAAAGAAGTAATAAATAGACTTTTTAATTATAATATAAGAATACTCACTGTAATGTATTATCCGTAGAAAGGAATCGGATTTGTTTATACGTCAAGAACTAATGTATTCACTGTTTCTAGAACTATTTAGTAACCTAGTTTCAACTCTACTACTGGTAGTAGGATATATCTAAAAGATGATTTAAGATTTGGTGCCTTTTAGTGTAACAATGTTTGGTTGACAATGTTCATATTGATCAAATACAAGTACTGTTTAAATGCCAGCTAGTTCCTCCCACTCCACGCAACCATAGCTGCCCCCCTTACCTTTATTTTCCAGCGTTTTACTCCTACTTTACGTTGTTTAAAACAATTCTACGTTGCCTTGACTAGGGCCTTTATTGCCTTCTACATTTATTTTAATAAGACTTGTTCTGGGGTTTCAGTCAAGATTCGTGTCTTTAATTTTATTTAAAAATGATGAAATTAGCATTGATGTTTGAATTCAGCTTTAAAACTATATTATTTTCAAACCCTTAAAGTCACATGTATTTAAATCATATATCACTTTCGTTATTTTTATTTATTTATTTGTAGCTATCATCTGGTTCCATCAAAAAACAATTTGTTTGTTTTTTGTTTTGTTTTGATTTGGTTAAAATGGTTTTGTTTTTATAATTTTATATAATTGATAATTAATTAATTATATTATTTATATTTATTAATCATAATATAAATAATTAATTTTATAAATAAGTGTTAGATAAGCTGGGTTTATATTGGTATAGCAACTAGGTTTAGTTTCTTATAGTGGTAGAAGCCTGGCAAGTCTACTGTTTAGACCTAGACTGTAGACTTATTACACTTAGTCAATGGATTTTTGTGCACTGGAAAGTCGCGAAGATGGATCCTGATAAGTTTATACGTTGGTGAGGGGGAGGGGGGTGGTTAGTTGAATCGCAAGTGGTCACAAAATAGCCTGACGGGTGGCTATTCCACTTTCCTGATCTAGCTACTAGTGCAAGTACAGGTAGAAGTAATGTACTACTGTGCTATGTGGTTGCACTATATTACAAGCTGTCTTGCAGGTACAAGCAAGCTAGTACAAACACAAACCCAATTACTATTCCAATGTAAACCAAGCTTTAAGCTAATATGTTTATTATATAATCTTAATCTTAAATATATATAAGATTGGAGTGGTGTCTGAACATTTATCCGATTGGGCTCAAATTTTGTATTTCCACTAAATGAGTAAGTAGTCCTGATAACGAATTTAAGTTTAGAAAATGTTATGTCTGTTTGTCTGTGCGTCAATCACGTCCTAACGGCTGAAGAGATTTTGTTGGTTTTTGGGTACAATGTTAAGCTCAATTCTGCGGTTGTTATAGGCTATAAAACTTTTTTCTAGCTCAATATGGGGATGGGGAGGAGAACGGGGCTTCTAAATCTAAATAGATAATCTAAATCTCAATAAATTTCATGCTATCAAAATCTAAATAGATTTCAAAATTATAATTTTATTTTTTATAAAAAATGTATTTAACCTAATTTGTAGAAAAAGCTATAGACAATATTTTATGTATTGTCAAAGTTTCTGTAGGAGTAACTGTTCAATCGCTGTCAAAAAATATTTAGATTAATTTTTTAAACAAATGTACATCTATTATTTAAATAGTTTATAAATCATCAAGAAGACAATTTGTTTTTTAAATCACCTTTCACCATTAGTACAGTAGAAATAAGTGAAAAAACACCTTAAGGTGGAACTAATTGCAACAAAAATGATTCTTGTTGTAAATGGTAGATAACACGCCCCTAATCAACATACTAAAAGTATACATCCGTACCGTCACGCAAAATGCGTTTTTTTGGCCGCCATCTTGAAAAACATGAAAATTTTCAAAAAAAATCATGTGTGGTATCAAATCACAGGAAATTTAATGCTGAAAAAGAATATGAGGTTGGTTTTTAAATGTAAAATGTTAACGAAGATGAAGTAGAGGAAGAAATATGAAAAATTATTAATCATTAATAACCTAGTATTTACCCCTTAAATGCTTAAATGATGCTAGATTAATGGAGTCTTTAGCAAAACTGGTCAGAACCGAAATAAATTTACTGTACATAAATAAGGACTTTTATCCTAGTTCATCAGATATTACATCTGTTGAAGAAAACAAGTAAAAAAAGGGGAAGAAAATAACATATTTTAGGGGAAATTGAGGAGTTAAAAAACTTCGTTTTTTATTTTTTTATTTTTTTTAAATAATTCACATAATTGCAATGAAGTGTGATCTTCTAGTCAGTCAAGTTAGTAAGAAATTTATTTTTAAATTGAAAATAAGCAGTTATAAATGGTTAATGTCAGTAAAATTGTTAATGCCTGTATAATAGTAATTATTGGATTTAATAAAATTTGTTTCTAGCTTGAGAATGACAGAAAGGAGGGGTTAAAATATCGCTTATATTTTTTTTAAGGCTATTATTTTTTCTTAAGACACAGCAGCATTTAAATTAAACCATACAAGGAACCAACTACTCTATCTATATATATAAAATTAAAGTTTTGTCAGTACATTGGTCAAAATTGAAATTTTGTTGGATACTTTTTCATTTTACACATTCCGAAAACCGAATCCGGCCTTAACTTTTTTCGTGTATGTGTGTATGTTTGTCACCCCAGTCAGACTTTATAGGCGCAAAACAGGCTAAATGAAATCGATTAATTTTTCAGGGGTGTGTGCAAACATGTTGCGCAATATGTAGGCTTGGTTTCATCTAAAAATATTGAACAAAAGTTATTGACAATTTTTTAAAAAAAAATATATATATATATAAAACATAACCTAAAAAAATTAGGTTGGCCCACCGTAAACAAACCCCACAGACTCGCTAATCAAAATGTTTGCGTACTTCTAGACCACCTAGAGACTCGCGGTTTTTTTCATTTGGTCGAAAATTGGCCCAAAACGACTGGAAAAATCCGAAAAGTTAAAAAAAAAATATTTTTTTACCCCCCTTAAAAAATTAAAGATAGTGGACGCACTTAAAAGTTTTTTGGAGGCTTATTGTGGCTAAACGGTAAGTCGTATCGACAAGCTGATTTCAAAAGATCTACAACTTTGGTCCTTTTTGTCATAACTCCACCGGATCTACCTTAAATAGAGCTAAATTTGATTTTTTGTAAAAAACAAAAAATATATTTTGAGCTCATATGGCGTCCGCAATTGTTGACAGATTTAATTTCTGATTGGGGTGGTTGGTCTATAAATCTAGTATTAATTATTCAATTATTTTTTTCTAAAACCAGAATTATTAAATATTTACTGGTGCAACTGCCTTATTCAGAGAAGAGACAGGTAATGAAATTAATGCACCATTATGGTTGATGATTGTTCAATGACTTCCCAGTGTAATTGGTTTTTACTAACTTTTTTGGATAGAAAAACAAAGCATTTGTAGTGTTGAAAAACTTTTTTTTTATTATTCACTATAAATGGAAAATTTATAATAAATGTTTAAAGCTTCTTTGACAATTAGTGTGTTTGCATCAGTTTCTACATGAATGACGGAATGGCCTCTTCCTTGAATATACACCCACGTATATTGATAAAGCGTTTTTTTTTTTTTTTTGAAGAGTTAGAAAGAAATTTGTTTTTCTTGATTACCACAGGCGAATTTTGATCAAAAGGGATGAATAAACAGTGTATTTATGTATTTTTTGTATGATAATATAATAATAAAAATTCATAATATAAAAAAGAAAAAAAAAAAATACTACTACAACACAATCTGTGCTCCACATCTATTATATATTTGGTTTTTATACCCGTAAAAAACTATTTTCACTTTTCCATATCTTCTGTTAACATACGATTGGTGTTGCTTTATGACATCGCCCAATGTTGCAGAAGCGGACCATGGTAACTGGTGAATTAATGCACCACCATCGGGTTTTGTGGCCATTGTGTTTTTGTTCTATTGTTGCTATATTATGGTCGTCATTTTCGGTGACACATTGTGAAAAGTGGCCAGATGGTACACTTCAACACTTTGGTTACTTTCATCCATTACAGCAGAATGTATGTATTTCTACACTTCAGCATAAGACACAATGAATCCAAAGGCTGCAAAGTTCATCAAATAGGAAACGAGAATCAAAATTTCTGTGAATCTGTATGTCTACAGCAAGAGGAAATGGGCATATCAGAGAACGAGGGCCCTGCATCTTGCATTTCAGCCACACCAATCGAAACCTGCTTCTGGTCTTTGTGTTTGAAACTAATTAGGATAGGTATCCAAAAAAGTGAGTAACAAGGGGGAAATATGTAGTTGGTTCCTTATTAAATCTAATAATAACTATTATGCAGGCCTTACAAATTTTACTGACATTAATACATTTTACTGACATTGATTAATACATTAACAATTTATAACAACATATTTCAATTTAAACATAAACTTACTAACTTGACTGACTAGAAGATCACACTTCATTGGAATTATGTGAATTATTTAAAAAAAAATATATATGAATTTTTTTGACTCGTCAATTTCCCCTAAAATGGTGTTTTCTTCAATTTTTTTACTTGCTTTCTTCAACTGATGCAATATCTGATGAACTTAAATCAATAACTAATAAAAGTCATTATTTTTGTAGAGTAAATTTATCTCGGTTCAGATCAGTTTTGCTAAAGTCTCGATTAATCTAGCATAATTTAAGCTTTTAAGGTGTAAATACTTGATTATTGAGGTATAATTTTTCATATTTCTCCCTCTATTTCATCTTCGTAAACATTTTACATTTAAAAACCAACCTCATATTCTTTTTCAGCATTAAATTTCCTGTGATTTGATACCACACATGATTTTTTTTTTAAATTTTCATGTTTTTTCAAGATGGCGGCCAAAAAAATGCATTTTGCGCGACGGTACGGATGTATACTTTTAGTATGTTGATTAGGGGCGTGTTATCTACCATTTACAACAAGAATCATTTTTGTTGCAATTAGTTCCACCTCTAACGCTATTTCTACTGTACTACATGCCTAAACCTTTGCTAACATAATTATCACCACTTCTTTAAAACGCTAAAATAAAATCTACGAGTGTGTACGTAGTATAATCATTTCTAAATTACATATATTGCTATCTGCCAATAGGGTTATCCCTAAGGGGTAAATAGGGACACAGTAAGAAAAGAAGGGGAATCGAGCCCAGACCGATCTCCTGAAGTTAGGAAGTTAATACTTGGGGAAGGGCTCCTGTTTAGTTCTAATTTATGATTAGAAATATAAGTCAAAACTCATAGAAATAACATTGTAATATTTTATATATAAAGGTTTTATACATAACAACAAGACAACAATTAAACTATACGTCAAAATGTGCGATATCAAAACATAACAAACTGAGTTGTCATAGAAACATAATATAAACTAACTTAAATGACAACACTGATATAAACAGCTCCTATTTTGGATGTAAGCATATATTAATAAAAGATAATTCCAATTTTAACTCAGGAATGAGAAACGACACGGGGTATACAGAAGGAAAATACTTCTACTTTTCCCGGAAAGTTAACTTTTAAGAATTTTTCACCAGTAGTCGGAAATAATTAGTAATTTGGGATATTCACAAATGATATTATCAAAGGGGAGGGGGTATAGAAATATGGGGGAGGGATAGAATCTAGATATTCTCGATTAGTAAAACAATTTAAATTTACTTGATAAGTAGTTTATAAACCTATCAAATTTAAGATAACACTCTCCGTTGACAAGCACGGGTATCCAGCTAGTATAAAATATAATAATGGTAAAAGAACACACACGTCAGTGCTTATACACAGATTATTAACTCCTCTTTCATTAATATACCGACTTATATGAGAGTAGTAACAAAATGTAACTAATTTAAAGCAAGTTTAAATAAGCTACTATGCACTTAATGAAATAAGTATTTTGGCTTAATTTTTTTCCCTTAAATTAATAAAAATGATGACGGACCTGTTAAGGTTGGTTATTATGATTATGAACAGAAAAATTCAAGCCGGTACCTATTCGGAATATTTACACATTAGTTTTCGCTCGGTATTACACCTATAAGACCGAATTATAAAAGTTCTAATTTAAACAAAAATTATGTCTAACCGAGTAAGGGTTCTTCAAATCGCCCTACTAATAAAATTTGTCATAAATTGGGGAAAATTTATAGCTAACAACCTTAACTATTAATTTTCAACGATTAACGTTGAACAACGTTCTATTTCTGACAAATAGTTGATCCCACTCCACCAGTAATGAGGTCAAATTTGTAGGAAGGTTCAATGCCGTAAGTTATTACATCGCCCACTCCTCGACATAGATATACGGATCGAACTATTAACTAATAAATTCACTTTATAGCTGCTAAGATTCCAATTTAATTCAAATTTATTGCAAAGTTAAGTTTTAAGTAATCGTAATAAATTTTTAATAATAAATATATAAATATTTAAATTTTTTATTCAAATTTTTAAGTTTTTGGTAGTCTTCATACTACGGAAAGATTAAATTTTACTTTAAATCAAATTATAATTATCAATAACTACGGGAGACATACAGAGAAAAATAGACCCCCGCACCTGGACTCGAACCACGGGTCCTCCTATTAATCCGTTACAGGTGCTCTTACCAACTGAGCTATACGGGAGAATGATTACAACGGCACAGAAAAATCATTTTCCCGTATAGCTCAGTTGGTAAGAGTATTTTAAAATAATTATCTTGAAATTGATAAGCGATATTAGATGAAGGACCTAAATAAACTCTTAAAGTAATTAATTTAACCAAAGATGATTGACGAGCGTCATTTCAGACAAGATTTTAAAAGTTTGTGTGATTGTGTGTTTATCTAACGATAACTGGAGTAAAAAATTGTCACTCACGAACACCTCAGCATTTGCGACAACTGTAAAGTTTTTGGAAATTTCACACTTAATATATTCAAGATGGTGGTAAATATAACGGACTAAACAAAGGCTATTAGTCAGCATGACATGTTGTACATAATTTTGAAAGTTTTAAAGAGTAAGAAAGGAATATGTAACTATTATTACAAAATTTCCATTCTTTTCCGGTAATTTGAAAATAAATATGGCCGCGATATTGGAGTTGAAAAAAGATTATGCTTATATAGCACGCTATATATAATTTGAATGCTCTTTTTCTTCTTTCCCATTAAAATGTTTCCGGTAGCCATATTGAAAACAAATATAGCATACATAAGACCAAAATGCAAATTTTTCTAAGCGTTCTTTATGCACCGTATTAACATCATTTATTTATTTGAATAATTTCAGCAATATTTACGAAAAATAATATAGAAGGTTATAGTTTTCAAATTTAGTGAAAGATGACAGTTTTATAGAGGTAGTTAAGTAACTTATATTAAGCTTACCGGCTAATAGTAGCAATTTCTATTATATGCCTTATTTTTTTTATTTTTAAAAAACCAAATTTGTAAAAACTAAATAATGATCACGAATTATATTCAATTAGAGATTGTTCCTTGTAGCATTCAATTCTGCAGTAGTTGGGTCTATTAAGGAAATAAAAAGCTCACTTTTGCAATATTTCGACCCCTCCTTGGGTCATTCTCAAGCTGCCAACAATTAATTATACTCCTATAATTAAAGAGTATAATTAATTGTTGTAATGATAACAGAAGGGAGAAAATAATAAATTAATAAAATATATTTCAGGAAGTTAAAAATACATATATTAAATAGTGCATATATATCACAAGTGACATAATTATTACCTGACTTCAGAAGAAATGACGAGAATCGAAAAGATTCAAATAAAATAATTCAAGAATAAAACTAGTATAATGTAAGATATCTTCTAGTCTACCAGCTTGAGAATGACCCAAGGAGGGGTCGAAATATTGCAAAAGTGAGCTTTTTATTTCCTTAGTAGACCCAACTAATGCAGAATTATATTCAAGTTTTTATAGATTTGTAGTGCAGTTAAATGTAATATTAATTTTAATAATAAAGTAAAGTTTTTTTTTTTTTTAAATGTTACTGGAGCAGCATACAACTATACAAATTGAAAATCAAATCTACATGTAGTTCAAAGATAAAAAGAGGTTTATCACACATATATTTCTATGAGTGTGTTTGATGCATAAGGATCAAACATTTTTTATCGATATAAACCCTATGTATAATAGGAAATAATGATTTTTTATATATACTTCCCATAAGCCCCTAAGGCGTGTGCAATTTTATCCCTTAACAGGTATATTTTTCTCAATATCATTCGTCTCTTCTCTCTCACATCCTAACTTTTACCTATAGCTGAAAGAATAAAATTGTAAATATAAAAGTTTTTAAAAGTGCCTAGAACAATATTTTCCTTCCCCGCTCCAAAAAAAAAAAAATTAAAATCAAAATTAAATAAATAAATAATAATAATAATAATAAAATACATATATTATTTATAGGTATAATAATAATATACAAATTCTTTCAGGAATCTTGGAAATTAAAGCAGTGAAATATTTTAATGAAGTAAAAAATATATCACTAATCTTTTTCATAGCTTAGGAAAAACAAAATTAGGATAGTAAATACATTTTTTGAATAATGCAGAAATGTATTATTACATAATTCCATGTTTCAATTCTAAATGTAATAAAACCATAACCAGCAAAGAAGAAATTAAGTTTAAATAATAGACACTGACTTTTCTTTTCTCCCTGTGGTTCGGGTGAAGTCATAGATGTCCTCAGATGGTTCTCAGGTCTGGCTGGGGATCCATTTGGAAGTGAGGGGGATTTGGCTGGCTTAAGATCTTCCTTACTCGACGCTCGATCCTAAAAACAAAAAATAATTTAAATCAGGACATAGTTTTATATTTATTGAACACTATAGTATTAATATCAATGAGACTAAGACCCTGTAGTCAAAAAATCATCTACTGTTTGAAATATACATTGGATATTATACAAAGGATAATTTTCCTCAGCAGATAAAAGTTGCTTAAAGTGGCAAACGTATAAGGGTAAGGTACTCTTTTTTATCTCAAGAAAAGAGGGAACCCCTTCCATATCTTTTAGGGTCTAAGGTAAAGGGGTCCTCTTTTGTAGTTAGCTTTTAGTTAGAGTTTTTGTGTCGAAAATCTAACATTAACTAGCTTTAACATCTTGTGTTTAGTTAGCCTATGAATTGATTCAATTTGGAGTACCGGAAAACCCAAGATGAGTAATATTATGTTATATAAGTCCATACAGCATACTACACTTATTCTGTCCACAAAACACGAGAAGTTAACATTTACATCTTATTTTAAAGTTTAAAAAAAAAATAATAATAATAATTTGGGGATTTTTACATTCTTGTTTTCTTGAAGATTAATAAGATCGGCAAAAAAAAAACATTTCATTTTAATAATAAAAGAATCAAATTAAAATAATAAAACTTAGGCTGAATGAAGCTAGCTCGTCGAGACAGTTTTTACTCAAAATCTCAGTAAAAACAATGTTTAGCTTCCAATTAAGGATTGCAGGGATGCAATTAACGAAATACATTATATTACATTTAATTCTAAGTTAACTATATTAATTAAAATCTTATACAATTTTTCTCGGCAATAAACATTTTTTCTGACCATTAACATCTTAAATCTTAATTAACTATAAAGGGCAAATATTATTATTATAGGGATTAAGAAATAATGATTACCTTTTTGCCAAGGGGTTCATCTTTCTTAGTCTTCTTTTCTGAAAATGCAAAGAAAAACAGAGAAATCAATTTTATAAAATAAATTTGACAAAATAATATACTGTCGAATGACTTCTAGTTAATATTCTGTCAAGTTGTTTCATCATGGCCGCAGGTGGAGTCGTTAACGTGATGCTTTTTGATTGAATATACTTTTATTATATTATCCTCTATCTCACATGTCTCACTGTCTACTTACATCCATACTTTATACTAAATGTTTATCCTTAGATGGACATTAAGCATATTTTTTTCACATTCAAAACATAATTTAGTTTAGGAAGAGTAGTAATAGATGTAATAGATGTCCTTAAAAACGTTTCCTTTATTTTATAATAGTGTAGTTATGTGTATTTTTATTTTCCTTAATTGCACTAAAATTTGAAAAATTTACTTTAAACATATATAAAGTACGCATGATAATAAAAATGACCAACGATTGATTCAAATATAAAATGATATATGTATGAAATGGATATTATGATTATTGTACTGTGATAGTGCATGAAAAAAGCTGTGTCAAAAACATAAAACTTAATTACCATGAATAAATATAATAGATGACGTAATGTGATGTGTATTATAGAATTTAATTTGATTAATATAATGAACATTGTATGTTTAGATACTAACAAATAAAAGTTAAAAGTGTCTTATAAAAAAATAAATAAAAAATATTTTGATATTATCTTATTATCTTTGTGCTTGTGAAATAAGTCAACACGTTTCTAGTGTACATATTATTGAATACAAATGCTTATGTAATTGCCTTTAATTATTTACCTAATACCAATAAGTAGAATTCAGTTTAACAAAATTATTAAATTATTTCAATAATTCAACTCTAATAATGGAAGGGAACTATTATTAAATAAGACCAAATTTAAGTACTAGGTAAATACATGTATGTGTAATATGCAATGACGTTTAAATATTGCAATTTTTACAAAAGCTATTACCCAAATAATAATTTGAACCAATTCTAAAAGAAAGCCTTTCAAAATATCCTTAGCACTTTAATTAATGTTCAAATCTTGATTACTATTGACTATTCACAAATGTTTTTCAAACATCTAAACATAATCGAATTTTGCTGAGCATAATATTATGTCAATACTTCCGATACGAAACCGTTTAATTCTCTGACTGTCCAATCCTTTTTTATTTTTTAAAAATCCTATTTAATAACTATAACCTATTTATATAAAAAATGTTTTGATGTAGCATGTTAAGTTTAATTGGATTAGGCAATTTAAAAATAAAAAAATCTACGTTTGACTCTTGGATTCAAAAACTCTCGAGAATTTTATGTTAACCACTTTGAACGTCCAAAATAATTTCATTAATGAATAATTAGATATTATTTAATAACACACTTCTTTTCTTTGACGCAACTTAAGAAATGTTATTCATGGTTCTTTTAGTTTAAACGTAGTACGTGCTTTTTTCTTTGTACATGCTGCACGCACTGAGCTGAATACGTGTATACGTATATTTTTAGCATGACACAAATTATTCCTAATTAATCAGTATTCGAACGCCCGAAGCTTAATTAGTACCAATTTAATTGTGTTCTTTAAATATGAATTAATTGCGAATATGTAAAATTCCTTCTAACGATACATCAATAGACTTTCTTTTACTAATCTACAATTATTTTATTTATTAAAATTTTTGTTTTACAATAATTATAATTATAGTACTTAAATGAACAATCAATAGTAACCAAAAGTGATTTCATGTTTTCTAAAGTGAATTGGGATTTATTTAGCTACCCTAATATGTTTAGTTTTAACTATTTTAAATATCCATTTAAGTTTTATGTTTCGTGATCTCGGGTCATACCTAATGCTTTCGTGATCGGTGATAGTCTGATGATGTAAATACGAAATAAATCAATTGATTGCAATTACTTTAAAGATAAGTCTGTTTTAATAATTCTATTTGACTGGAAGTAGAAGTTGTTTGTAAATCCAACTGTTCACACATAATAGCATTGATTAGATACTATCATGCACTATAATACCATACAACGAAAACAGGCGAAATATATTTATAAAAGTTTAAATTTAGGTGGTGTTCACAACTTAAGTAATTTTATGATGACACATTAGAATGCACTCTGCAAAATCCTCTTTCCAATTACTAATATTATAAACTAGAGTCAATGATGGTTATATTTGCGAGATTGGTAGAATCTCTCGAGTTTGAAATCTTGTGAATGGGTTACGGATAGGGACTTGGTCCCTTCTCTCGGAGGCTCCGAGCACATTACCAACGATATCGATCCGAGCTCAATGTTCGTATACCCACCTCGAATAGCCAAGTCTGGAAAAAAGGAAACCTAAAAATTCTCAAAAGAGAATTTTAGTTTTTCACGGAACAGTTATCCACTTATATTGGATAGCAGTTTTGTAGGTCAGTTTGACGAAGGCAGGGGACCTTGTTGAGTTAATCTCCCCTCCGCCAAAGCAAATTCATTTTTTAAAAACAAATAAAAAAAATACCCCGCACGAGCGAAGCGTATCACACAATTTCAGTCAATTACACTAGTACTGCCCTGCCCTGCTCTACGACTGAATTCGCGCGGTCTCATTCATTACTGTGGTTCATAAAAACCGCACTACAACACCTGCCAATGTGTGCCTGGCCTAAAAAGTGCTGCAAGTGTTGGTATACCTACGTGAATTCACTATTAGCAACATAAAGTTCCTACTTCGTGTAAAGAAAGCGAACAGTGTGCCTATAAATATGTTTACCTTGGTTTAAACTTGTTGGTCGTTTAACGAGAGTGGTTAGTTCTCCTTTAGGGCGTTCGATTGGTTTACTACCTGATGACGGGGAGGAATCGTTCCGAATTTTCTCTAAGTTCGGAGGGAATTTTACATGGTGACCTGAGGAAGGATCGCCATTTATATCTCTCCTCCCACCATCTTTTAATGATGTTGGTGTTTTTACTTTTTCAGACGATGGAACGTTAGTTTTAGGTTTTTCTTGGTTTGTAACATTCATTTTAATTTCTGGGGGCATCAGAATACTATCTTTACGTTTTACAGGGGGTTTTCTTTCATCTTCCGGTGGTTTATGATCGGGGGTATTATGATCTGGTGGTTTATGATCCGATTGTTTGTGATCCGTTTGTTTAAAATCCGTTTGTTTATGATCCGGTTGTTTAAGTTCCGATTGTTTTGATTGCCTAGCGTCCGGACTAAGGCTTTCATCAACTTGCATCGGTTGTTTTAGTTCGTCTTGGGGTATAATGTTTGTTTTAGAATCTGTTTTTGTGACTTTTGGCTCAACAGTTTCTATCTGGGGCGATTCAGATTCGTTACTATCTTCTAAAATAGTTTCGTTTTTTTCAACGCTAATGGCTTCATTTTGGACGAGTTCTGGACTCTCACTGGTAAGTACGTGTCCAGATTCACTAGACCTAGAAGGAGGCCTAGGTGGGTATGCGTTTTGTCTTGGGATGTCATACTTGTTTTCATGAACAGCTTCGGCTGGTAGACCGTGGTACGGTTCCTCTCTCATTCCGCCGAAGTTTTGTGGCCTATTTCCCATCATCTGGGGAGATTGAGGATGTGGACCAGCAAACTGTGGAGGAGTCATAGGGCGCATCATTGGCCGTGGAGGCATGCCAGACGGAAGTGGTCTGTTTTCTATAGGAGTGGTTCTACCGTCCATACTCATTTGTGGGGGAAGGTTTCTCATACCACTCTGTGGAGATCCCGGCATATTAGGCATTCCTCGAACTCCAGGAGGCCTCGCAGCAATGTAGGCCCGTGGAAGTTCTTGGCCTTCTTCACCTGGTTCTCTTGGCCTCGCCATTTGCATAGGAGCTTTACCTTCTGTAGGACGCATCATGCCCATACCCATAGGCTGCTGTTGTCTTATCATGGAGTCACTTCTTTGCATGTACATTTTTCGATCACCTGGAGGCATCTGTCCAGGTCCGGGAGAATAAGGCTGGTTAGGGTCCTGAGGTCCGGGAGATGGATTCATCCCTTGAGAGGAGGGGGGCCTATCAGGACGAGGATACGCGTAACCGGGACTCTGCTGCATTCTCAGATTAGATGGATCATAGTTTGGTTGCAACTGTAATCTACCACCTGGTATCTGGAAATTGCCTGCATACGGTCCCGGATTTCTTACTTCAGAAGGGAATCTTTCTCTTAGTATCGACCAACCAGAAGGTCTTGCAATTGCTGGTATCGATGGGACTCCTTGTTGACCGTAAGGTGATTGCTGGTCTTCCCTAAACTGAAGAGGAGGACGAGGTCTGAGCCAGTTCGGTTGTGGGTAACCGGTGTTAGGAGGAGGGGTACCAGGTCCAGATGGAAAATTTCTATTCTGTAAGGCAACAGAAGGGTATCCTTGAGATGTTCCGACCGGATTTAAACTTGGCTGTTGGGGTTGGGGATACTGATGTGTCGAAGATGTTCGAGGGACTTGGTTACTTAAGGGTAAATTTGGAGAAGGGTTTACAAATGTAAATTGCTTGTGTGTTTGTTGTTTTGGGACGTCTGACTTATCAGTCCAAGAAGGCTCTCGAGTCGCTGTTTCGCTACTTTCTCTGTCTTTACTTGGCTCGTTCTTAGGCTTTTCCTGTACCTAAAGGACACCCCAAATAGCAAGTATTAAAATTAAGAAAGTTATGACTTAAATGTTTTTGTTAGTTAAGGACATAAACAAATTGATATTTAAATAAACTAAAAATACAGAAGATTAAAAGAATGCCACACATCAGTAGAACCAGCTGTGATAAAATAACAAAGAATAATTATCATAGAAAGAGAAATGAGGAATAAGAAACCAGTGCTTGTGGAGCTGAAAAATTAAGATACATTTAACGCGATCATTCATAAAACATTGTCTAGGTACATATAGATAACAATATTGAAAGTGTAAACATTTTTTTTTAATTTATAAGAATTTAAATATTTAATATGTTACTGAACCATATAAGATTACTATGACTTAAACCGTAAAAACAACTCTAATTAACAAAAACAACAAAACAACAAACAACAACAATAATTAAAAACAAAAAATCAATAATTCAAGTAAACAAAGGTTTCTTGAAATGGGTGGCTCCTTCGCTTGATGTTTATTATGGCGTTAAGAACATGCTACCTATAATATACTTAATTAACTTTACCTACTTTACGGCTTGAACTCAAACAAATATTATAATAATAACTTCAGGAGAAGAAGCTATTTCTCTTCAAGAAACACAGGACTGGATTTAATAGAAGTAATGAGGTTATTTATAATGGGGGGTAATTAGCCAGCAGCAACGCCGTTTTTTCCCTAACATTATTGAGATTTAGAGCAAAATAGAAACATTCCAATTCTGGGTGATTCTTAAGCCCCAACTGATTATTTAACCGTAATTCATGTTAAATCAAGATAATTATAAATTAATGATCACTTTAAAATTAAGGGAGAAATATGGGGTATTAAAGCATATTTATTATCTGACCAAAAACTACAATTAACAATTAAATCTATTTTATAGTAAATTTACTAAAATAAAATAACTCGTTTCTTTTCTTTTTTCACATGATATTTTATTAGAGCTTAATGTCGTTGAGAAAAATCTAATAACCAATTTCCAGATGTCCCCTCGTTTAAACAAAAAATACAATTTCAAATTTAAAACATTATTATTTTTATACTTTGAAAAGTCCTTTCATTTCAAAGTAAAATGACATTTTATGTCTCTCCGAGTTTTAACTTGAGAGATATTTCATTTACGATATGTACAGTTAAAAAATATTTTATTTTTAAATGAGTTTTGAATCTGTTAAAGTGCAGATTGATAATAAATTTCAGATGAATTATTTTACCAAACCAATCGTAGACTCAGGTTCCTTAACAGGATCATAGCTTTTTATCAATTCCTTCTCCTCTCCTCCAGGTGTCGTCCCAGTCGACATGTTCCGATTATTTTAGGTTGGTTTAGGTTTTTTAAATAAATTTATTTTATAAATGTTTATATTTATTTTTTATTTATATATTTATAATTTGTTTATTGTTTCTAATTCTGTTATTAAAAGATAAATACTTTCCCCTTTTTGGGGAAAGCAATGTTGAATGTTCATTATTTTGATTAGGCACATTAAAATGAAATAAATAAATTAATATGAAATAAAAATAAAAATTATATTAACGAAAAAATATGACATTTATTGTTAAATATACAAACTGAAAATAAAATTGTGAGTAAATTAATTATACTTTTTTATTATTTGAAAATAATTTTTAACTATAAATGTGTAATCTATGTTATTATTATGTTTAATTTTATTATTATATTTCTTTATTTATAGTTTATAAAATTTTTTTTGTTTATAATTTTTTTTTTCAGAAATAAATAATCTAGAGTGTTAGGTTATTTATTTATTATTAAATACATAAATATTCATATTTGATTTTTTTTTTTTAATACGAATATTTATATTATATTTAATTTTAATTTAATAATTTATCTGAAGATAAACTGTACACAACAAACAAGAAATTATGTTAACAAATAAAATAGCAATAATTTATAAATTATATGGAGGGAATTCTTAATTTTTAATTTTTGAAAAAAATATATTAAAGGATAGTTAATATAATTAGAGAAAGTAGTTTTATTGGTTTTTATTTTTTTAATGCTGCGAGGTCACTCCTAGTGTAATGGGTAAATGCTGTTCATGTAGCGTATTGTTGTTACTATCTTTATAACCAATTTCAGCACAATACATGCACAAGTAAGTAATCATTAACATAATGTTTCTTGATCAAGTAAGGTGTAAATGTGTACTGGGCATAAATTATTTTATTTTTCCCTAATAACTTATTAAGTTTATCTTCACTGCTTTTCTGCTAATAATTTTATGTTCTTTAATGTAAAAAAGGGTAGAGAGAACAAAGGAGATAGAATGTAAAATCTGTATTTATACTTAAAAATAACTTTAATAAAAACGTAATAAATTAACCCAGGCAAATATTTTATTCTGTGTTAGGTTACCTAACACATCATTTCTTAATGTTGGTTAAGGATATTTTCGATTACAACAAAGTAAACAAAACAAAGAAAAGCTTACTTTAAGTTTATGATTTATACTAGCCGAATCTCTGCAACTTTCTTTAAGCAGTACACCATTATATGCATAAAAAATTAAAAGCTTTATGTGCCACATTTAACTTCATTGTTGAAGTCTGAATGTTGTGTTCAGTACAACTCTGAAAACTCTTAACTTTAGTTATGCTGCCAAGAGTGCACAGAACTAATTTAATTGTTCATATTGTTAAATTAAATCTTCAACATTATACCAGATTCAACCAAATACTTACTAATAGACTAGTAAATGTTACTCGTGCTAATTCGTAACATTTCAGTAGTGACCAAGGAAATTACAGATTTACGTAAATTCTGTACCTCTAAAGAAAATATATTACATTATATATATATACATATATATATAATATATATAAAATAGCAACTAAATTTAAACATAAAATATATGTAATTTAGAAAACGTATATTATTACTTTGTTAACCTAGAAGAAATAATATCTAATTGATAAGATTTTGGTACTATAATACAGTAGAACCTCGCTTACACGACCCTCAATAACACGAAAACCTCAATTACAAGTGCAATTTTCAAATCACCGTGAGATTGCCATTACACATAATGTTAAATTAACCTCTATAACGCGAATGAATAAATGAATGAATAAAAATGATTTTTTTTTTTAAATTATAAATACATAAATCTTCCAACAAATCATAATACTCCCTAGCATTCGCTGTCGGGAGAGAGTCTATCTCTTACATCTTACTTCTTACAATAAATGTGATTCTTAGAATGATTCTTATTATAGAATTATTTTGATTAATGCTTAAATTTCTTGAGAGTAAACAATATAAAGTAAAATTAAAAAATAATATAAAATAACAATATGAATCATATAAAATAATAATTAATTTCTGACTTTAAGTGTTGCATTTAAATCATTTTGAATTTTTTGTATTCTACCACTATCAGCCACAAGCGCCTGGAATTCGGATAAAGACAAAAATTGCCTTCCCAAATACTTGGATCTAATTTCTGTTAAATAAGGACAAAGGGCTATGTGGTGGTATGTGGTCTCATTCTCAACATGACATAACTCACATTTTCCATTTGCTTTCCCTTTAGTCCATGGTTTGTAGTTTAGTGGTAGCAACCCGCATCTCGACTTAAAAATGGTTCTTACATTAGTGATGGCCGTGTGTGGTGACATGTACCATTCCACTGGTATTGGAGGTAAGTCAGAGTATAGCAGATAGAAAGATGCGTTCCTGATTGCCTCCTCCAGTTGTTCCACCTTTTTTCTCTTCCAGACTTCCAAAGCCCGGACCATCTCTTTTCCCCAGCAATCTCTATTTTCCCATCCTCTACTCAGCTCTAAACCCATTTCCTCACCAAACTCTATCCAGTCCTTACCAACCGGCATTAGCTCTTACAGCTTCAAAAGCAAGTGTATAGGGCAGTCTCCCTTCCTCCATTTCTATAACTTTCCCCTAATGTAGTTTATGTGAAGCGAGAGAGTGTACTCGAACATGTATTCAGTTTTTAACTCAGATTCTAGCATGTAACAGAGTGTATAGTTTGGTGCAAATAAACCTCTTTTTAAAAATAATCTCTTACATCTTTCCAACGTCTCATACTTCTTCCCTCCCCATATTTGAGCACCGTATGTAATTAAATTATAGAACGAGTGACACCTTCGAACACACTTAGCTTCGCATTAAACGGTACAGTACTGTTACTTATATATTTACTCCATAATGTGTTGATTCCTAATCTACCAGTTTTTCTCTAACCACCTCTAACCACCTCTAACCACCTCGATAACGCGATTCTATACAGGAATGGGTCGACCTTGAACAAGTCTAAACTTGAAAACCCCGCCCCACCCCCTCCCGTTTTGAGAAGACAACCTCTATAAGGCTTGTCCCACACTGGATCCGCTCATCTCATCTCATCTCAGCTCAGACTTTAATGAAAAAAATAAAACCCATGTATTTAAATGAAAACCCACACACTGCGTCCGCTCCGCTCCGCTCCGGTCCTCTCAGCTCCGTTCAGCCCGACCTCTTTCGCTCGGCGAGAATATTTTGCCGGACGCTGCGGAAGGCGGAAGGTTCGCGCAGGCGCTCCAGGCTGCCTGTGCCCTTTCTCCACCTTCTTTCCTCCAACTTCAGTAAAGAACTCACCTCGAAGTTACTGGAGGCCGCTCTTTTTGAGGTATGGCTCTTCTCCACTTGGTTCTATCACAGTTAAAAGCTCCATCTTTTTTTCGTGGTCTGTTGTTCAGCAGCAAGTTGCGTAGCTATTATAACTGCTTCTTCCTCACCACTACTACTACTGCTATCAATAATATCAGCCAATTCTACTCATGTCGAACAGCACTAGTGGATAACTGAGACAAGACTGGCATAAAAAATGTAACTGCATTAAAAATCTGAGCGGTCTGAGCGGAAGCAGTGTGCAGAAATTTGCCGGACCTGATCGGAAGGATCGGAGCTGAGCTGAGATGAGATGAGATGAGCGGATCCAGTGTGGGACATGCCTAATACGACTGATAGCCAAAATAACCTTGATAACACGAACCTCAACAACAAGAGCACCTCGATAACAAGACTGTTTCCCTTATCCCCTTGAGACACTTCTTATCGAGGTTCTACTGTAAATTATTATAAATAATTACTTATTTATAAGTTATTCTTTATTAATGTATACTTATTTTGCGTATTTGCTTAATGTGTAATTTATATTTAAACAGTATATAACCGAGTTACAAACAATTTCATGAGTAATTAGTGGCAAATGATTATTATTCTTCAGAACTACTATTTATAAATACATTGTATAAAATTAACGATAATTTTACATTAAAAACAAATTTGAAGAAAGATATGAGTAGAAAAAGTTAAAATTAATTTTTACTTTCGTTTAAAATATGATGGCTTGTCTAACTTATCGACAGTTTTCAAACAATGCAGAATTGTTGTTTTAATCTGCCAAGTTTTAAATTATATTAAGTTGATCACTCTTCTATAACAAATAACTTTCATGTAAAAATTGCTAAACTCTTAAGCAATTGAACCATAAAAAAATGATAGAAAAATGTACTTTGTATAAAAAGGATACAGCTAACAACTTATTTGTTGATCGGTCTTAAAGAAGTTAAGAGTGCAAGAAATGTAGAGAAAAGGTAAATCACAAGTTAAAAGCCAAGTAGTTTTTTTTTTTTTACAAAGGAAACCAAACTATAAAATAAAGCCAGCACGCTCTCCTAGCTCTTGGATTGCAAATGAAATTAAAGAGCAACCAATGAATGAACCAATTAACTTGTTGGGGGTTCAGAATGTCAGGATAGTAAACACTTATAAACAGCATTCGTTCTTTGTTCCACAATTTAACTTTTTATTGAGTTTTAAAAAGAAAACGAGAAAGTCGGTCAAGATAAAAAAAACTCTTGGAGCCTATAGTAATGAATTAAGGATCTGACCAACCAGTAAATTGTTGATGCATTGCGGGATAAACACACCCTACAAAATGAAGGATTTTACAAGTCTGATACAGTGCTGTTTAAAAACACAGGTTTATTTATAGAGGACTAGCTTTCACCCCGCGCTCCGCGTGGGGCTCATGCTAGGTATTAGTGCCTATGTCCCTATAATCATGTAGGCCTAGCAATTAAATTACATTCCTAAATAGTTTTGTCTAGAATACATACTGCCGGGAAGTTGATGCATGCTATTGGGCCTAAGTTTTTAAGGAAACGAGAAGTGAGTGAAGCTACAAAGATTACGGTGTACAAATCTATTTATACTCCAATACTCACTTATAGTAGTGAATCATGGAGTATGACTAACAAGATCGAAAGCAGGATCCAAGCAGCGGAAATGAGGTACCTACGTGCTATAATGGGGAAGACCAGAAGAGACCGAGTGAGGAACCCAACCATCAGAAATACTTTAAAAGTGGAACCACTGTCCGAAAGAATAACTAGAGTTCAGCTGAGGTGGTTTGGACATGTCCAAAGACTTGGGGACCAGAGGTACCCCAAGATGGCTCTCGAAGCTAGAATGGAAGGAAGAAGACCTCAAGGAAGAGGGAGGAAAACTTGGTCTGATAACATCAAGGCAGCCCTGACAGAACGCAATTGTACTTGGGGCCGAGCTGTCCAGCTGGCTCAAGACCGGGCAGCCTGGAGGAACTTTTGTCAACCCTCAACACCTATTGGTAGATGAGGACTTGGACTAAGTAAGTAAGTAAGTAAATAGTTTTGTTTCCTAGGAAAGCCTTCTAGGAATAAAATCAGGACTATTATATTACACATCATTAATCCCATTACTAAGAATATACTACTCTTCAAATCTATATTTTAAAAATAGCTAATAGGAACTAATTAATATAGTAATAACTAACAATGATACAAATGGTATGATAAATAAGAAGATAATGTTCATCAAACCAATTAGACTAAGAAGTCATTGAACAATCATCAAGCATGATGCCTCTTCTCTCAATACGGCACTTGCACCAGTAAATATTTAATTACTCAAATTCTAAAAAAAAATTAGTAAAATTATAAACTTGATTAAAGAGCATTAGTGTAAGGGTTAAGCACTCCAATCAGAAATTAAATCGGTAAACAATTGCGGACGCTATAAGCGCTCAAAGTGAAATTTCTTTTTTTAAAAATAAAATTTAGCTCTATTTAAGGTAGAACCGATGGAATTACGACAAAAAGTCATAGGACCAAAGTTGTAGACCTTTTAAAATCAGTTACCGCTGGCGCAATCAGCTTGTCGATAGGACTTACCGTTTAGCCAGAATAAGCCTCCAAAAAATGTTAAAGAGCGACCGCCATCTTTATTTTTTTAAGGGGGGTAAAAATATATTTTTTTACTTTTCGGATTTTTCCAGTCGGTTTGGGCCAATTTCCGACCAAACGCAAAAAACCGCGAGTCTCTAGGTGGTCTAGAAGTACCCAAACATTTTGATTAGCGAGTCTGTGGGATTTGGTTATACTGTGGGTCAACCTACTTTTTTTAGGTTATGTTTTTTATAAAATTGTTAATAACTTTGGTTCTACTCAATATTTTTAGATGAAACCAAGCCTACAAAATGCGCAACATGTTTGCGCTCACCTCTGAAAAAAAATTAATCGATTTCATTTAATAATAATAATAATATATTTTTTTATTGTTTGAGACATTAAAGTATACAATAGTCAAATCTTTAAAAAGATATAACATGAATATCACAGTCAAAAGTTAATTACTAATAATTACAAACTAAAACACAAAAACAACAAATTAACAAACTTAGCCAACTTAATAAATAAACACTTAATAATGAACAAACTTATTAAATTTAGCCAGTTTTGCGCCTATAAAGTCTGACTGGGGCGACAGACTCACATACATACACGAAAAAAGTTAAGGCCGGATTCGGTTTTTGGAATGTATAAAATGAAAAAGTGTCCAAAAAAATTTCAATTCTGACCAATGTACAGACAAAACTTTAATTTTATATTATATGTACCTTGACATTTTGTACTGTTTGCTAAACCCGGAATGCACGTGTTTTTGTGTTTTGCAGGTTACCCACATCCTGACTCGCTTACTGTGTGCTCCAAGTATTTTATCTTAACCGGAAAAAATCCGAGATACATTTTACTAGCGTATAATAAATATATTGTCCCTTCGCAGAGCCGGTTTTCAATTAAAAATGGTCATCAGAGCCTAAGTTTATTCTCTCTTTTCCTTTCAGGGTTTTACGGCAATAATGTGACCATTTTTCAAAATTATATTAAAATTAATTATATTCGTTTAGATAATAAACATTAAGAGTGGAACTAATTTTTACACGGTTTTATTTAACTAACCTTGTTTTTTTGTTTTTCTCTAAATCTTTTAATCTCAATTTGACCCACTTCCTAACTTTCTAGAATGCTGAAATATGTATTTTCGACGATAATACAATAATCAGTAATTAGGTAATTAATTAAAAGTCGTTTACTGTCTGCAAAATATTTGTTAAAATAAGAAGTTAGTTTAATGTTTGATTTTATAATATACTTTTGACTACAGTCCGTAGTCAATTAATATATTATTAATTGACAGAAATTAGAAATTATTATGGACGACAAAAGATTATTCAAGTATTTGCAGAGAACTGAAAATAGATAAATGTTTAAAAAAAAAACAAGAGGGGATTTGTTAACCAGGTTATGATGTCGAGGTCTATTAACAGTTATTCAAAATGAGGAAAAAGAGGAAGTTTGTAGGTTGAGAAAAGGGACTAGTCAAGTACAACGTAGTTTGGTAGGGTTAGGTAAATACCTCAGCACATTTGAATAATTCCTGAGGTCAAGTTGAAGTTATTTTAGGGGCAGTTGCGGTTACAAGCACATCAATAAGTCATAGAGAGGCTACGAGGAGATACAATCGATTTAACATTAAAAACTAAACCGAGCTCGTTTATTTAACCATGAAACATCTAAAACAGTAGCAACTGACGTAATAAAAAGCCTTTTAAACAATAAATTATTTACTATCTTTTAAAGACAACGTATTAATACAAAGAATTTGCTCTAGATTATAGGTTATAATTTTAAAGAATGATTGGTTTATTCACCATCAAAAATACAAATTATATCTTAAAATAACTTATCAATCGATTGTTAAACAATTTTATACTCTTTAAATATTTCAATGGTTTTAAATTGATTTTCTAGCCGCTAAAGACTACAAGAAGTTACCTTTCTTAACTATTGTGTGTTTCGTTTGACATTATGAAACCAGTAAAACTTGTTTCAACTGTCAGTAAGTAAGTATTTCTTATTTCCAAATTAGAAGGCTGAAGTAAAAGATCCTTATGAGGAGATGACAATTGGCATTACAATAGTACATTACGCGTCGAGAGCGGAAAGTAGCAGTTTGCATGCGAGTGTAGAGTTTGCACCCGAGCGACAGCGAGGGTAGTAAAACCACACGAGCAATGCAACATGCCGTTTTCGCACGAGTTGCGTACCATACTTTATCTACGATTGTTAGATTTAAATAATAAATACAGAAAAAAAATAAACTTGCTGTATGTAAGTTCGTATCTCTCTCTTGATAAAGATCACATTAATTCTTGAGTTGTATTTTTTGCCGAATTAATTATTTCTGGAGGAGTATTATTCTCCACATTTTCGTCAAAGTCACTTGATTCACACTTATAAACTTTTTTTTTTATTAACTCGATATAAACTTTGTTGTTACTTTAATAAAAGTACAGCAAATTAGTTTTGTTAATTGTAAACAAACTCGCTAATCGTGCGTAAAGCTGAAGAATTCCTCTTCTTTACCGCCCAAGGGTGGTAAAGAAGAGGAATTCGTCAGAACTATGAGACGCGCATGCTCAATGAATACAAGTACTTAAAGAATCACTTTCTACGCATCTAAACAGAGATACAATGTTTATATTTCGTATCAATCGTAGATAAAATGTTTTAAACGCGTTGGAAACATTTTGTAGCAGATAATTTAGAAAACAAACTATTAAAACACAAGTTTTTCTATAGTTTTGTAGCTAATATGAATGCATCATATAACAATTTAAAAAAGTAAAAGTTCACTTATTTTATCAACAACGGTGGGCAGGGAAATAACAGCTGACATGTATTGATTAAGTACATAATGCTTTCATGTTAGACGGATAGAAACCGCTTCTTTAACATTATCCATAGTAGCCATCTTGTATACTTTTAGTCTGTTTGCTAGCTTTATTGATTATCGAACTCCCCGAAAGAGTCGAAGGAACCGGTGTTGAGCGTGGTATCAATAGAAACAACAAACCTATTTCTTCTTTACATGAATTACCAATAGTAACATTAACTCTAATACATATCTATTGTTATTAGTCTCTCAATTCTAACCCTAAAACGAAATACATATTATAATAAACAATGGTTTTACATTTCACCTAAACTTCAATTATTTCATCTAATTAAAAAAAAAAATACAAAAAGTCTGGGTCTAACTCGAAATTATCACTTATTTGTTATGAAAAATATGCTTATTATCAATCTTACAAGATGTGCTTGAGCCAGAGGTTCCATGCGCATCGAAAAAGCCCTTTCACTCGCATTCCAACGAAATAGCGTCTACATTGAATGTACAATAATAACAACTTGCACTAAATATTTAAAAAATTATCCAATGTTATACACTTTAGATTATCATCTTTTGATTCTTTTTCTTAAAATATATGCTACTGAAGAGTAATATAGATATCAATAATTTATTTATTTATTTGCAGCATTTTTTACGAGCCCTCTACACCTTTCGCCACGAGAGATGCGCTCTTAATATAATATATACATACATACATGAAAATAACCTGTATAACCCTTAAAAGAAACATAGAAAGATACCAGTAATTGTAACATTAGCAGAATAAGTCTGATGTTTGCATTTGAACTTAATAAACAAACACTTTGATTATGATTAATTGCGTAATTTTTTAAAAGGGCAATGACCGCTTAAAATTGAAAGGGTTATAAACATTTAAAAAAAGGGTTCTAAATCGATAATATTTTTAACTCGTGGAAAAACTCTTTGAGTAACAAGTCTTGTTTTTTAAAGAATAATAACATTATATTTTATGATTTGAAAAGAAGATCTAAATAGTATGGTTTTTGTTAAAAGTAATTTTAAATTAAGAGCTATTGCAAGCATTAAGAGAGTATATTAGTTAGTTTTACATTAGATTAGTTAGAGCCTAAGATGTGCTAGCTTATTAGAGCTAGGTTTAAGTGAGACATTAGTTAGAGTGACATTTTATGCTCAAATAAGCAATTAGGTCTAAAACAGACTATTGCTACAGTTATTAACAGAATTTATATGGAAAATGTGTTGATAAATGATAGAATGAAATTAAGGGGGAAGTGTAAAAGGGGTGAAATTACTTAGGCGAAAATCACGCTATGTGTGTGGGGGAGGGGGAGATTTACACTGAATCCTTCACTCTCCCTACCCTTTTAGATTAAACGGTGAAAATATGGGGCAGTATTATAACACTGAAAACCTTTTTCTACTTACCCAAAGCTATTCATTGCTAGAGGTTAGGTTATAATTGGTTACTTTAGAATTATATTGAGATATATCTATTTTGGTCATCTTAAAGAAATAACATAAATGTCTCTTCACATAAATTGAAATTAGTTTATCAATAAAACAGCTTCCAGCCTTCATAAGGCCATGAGTTCCGATTGGGAAGTAAAGAAGATACTTCATGTCAAAGATCAACGTTAAACGTAAGTCTCACTCAATAAATTTATTCACAACTCACTAATTTCTTTTTAATATTTCTTTCGCAATCAGGCTGGTGAAAATGATGGCCTTATAAAGGCTAAAAGCTGCTTTGTTTTGGTTTTATTAAAAAAATTATTTAATGTGAAGAAACAATATGTGTTATCCCTTAGAATAATAAGTAAGTTTTGCTTTATCCTTACCGAAGAAAACGAAGCTATGTGATCTTTAAATGTTGATATGACAGAAATTCGTTTCAGACGTCAAGAAAACATTTATGGTCCCGAGTCTACTGTCATTCAATTTTCGCGAGCCAACGCATATCTTAAAAACTACTACTTATCCGATTTTAATGAAATTTGTATGACCAGGTCATAATTAGCCCATTGTTGATCCATTGTAAGTTTTAACCTTATGCTCTAATTTGTTTCTCTTCCACTAGCACGCAAACATACATTTATTTACACCTACGTATATCTTCAAAGGTATATTCATATGATTTTAAAGAAAATTGGATGGTTCGTCGAAAGTAGCCCGCAGATAGACCCAGATTAATTTCAACCATCTACGCTCTTTAAATTTTGCTTAGTTGATAGTTTAATTCTTGTAAAATAGTCTGCTAATTAGTGTGGCACATAGCTTCCTCGCGTCCTATTTCGTATACTTTAATGATTTTATGCTTTTACAACCTACTATTGTCAAATTTATTTACCCCCCCCCCTTTTTTTTGATCTGTCTACATTGTTTTGATTATTTGCATGAATTATAGTATAATTTAGCAACATTTAAAGAGCAGATGGTTTAAATTAATCTGGGCTATTTACTAACATTAGAAGCTATATTAAATAAATGTATGTTTATGCGCATGTAAAAGCGAAACAAATAATAGAAGCAGAAGGTTGAAACTTATATGTGTCCAACAATAAGCTATTTTGATTTACCATCAAAATAGATATGTTCGAAATTTGTTTAAGATATGTTGGTTCGAAAACATTTAGCAACAGACATACAGATAGACAAACAAATACGGAACCAAAGATGTTCCCTAATTTCTGAAATTATTTTTTCTTTACACGAATAAAAGTATCAATTAAGCAATATTTAATGTGAGCAGGCGGTTGAAATTAATCTGCGGTTACTTTCAGCAAAGGCAAACTATAATCAGATGAGTACTTCTGAAGATATAGTTGTAAATAAATGTATGTTTGCGCGTACGTAGAAAATAAACGAATGGGCGTAGAAAGTTGAAACTTATATGGAACCAACAATGGGATAATAATTATGAATTATTTTAAGATAAGTTTATTCGTACAAAAAACTGAGCGACAGACAGACACGAAACCAAAAATGTTTCTCTGATTTCTAAAATGGATTTCTGTCATGGAATTTTTAAAATATGAGATATTAAAAAAAACAAGTTTTTTTTTCAGAACAATTAAATAGCTTTCGTTAAAAACAGATGGGAGTAACAATCTCAAGAAGGTGTACGGAATGTTCTTCTTTAGACTGATACTTATCTTATAATAACAGTTCCAATTCCTATGTTCCAAAGTACATTAGACGAAACACCCCTTTGTCTTAATAATCATTTAGACAAAGGAATGTATAAAAAAAGTATGTCCATTTATATTCTAAAAAAAAAACATGGGAGAGTAACAATCTAAAGGAGTACCTTATTAATTACTTTTTATAAAAAGTACTCAAGAAATCAGGATGGTTTGTTGAAAGTAACCCACAGATGGTCCTATATTAATTTTTTGTGCACATTTATTATTGAATAAATAATTTTGTCTCTACTGGGAATCGAAACAGGTCTAAATCTTGATCAAATAATGCGACACGAGGAAGTCATGTGCCACACAAATTGTTTCACATTACTCACAACAGATTACTAAATGTATATACATTTCTCTTATGCTTTAAATCAGAGTTTCTTAAACGATGTCTAATGCGGATCCACAAAATACCGCAGATCAATGAGGAACTAAATAATTAGAACATTTTTTACAATCCATTAATTTTTATATATCCAATGATTTTTAGAACCACCTCATATGAAAAATGTCCCTGCCATGAACAATTTGATTCAAAACAACAGGTTACTCTCACTCAAGGGCTTTTGGTGGCGGAGTAAAAATAAACAATTGTATTAAATAACATCTTCCTTCCTCTAGGTCTAGGTAATATTATTTGTTTCTTCATCCTTCTTCACGTATTTTTCTTATTTTATAAAAAAAATATGATTATTTATTAACACCTAAAAGCAATGTGTCTATGTCTATTCTATTTTTATAAGAAGTAATTTATTTTTTAAATAAACTTAATGAATCGCCGTTTTAATGACTATTTATTTACCAATTTTGTTTTCATAAGAGAAAATTTAAAGAAGCCGTATTGCACAAGTCGTTTTCTCAACAATTTAATAATACTTTTTTTTTTATAAATATTATATAACTTGTTTTGAAAGGTTTACAAATTGTATTCAGCAAAGTCAACAAACTATTAACTAGAATATCAGAAAGCACAAAATGACCACAGCTAACAATTTATAACTTTTTATTAGTATTACGTAATTAACTTTATATTAGTATTACGTAATTAACTATTAGTATTACGTAATTAACTTTTTTATAATATGTAATAACACTTAATTCAAGGATTTCTCTCTATAAAGTGAACTTACAACAATAATTTAAATTACTTACTTACTAGCCAATATCCACCCTTGGCTGATCAACCATAGTTTTTAATTAAATAACTATAGCAAATATTATCTAAATACATAGTTAAAGAATAAATTAAAAATAATAAATGTTATACTAAATTTATGCTTAAAGCCTATGAAGGTAACCTAACAGAACGTTCTTAACGGGAAAGAAAAATATTTTTTCTCAGTTAAGTGAAAAGTTCCTTGCTGAGTCCTGTAGTAAGGTCCATACAATATTCAGTAACGCAGATGAATGAAGAAACTTTAGAAACTAAATACATATTATGTGACCTGCAGAATGAGTCACCTGGAACTGATCACTAACTAATTACTGACTGATAAAGTACTGTGAGGCATTCCACTGAATTTCATGAATGAATTAAATGACTCCTAAGATATCGGCAAGAAGTTCGCATTAAGAATCAGTTTCTAATGATTAGCTGCGTGTGTATAAGGCCTTAATCAAAGAAAATCTCTAATATTCTTCAGTAGGAATATCCATGTCGAGTTGCAAACCCTTTTTGTGATCAGTGAAATATCTTCATTTGTTGCAGAAAATAAAACAAAAATGATCAACAACTAGGTATTATGGTTGTTGTCAAAAGTATACACTGATGACTTTGAAAGTAATGTAAATTCAATCATCTATTTTTCAGCTATATTTGATAAACGTAAAGTAGAAATAGTAAGAGATTTAGTAGATTTGAAGGGCATAACATTTTATGTAAAGTGGTACAATAGGAAATATCACAATACACAGGTGTTCTGGTTACAATCTAAAGATCACTGCACTCATGGTGTAATAAGGTAATTAAATCAGCTGTTTAAAAGATGTCAGTGACGAATATAAAGTGGAGCAGACAAGCTTAAAACTCAAAAAGAATAATTTATCTGTGAATGAGAAATCTTATATGTTTCGATGTTCAATCATGGCATCTTTCCAAGCTCAACAAGACTTGCCAATTTCACCTTTATTTTTGTCACACACATAGAAATAAGATTGTGTTTATTTGAATTTCCTCCATATGTTTGCATTCGTTACGTCGATGTTTGCGAATCACTTCGTAATAGTTTCACCTTTAGTTATTTTAATTAATCTAATCCATTGTATACTATGTCAAGTTAGTTTTAGTTTCTTTAAAGCAGTTAAAGTATAAAGAAATGAACACAAATAGAATAGTAAGTTATAAAAAACAAACACTGTTAATTGATAATTTACAAATAAAAATAAGAAAATATTAGCCATCTATAAGATTGGTCACTTTATATACTTCTACAACATAGTAAAAAAAAATAATAAATTAAATGTATGCATTATACATAAAAATAGTTCATTATCAAATCAAGATAAAAATAGTCAATGCATTAAACTACATTATTTAATCATTCATTTAGTTATGTCGAACAACTCTATTGTAATCAGGTATATTTAGACCAAATCTACTGACAATTTATGTTATCAAGTGCATTCCTCAGTGAGCTGATAATTAACAATAAAATTAGAGTGGCCTCTTAATAATAAATATGGTTTAAAAAAGCTTGACTAATTGTTTCTCTTTAAGCTTAATCAATACAAGTAAATTCGCAGAAAATATTACTTTCAATTATAATTATCACAAATTATATATAATAATTCCACACTACGAAATAGTTTATATATATAAACATCTCAATATTTTGGTCAAACATATATTTTTATATTATGTACTAAAAATGTTAGAATATATTAATACTATAGATTAATACAGCTAAATAAATATATATAATTTCTAAAATATAAACCTTTTTATTTAAGAATGATTCAATACAATATCATAGTCACATTAACTAATTTAAACCGAAGCGAGCGAGCGAAGAGAGGCGAGTGTGTGTATAAATGTTTAAGAAATAAATTAAGTCCTAATTATTATTATTATTAATTTATTTTTTGTTTCACAAATTTTGTAATGCAGTTTTAGAAAAAAAAAACTAGTACTTATCTTCATCAACTATTGACTCATCCATATCTTTAATATTAAATAAGTTCAGGTATTTTTGATAGCATAGGAACGCAAAATCACAGGGACCACAGCTAAAGATAAAGGTAGAAGTAAACGATCAACTCAACAAGTTGTTCTAATAACAGTGCTAAAACCTAAAACCTTACCACACTACCTCATCAAACAGTTTGGTTCGAGTTCAGGAGCGTTGAATCAAAACGAAATCACCAATCAATTGCCAACTGATGCAATGACCACGCATGCGCATTAAGTCGATCACGGAATAATATGAAACTGATTCGAAACTGGTGGTTGGAAATAACCGAATATGGGTACCACCATTCCAAGAGTTGCAAAATGGAAACATTATCATGAAAATAATCTAAATAACTTCAGAAAAGAGCAGATGTAAAGACCGTCATAAGTATTGTAAGATTGAAATAATTTTAGCAAATCCAAGGTTAAAAATAAAATATAACAGAAAAACAAATCCTAGAACCGATCAAAACCGGGGGTACACATGTAAAAGACCAACAAGAAAAATCTAAAATGCTTTCATAAAACTGAATTATTAAGCAAATAATTGTGCAAATTTTTGAACAAATAAAAAAACTTTTTGCCATGAAAAAAATATAGACTGCCAATTGGTGTGGCAAATAGCTTCCTCGCATCCTATCCACGTACATTATTGATTTCATGCTTTTACGAGCCATTATTGTCTAATTGGTTTAATTGTTTCCCCCGTTTTCTTTTTTATTTGTCAAAATTGTTTTGATTTTTTACACGAATTAAAGTATTAATTTAGCAAAAGTTAAAGAGCGCAGACGGTTCATATTAATCTGGGGCAATCTGCGGATAAATTTCGATAAACTATAAAAGTTTCATTCAAATCAAATAAGTACTTTTGAAGCTATAGGAGTAAATAAATGTATGTATGTGCGCATGTGGAAGAGAAACAAAT
Organism: Gerris lacustris; assembly: GCA_951217055.1. Lineage (NCBI taxonomy): Eukaryota > Metazoa > Arthropoda > Insecta > Hemiptera > Gerridae > Gerris > Gerris lacustris. Next base: position 54,692,066 of record OX578277.1, on the reverse strand, counting down.
AGGCGCAGAAGGTTGAAACTTATATGGGACCAACAATGGGCTAATCATTGACCCAAATTTCATTAAATTGGATTTGTTTGACTTTCACTCGATTCTAGAACAATACGTTTAGAAATTTATTTTTTTAAAGAAGAAATTAGGACATTAGAGCAAATACCAAATTTACTTTTTCGCTAAATTTTATTTGACACTATTTCTATAAATTTCTGAAAATATATACGAAAAGAGTTGATAACTGGAATGTGTATAATAATTATTTTATTTCAATACTTGAAGTAAACAAAATTAAGCCTTTTTTTGAAATTAAATAATCCTTATTTTATTTGAGACTCGTTCATAATAAATAATTATAGAAATATAGATATGAGCCCGTCCATGACATAAATTAAACAAAATATAATTTGGTAATTTAGTGTTTAAAAGTAATGTAGGGTTATAGAAGGGTAGGACAAAATAATGTCTAATGTTTGGGTCGGTAATAGTAGCTTCCTGTATAGTGTGGTAAGTTCTCAATTAACTACAATTGAATAGTCTGGCCTGAGTAGGAACTAGAGCTAATCAGCTGAGTCCCTAGGAATCAGCTACAATACTGACAGCAACCTCAGGATTAGACACATAAACAACAGGAATATAAACATAAACAGCCTCTTATATTATTAAGGCACCCAACAACTAATAGTTTATTTACAAATCAATTTAGTATTATGCAAGTCTAAAAATTGACTGCCTATTGGTGTGGCACATAGGTTCCTCGCATCCTATCACGTACTTTATTGATTTTATGCTTTTACAAGCAATTATTGTCTAATTTGTATGTTTCCTCTGATTTTTTAATCTGTCAAAATTGTTTTGCTTTTTTACATTAATTAAAGTATCAATTTAGCAAAAGTTAAAGAGCGCACACGGTTCAAATTAATATGGGGCTATCTTTAGGTTACCACCCAAATTTCATTAAAATTGGACGAGAAGTTTTTAAGAAATGTTGGTTCGCAAAAATTGAACGATGGACAGACACGGAACCAAAAATGATCCCTGATGTCTGAAACGGTTTTCTATCTTGGAATTTTTGATATTGGAGACCTACATTTTTTTCGTTCTTCGGAACGATCACACAGCTTCCGTTACCTTCGGTAAGCATTCTAAAATTTAACCAAAAATATATATAATATATATATTATTTTATTTTAGCCTGAAGATGCACAGGTATGGGCGAAATATAGCTTAACAAAAAGAAAATTTTTATCTTTTCTTCATCCCTAGAGACCTTGTAATAAGAATATATAAAATTTTTAACTTTTTCGAAAGTTTTGGGGATAGCGCCCCTAAATTTAGCACCTAATTATTTCTCGAATTTGTTTCGGGGTATATGATTTTTCTGTACCTCTATGCCAAATTTTATTAAAATGAGGCTTGTAGTTTAGGCTTCACGCGTCTGCATAGACTACATACTAGAAAATACAGACATAAATTGAAAAACCGAAAAAAACAAAATACCTTTTTGGACTCGAGGGACCTTAAAACGTGTAAATCCATCAAAATCTAAAAACCGAATGCATCTCAATACTTTCTCTTTATATATATATATATATATATATATATATATATATATATATATATATATATATATATATATATATATATATATATATATATATATATATACAAAGTATTTAAAAGGAAAGTAAAAAGGACCAATCAATTGTGTTGATACCATTAAAGACACTTTTTCAGGTTTTACTGTTAATATAATATACAATTCTTTTATCTACGATTGATACAAAATATAAACATTTTATCTCTGTACAGCTGCGTAGAAAGTGATTCTTTTCGAGGTTGTATTCATTGCGCAAGCGCGTTTCATCATTATCCTGCACTAGTACGGAAATAAAGAGGATTCTTCGCCTTATCGTAATATTAGCGTGTTTGTTTACATTTAACAAAATTAATTTGCTGTTTGTTTAATTAAAGTAACTATTTTTTCTGTATTTATTTCTAAAATCCAACAATCGATAAAATACAGTACGCAACTCGTGTGAAAAACTGCATTTTGTGGTTTTACAACCCTTGCTGTCGCTCGGGTGCGAACTCCAAACTCGCATGCAAAATTCTACTTTCCGCACTAGACGCGTAATGTACTATTTCAATTTTATAACATGATATAAATGGTATTGAAACATCAGAAAATTTACTATGGCAAAAAGGGTTTCTTTAAGAAAAAAGTGTCGGCCAAGACCTCCCTTACTATTGCTTTTGCAGTACAAAGTACAACCATTACGACAATAATCTTATAAACTCTAAAGAATAACCATGGTAATATCCAATTTGTAAAAGTCGTAAAATTAACTTTAAGAAATAATTTCAAGCTGTGTAATAGAAAATTTATAACCATGTCTATGAAACTTATCAAAGCATTAAATAACAGTAATGTAAAGAGTGTTTAAAAATGTATAACTCTTTAGCTAGTAGGAGGCAACTAGGGTTTAGAAGTCTAACATCGGTCCATTATGTTGATAGGTATAAGGTGAAGGTGGCTATTTAAAGGGCTCGCCAGTCTTAGGTATCAGAGTTATGCTTTCTTGACACGAATAGAAGTTGAGTCTTTACGGCCATAAAATTGAAGAATCCGGTAGTTACCTCCTTTTATTACTTCATCAAAGACTGCCATAAGGTCACATGAACAGTGGTTGTTGTTATTAATTAATACTTTTTCACTTATTAGCAAATTTAAATTTTCTTTTTTTCTTCAAAATCGTAGACTACCTTAACGCATGAATATTCACGCAAGCATAGAGTGCCCAGCCATAATTAGTTCCCACTTCCAAACGAACTTAACCAACAAATTGACAAAAAGAACTAGTGAGCCAAAGATCAGCCGTTTAAGACAACGTTTGATTAATTTACTTTACTATCTGTAAACGTACCCGTAGTAATGTACTTTTAGTAAATGGACCCGCAAAATCACAAACGGGATTATTTTTAACCTGGGATAACATACGCTTCATCCATATAAACACACCATTTTGCGTGAATAATTAGCAAATTAAATTTATATTCCGAAAGAGTATATTAGTGGGAATTCATACTGGAGGATAGTTTGAAATAAAAAGTTTTCGCTCAATCTCAAAAATAGAGCAGATAAATCCAATAATACAATTAAAGCTTAGTTTGTAAATCAAAATGTAATTAATGAAGGAGCAGCAAACAATTACAAGCTTAATAATTGCGTTAACGAGCTCTTTGATATAGGTTATTATGCGATTAGACAAGCTTCATACACCAAAGCAGTCGAACTAAGTGTTTGCTACATCTCGTTTATTCGTAGTTTTTCTGTCAAATCCTCTCGAAGATGGCTGACCTAATTTTATTAATCCATTCCTTTAGTTTATACTTATTTCTCCTTATTCAGTCGTAAACTTATTGATATACTAATAGTAAGTCATTTTTTCATATCTGACTGCGTTCTAGTTCATCTGTTTCCATTCAACCATAAAGAACCATTTCTACTGTCTTTAAGGGCGCCTAACAACACGCTTATTCGCTTATTTAATTCTACAGGCACAATGTATCCAGGAATGATTCCCTTCTTTCTTTAAATTTCTTCCTCGACCAACGAAAATGAGGTACATTTTCACAAATTTACCACAACTTCATAAATTAAGTGAATACCATACAATTTTCAACACTTGTACAATTAATGTTTATCACCATGTAGTACAATTTAGTATCACCATGTTTATCTTTGTTTATAACCTGCATCTAAATAACCTTCTATTCGAATTTATTTCCAATTCTTATTTATTTTTAATATTGGATCTCTTATATCAGCTATTAAAAGTGCTAATAATTATTGTTATTTATTAAAATAATAAATAAAAACTGTGCAATGGACGAAAATGTGTATTTTCTTCCTACTGGAGATAAAATATTGTATGTACCTAGTGAGTAAAGTGCCATTATTCCCCTCGCGATAATTATCTCCCTCGGCTACGCCTCGGGAGCTAATTAGGGTTATTCCCTCGGCTTCGCCTCGGGATTTAGGGACCATGGTTCCTTCGGCTTCGCCTCAAGAACCAACTTTTTCGCTCAGGAAATAATGGCTTACTTTACTCGCTAGGTGAATAAATAACTATTTAAGAATAAATTAATATTCCAATAATAAAGATTAAATCGTATCCAGTTTCAATTGTATGTAACAAATCTACTAAGAAAAATTTAAGTATGTATATTGCCAATAATGGAAGCAATATTCAGATTCATCGAAGTAATCTCTAAGATGGAAATGATATAAATAGACATGTTTACAGAGGTCATATAATGAAGAAGCGAATGATTTAAAAACATTTTATTGTCTTTTGTTGAATGCTTTTGTAATTTTGAGTGTTGTCTGTTCATTATTAATATTAGATTGTACGATTATATTCTAAGACGTCTCTAGCATCGAAGAAATTCTTTATCCTTCATATGCTATAGATTCAGATCAACGGATATTTCGGTTGATGGCATCTTGTGTCACATAAATGAGATACCCCGATTGTTGCCATTCTATTGTTCTTCGGATAGTGCCCTTGTCTCCCTTCCCTATATCTCGATTTGAAAACCAATAAAGGAAATGGGCTGTTAAGTGAAAAACAGAGGCGTATCTGAGACTGTAAAGACAGACGTCAACATCTCCTGGGATATACAGCTAATGGTTCATCTATTACCTCACTCTGACTTGAGTACCAGACTGAGGTTACTACCGCGTCATGAGGAAACAAGTGAAATTTTGTTCATAGTTTTATATACTTGTGACATTGTACTTATCATAAATCTGTCTGCATACAACGAAAATCTTTCTAATTACTAATCCAAGTGAATTTTAGAGGAGAGAAAAAAACAACACGAAAATCATCTGCCGTAAATCTTCTCTATTTATGTCGAGTTGTAAAACGCAAGACGTTTGAATAAATATTACTTATTCTAAGCAACTATTTTTAACCTCTTAGTAGTTACAATAATTGATGTTTAAATGAGTTTTAACCTTGAACATATTAATATTTAACTAAGAGTTTCACACTTAAATAAAAATATAGCGCAGATCAAAATAAATATGCTGGACTAGTAGTAGTTCAGAGTCAGTAGAAATAAGTTAATTAAACTGTTAAGGTAGATACCCTAAAATTTTGTGCCATATAGTCTTGTACCATTTATATCGAACCAAGATCCAAAGCCTCATAATTAATTATTTTTATTTTAATCAGCTGCTTAAGTTACAAGATTTATTTATTTATTTTGTTTTATTTATAAGAATTGGATAAAGTATTGGTTGGTCCAGTAATAAAAAAGAAACAGACTGAAGATGACCTGAAAAAATGTTTGTCTCATTGAATAGACGAAGTTTGATTTTTTTCCCCGACCTAAAATTCCAAATTTAAATTTGAAGTTCACGTTTAAGCGAGCGTTGCGCGTGAACGCTTGGACGGATAACGTTGTCCAACGAACTCGTCCTGAGCATTGGTAAAATGAACATGTCTACCAAATTGCATCAAAATCGGTCGACATTTACTCAAGTTATCGTCACACGTTTCATAATTCACGGGCACACAGACCGACAGACAGACAGACAGACAGACAGACGACCGACACGAGACCAAAAATGTTCCCTGATGTCTGAAACGGATTTCTTAGAATTTTTAAAATCGGAGACATAAAAGTTTTGCGTTCTCATAAGTGAACACAATGCTTCCGTTACCTTCGGTAAGCTCGGAAGCAAAATTTATATTAACATATTGCCCAAAAATGTGAGAGGGCCTCGTTTGTTTGGATAGGAGAGCGTGGGCTGTCCTATCAATTATCAATTAAGTTAAAGAGCATCGGGCGTGGTCACCATTTGGATGGGTAACCATAGACCTGCTTTCAAATCCTGGACCGAGCCTCCCCCTCCCACACGGTGTTCAAACAGCATCGCTATAAAAATGGGTATTTGCTTATGTGAAGTGGCGTTTAACTAGTTGTGGTTGCCAATTATAAGGTTTATGCAGCTGATGGAGCGACAACCCCATGACATCCATTATGAAAATTGCTGTAAAGGCCCTTTGGCAGGCCTAGGCCCTTCTCGGTCTGTTCAGCCACGGAGTTAGTTACTATATTATAATATCATAATACACCATAGTGACGATTTCAAAGAACACAAAATAGGTTTAACATTTTGAGAAGTATATGTATCAAAAGCTAAAAATTATAAATTAATTAAAATAAATATGTTCCCGATCTTTGTAAATGTGATAACATAAGTATATCAGTCAAACTTTTAGTAATTTTTTCATGTTTCCAAAGGACTTTAAAATTGTAATCCACTGCAGAATCAAAATAAAATCTTCGGCTTTAATGTTAAAAGGCGAATCGAGAAATGAATTATACCTCCAAATTTGGGGGCGCTACCCCCAAAAACTCCGAAAATCCGTGAAAACAAATTATTTCTCGAAAGCGGTGCCGACGATTTTGATTAAAAACATTCTAAAATGTGTCCATTTTAATACGAATCTAACGATATAAGCCGTTTTCCCTGGAAAAATCTAGTTCCTGAGAAAATAGCTTTTAACGCGGAGGGACAGAGGCCGGATTCGATTCCCCGCCGAGGAGAAGTTATTTTTATGATATATTTTGATAAAATGTTCAATAAATATTAAAAGTACCAACGAAAACTAATAAATGGAAAATAAAAGACCGGGCCAAGTAATTATGAACTCGTATATGAGAAAGTTTGTGTGAGTTGTCTCTGACCGATTTTTCTACAGTATTTCAGGAATGCTGAATACAAAATGTATAATCTCTTTATCTTAAATAGCTGGAGTCCCGTGCTTCACTACGGAATGTGTTACTATTCTTATATTTTTTTTAATTGGATAGGTGATAGGTTTATAAAGTATCCTAAAGAAAAATTAAAAGTATTTTACTAAGCAAGAAAATCTAAATGCCGCAGTTTTTCAAATCCTCCTTATTTCTATACCCTTGAATATAAAATATTTTACAAAAATTCCTAATCAGCAATTGATTCCTACTGCTGGAGAAACAGTTTCAAAATTAACTTTCCAGGCAAAGCAGAGGTATTTTCCTTCAGTAAATCTTAAATCAAAGTTGGAAAAGCCGATTGAAAAACCATTTTGCAAAAGTTGTTTAAATCATAAAAGGAAGGTAATTTCAAAATTTCAAGGTTCTAGTTCAATTGAATTTGGAGATAACGTCTTATCGAAATTGCGTAAAAAGATTTCTTAGCGACCACCTAACCTAAGGGGTAAGAGAACCCTCGATGCAAGATTTTAGCCGGATATCATAGATATACTGTGATGAATGAGTGAGTCAGTGAGTGGTATTTGCTTTTATATATATATATATATATATATATATATATATATATATATATATATATATATATATATATATATATATATATATTTATTTATATAAAATTATAATTATAATAATTATTATTATATAATTATATATTGAAGATAACCTTCACAAAAAATCCTAACCTAGAAATGAACAAGGAGTAATGAACTGAATAAAAACATTTTCAGATGCATTTTTCATTGTTGTTATCAGTCACATCTATGCAAGGGACAATAATACTTATTTAATACTTTGACAGCATAATAGCAATTATGTCTATTCATATTAAGACTAATAACTAACAATAGGGTATGGCCAAGACAATAAAACTAATTTAAGCCTTCATCTAACCCAACCCTTATTGCAGTGTCTACCTATTCTAAACGCTATTATGAAACAAGCCTTAGTCGCGAATATTCGAATAAACACCCGATAAGAATGTCATTTATTGTCTGCTAAATACCATTTACTCCCCTCTCTTTGACAAATAGTCAACGAGCAAATAATAATATTTTATAGAACACGCAAAGAAAAAAAAAAGAGAAATGTTTACCTATATAAAAAGGAAAATTAGTTTTCACAAATACAAGTTTGTGATGTCTTCAATGAAAAAAGCTAACAATACTAACCAGATCACGCCGGATGTTAGCGACATCTCCGGAAAATCTTGCGTGCAAACATTAAATCAATTATTTATTTTTTACTCCGAACTCGTATTTCATTTCAGAAACATGATTTTTTCGAAAATTATTATGTCCTATAAGAATCTTTTTTAATATATTTTCTTCTAAATAAATTTATGCTGAAGTAGTTTCTAAATCTATGGACTAACAGCAATTAAACAAGCCTAAACCAAAATAAATACCTTATACACAAGTTATTTTCTAATTTAATTTTCATTAAATTGCGCTTACAAAAACGTTCCTTATCATGTAGAATGTAGAACAGTGTAAACTCTAGCAGATGTTTTTAGCTAGTATCTTTTGTTCTTAGTTTTTGAAAGAATCATTGAACAGAATTAAAATATGTATTGGCATAAGAAAATAAAATGAAATGGGGTAAATCAAAATTTGATATTTGTCACCCTTTGATACAAACACCAAAAATCTAAACTCAGTGAATTCTTATTAGAGATAACAATTACTCAGAGTCACTGAATAAGTGTTGTTAATGCAAAAGTAATCCTATAAAAATGAATAAATATTCTATTAGCAACCATATTACCTCATAGAAGCAAAATCCACTTTGAGCGATGGTATTTTTAAAGATACATTTCTTAAGATGGATGATGAGTCGAAAAGTCGACGAAATATATTTTGTTCTTATCTTCTTTTTAAAATTATACGAATATTTCTTTCTAAAAATATTTATAAACAAAGATATCACATAACATGGTATAAGCGATGTGACTTAAACAGCAGCTAGGTTTGAAATGAATCTAGCAAGAGTATGAGAACACATAAGCACCAGGAGCTAAACTTCTCCATGAAATCGCCTGTCACTATATTATCTCTTAAACCTGACAACTGAGTTTCAAGTGCTTCAACTCGTTAAAGTAATGTGGAAACGTCACGAAACTCATGAAATCCATCCTCGCCCTGTGAAAATTTCAAGTTAAAAAACCTTATACGACGAGATAAAACTCTATAACCTTTTTAAACAGGTATCTATGTCAAATAAGTCGATGTTTAAAGTTTAAGTAAATTTAGTTATAAACGATCGCAAGCCTTCTATGGCTGATTGAACAAATGGCAATACTACTTATAAAAAAAAGGAATGGAAATTTCCAACATGCAAAACCAACACGCACTTTTTCTCAGAACAAGGTCAGGGCTGCTACAAAACTGATTTAACCGATAAAATAAACTTCTCAATAGTTGTTATAAACCTTAAAGTAAAGGGTTTTTGCGAAATAATCCATAAGTATCAACGTTAAATCTATATTTTTGAGGACTGTCCTTAATATTAACTGCTAATTGAAACTATTTCATGTTTTTTGTCATGTTGTTAATTAAGTAGTAGCATAATTACAATTATTGCATACATTATATAATATTTTCTTCGACTTGCAGGTAAATATAAAATATACTATATGTAATTAGTGTAAACCCTCCTGCCCTAGAAATATAAAATTATGATGGCAACATATTAGAACACTCATTCACTGATTTAGTTGTCATTGAATTAAAAAGCGATTTCTTCTCTTACTTTCAAATGTCCCTTTGGATAAATATATTTAGGAGGTAATTGATGCTTCCTCGAGGATACAAAAATACTTTGCTACCATTGATGCTTCCACAAGGATAAACTATCCTAAATCAATGTGCCTTTTTCTTCGGCATTTTTAATATATTCGTCCCTGGGAGGTTCCTTCGTCAATAGGGAAAATATATCTTCATCTTTGAAATATGGCCCTTAGAATGGGCATGCCGTTACTTCCAAAGAATTCTTCACAAGATCTTAGAATATCCAACACTGAGACAACTTCTCTAATCAGCAGTATGATTTAGAAATATGGCAAAGCCAAATTCTTCTTCTTATCTAGTTTTGTATTGTCTCTAAGTCTAACCTAATTTAATTTTTTCTTTTAATATTAAATAAAAGTAGATTTAAAATATTCTGCTACTTAGTGAGGCATATAGCTTCCTCGCGTCTTATTTTGTACACTTTAATGGTTTTATGATTTTACCATTTTTTTGTCGACTTTATTTATTTTTCCCTCCGTTTTTTAAATCTGTGTAAATTGTTTTGATTTTTTACATCAATGAAAGTATCAATTTAGAAATATGTATTTGAAGAGCGCAGACGGTTGAAATTGATCTGGGGCTACCTATACTGGCTACATTCGACAAACCATCCAAATTTCATAAAAATCAGACTATTACATTTGAAGATAGATATAAGTGTAATGAAATGTATGTTTGTGCGCATATGAGAAACAAATAGGCGTAGAAGGATGAAACTTATTTGGGACCAACAATGGGCTATAATGAATTATCATCCAAATTTAAGATATTTAGGATTTAGGATTAGTTTTAAGATATGTTGGTTCGCAAATTTGGGTGACAGACAGACACGGAACCAAGAATGTTAGCTGATTTCTGAAACAGATTTTTGTCATGGAATTTTTGAAATCGGAGACAAAATATTTTCGGTCTTCAAAACGATCACACAGTTTTCTTTACCTTCGGTAAGCTCGAAAGCAAAAAAACACTTGAGCTTGAAGCCCAATATGATTACGATAATATTTAACTTGTATAATAACGCTATCTTCTTAGTAATGGTATATTGTTGAAAATAAACCGATTTCATTTGATTTATTTTAACATATTATATTGGAATTGTTGTAAGGGCCCTCCACTTTTATTCTTTTATTTTTTTCATATTTAGCATTTTTGTTATAGCAAATGCTTTATTTAGTGTAATTAACACCTTGAAAATTATCTATTAAAACTAAACGTATAATTTATACACCTTTATGTTCATAATAATCCCTAATTGCAAAATATTGTGAAACTTGAATAAACAATAGAAAAATTGTAGGGTTAAAGCATAAAATTAACGACTGAATCCGTTAATTACACGGTTTGGATAACATTGCTGAAAATTAGTCAATAATCTCTATACATAATCAATCATAAGGGTTAGAGAAGCGTGAGAAAATGCAATAAAGTCTTGAATGTACTGATAATTTGAATAATTATAACCTAACGGTACTAAAGATTTAAATTCTTATAAGTCTCTCTCTGTTATCCTATAGTAGAATCCAATGAGTAAACACTTTAAAATCAACTCAATGTAATTCATGTTACATGTATTACACCTTCTAACATCTGATAAAAAGAAATAACAATCAACATCTTTAAATTTTAACTTGCATTCAGGTAGCTTGTTTTATAGTTGATAATTTCATTAAATCGTTGGCTCTGGTATAAATTAATTGCTTGCGAGCTTACTGAAGGTAACGGAAGCTATGTGATCGTTCTCAAGAACGAAAATATTTCGCAAAATTCCAAGACAGAGATCAGTTTTAGACATCAGGGAACGTCTTTGGTTCCGTGTCTGTCTGTCTGGCGCTCAATTTTGGCGAATCATCTCTCAAAAACCACACGTCGGACTTTAATAAAATGTGTATAGTACGTCATAACTAGCTCATTGTTGGGCCCCATAGAAGTTTCAACCTTCTCGCTTATTTGTTTCTCTTCAACATGCTCACAAACTTATTTACACCAATATCTTCAAAAGTATACTCATTTGATTTTTATGAAATTTGGATCGTTTGTCGGAAGTAGACCGCAGATAGCACCAGATTAACTTCGACCACCTACGCTCTTTAACTTTTGCTTGGTTGATACTTTAATTCATGTAAAAAATAAAAACAATTTTAGTATATTAAAATAACGGGAGAAAGAATTAAATAAATTAGACATTAATGGCTTTTTTTTTTTTTTTTTTTTTTTTTTAAAAACATGCATGGAATAAAGTGCATGATGGGATGCGAGGAAGCTATATGCCATACTAATTTGAAGTCTATTTATAATGGTAATTATACCTTATTTTCACCGAATCTGAACAAGAAACAGAAAAATGATAAAAAATCTAATATCATATAGATCTGTCTGGCAAATGATATTTTGAAGGTTTTGGTTAGAAATTGAAGTAAATAACACTAGGTAATAATTTGACCCTACTGAAAATCGAAGCTGGTTAATGTAAATTAGACAATAATGCAGACGCTGAAAAAGCCCAATATAACCATATATTCTTAAAAAAAAGTTTTTAAGATGATACTTTTTTTTACCAAACTTTATTAACATTTTCTAGCATTAATTATGCACTTATTTGGTTTAACAACCATCGTTAATTTCCTAACGAGGTCTCATTTTTTTTAGATGGAAAATGTTTAATAATGAATTGACTAAATAAGACAAAGTTGTGTCTGAGATTCTAAGGACCGTAATATTTTTAATAGAATTAAAGGATTTTGAAAGTAATGAATGTTTAATCATTATGTTGTAAACAATTTAGTAGGATTATAATATAAATAATAGAAAAGGATACGAAACAAGGAGAGATAAGAATATCAGATGAATCCACTTATTAATTATTGATGTTGCGTGTCCTCTTTACAGATATCGATCTGTATTACATATTACGTTGTATTATATTTGTATACTGTACTCTGATATATAAATGAAACAATAATGAGTTGTAAAAGCATAACATCAATGAAGTACGGAATAGAATCCGAGGAAGCTATGTGCCACACTAATTGGCAGACAATTTGTATTTTTTATTTGAACGAATAACACAAACTGTATGTTTATACAGGCCAAAAAAATTAAAAATAAATAAATAAAAAAAGTCTGCATAAAAAAATCTCGAATGAAATCTGAAAAAATACCCGAACATTCTTCGACCAAAAGTAAAGATACCACTTTTTGGAAAATTCGATTTTTTTTTTATTGACAACATACGACTTTCTTTTACTTTCTCTTATAACGAAAAATTATTGTAATGACGTGCAAATTCGATTTTGATATTTTGATGGATTTACACGGTTTGAGGTCTCCTATGAGTGCAAAAAAGTGGTTTTTAAAAAATGTCTGTCTGTCTGTCTATCGTCTGTGCAGACGCCTGGAGCCTAAACTACTGGACCGATTTTTACGAAATTTGGGATACATGTTCAGAAAAATCATACCCCGAGGAGAAATCGAGAAATTAATTTTAGCTCCAAATTTAGGGGCTCTGCCCCCCAAAAACTCTGAAAAAACGTGAAAAAAAATATTCCTCGAAAACGGTTCCGAAGATTTTGATTAAATAATTCTAAAATGTAGTCCACTTAAATACGAATCTAACGATATAAGCTGTTTCCCCGGGACAAATCTAGTTCCTGAGAAAATAGCTTAAAACGCGGATGGTGGAGCCCGGGTTCGATTCCCCACCCAGGAGAAGTTATTTTTATGAAATTATCAATAATAGTTAAATGTACATACGAAAACTAATAAATGGAAAACACTGGGCTATGTAATTATGAATTCGTATATGAGAAAGTTTGTCTGAGTTGTCTAGGACCGATTTTTTTATATACATATATATATATATATATATATATATATATATATATATATATATATATATATATATATATATATATATATATAATTATGCTCTTTCCGATGTATTTATTTATTTATAGTCCGGTTCACTGGCAAAAATACTTTATTAAAAGTTTGTTTATGTGTGTTTTGAGAATATCAGACCCATAGGATAGTTCAAAGGCTTTTTAGCATTTTTAAAAGCCCCCATCAATAGGTACTACTTAAAGAATCCTGTGTTGCAAATGTGGCTGCAAACGCTGGAAAAGGTGTTTAACAATTAGTTCGAGGTTTAGTCTTCATTGAATTATTTTAAAATAAATGAATAGAGTAAGTGAACACCTCTAGGTTTTACATTGGTTAAAATTGAATAAATAAATGCACTCCTAATCTATGATAGTAATTTTATATATTATACAATTAATTAATATATAATATATAGAATATTCAAAAATTTCTAATCGTAATTGATAAACAAAACATAAATATATCACATGTTTTTGTATTAACGCACCTCTCTCTTCGATCGCTGCTTCGGTTTTTACAATAAATTACAAGCATTTTGTAAATGCTTAGTTTATTAATCATACAATTGCATAGATTATCTGCTAAGTATGATATCTACATTTAAATTAATCAATTAAAACCATTAATTCTAAAAATCGAAACAGAATGGACGACAAATCGAAGAAACTATTAGTGAACGAGTGTATTTACAAATAATTTGTGTGAAATAAATTATGTTTGGAGAAATTTTAATGTTTATAATATTTACAACTAACTATATTTTTCTAAAACATCTTTTTCTATTATCAATAATAACTTTATTAATATTTATAAAACACTCTAAGAGTAAGTAACAACTAAGTAAATACCTAAGTACATTTAGTTATACTTTTATTTTCAGATTATTCCTAACAGTTGTTTGACATTTTTAGCCTGATCGAATTTTATCTTTAGAGTTTTATTTATTGAGAGTAACTTTTTGGGAAATATTGATTTTATAATTAAGTTTAAGGTTCCATTAATTATTTTGTTATCTTTATTTGTGAATTTTATATAAATGCGTTAGTCGTTTGAGATCGGTAATTTCACGTTCTATCAAGGAGCTAAATCTTTCTTACTTTTTCTGTTTACTAGACTGTAAAACCTATTTTTAAATAGATTAACTAAAATATAGTTCCCATTGGCCAAAATAAATGTACAGCAAAGAAAATAAAGAAAGCGTTTCTGAAAATGAACATTTTAGTATACAGTTTTCAGGCTTTATCTTTAATACCTTTAACCTTTAGTCAGGTAGCAAGAACAATAGCATGTAAAAAAAAAAAAAAATTACAAATATATTATTGAATAACAGTTTGAAATGGTCTATGGTCTATGTGGCCTTAATTAAGATAGTGCCATTGAAAGTAAGCCACATTCTAATATTTTAGTTTTTAATAATAAATAGAATAATATAATCGGTACAAACATTTACTGTCAACAAAGCAAAAACTAAGTGGAGACTCAAGAATCAGATTAATAAATAATTAGGATTTTAGAATTTTATAAAATCTAATCATGTTAAGTTAAGTTAACTCTATACAATATGCCACTTATAAACAAATAAAATAATCACGGTCATAAAAGTACCGCTTTAATTGTTATTTTTATAGAATTAAAAGGTTTAATCTAATGGAACCTTAAATATAAACTATTTAAAGCAATAAACAACTCAAAGAAATCAGTTTCTATAATGTATTATATCCATATTTCTTAAATTATTTTTTTTTTTTTAATTTTCTAACTGTATCTTTTTACGTGAATCGTAACCATTAAATGAACTTAGTTTCAGTGTAGAAATCGTGGAAGATGCTTAGATATAAATAATGTATTTGTGTTGTTTAAAAATAATTCATTATGGATTGAGAAGTGTTTTAAGTATGTGAGTAGTGAATAGGAGTGGCCTTGCCTCGCTCGCTCGTTTGTATTCTAATCGTGAATGAAAAAGGTAATAAAAAAATCAATTAAATGAAATTTTATCATATTATAAGAGAATTACGAAATCATTTATTTATATATTTTTTCCTTTTTTGATTTCAAATACATAACTATAATAAAAAATATATTTAGATTTTCATCTTTCTCTTTATTATTGAGTTATTTATTTATACTTCTTTGGGATTTTTTTATTTTATAGTAAATAAATAAAATAAATAATTAAAAAAATTGGTTTTATTGAAATGGAAAATCTGATATTTACCTGTGAGAAACGGTGTGGCTGTGAAGTGATAAAATGAGGAGATAGTGGGTCGTGCGACCTCGATGCCTGGGTGTCATGACAGTAAACAAACTATGCTTCACCTTGGCAACCAAGCGTGATTACTAACCTAGTTCTAACAATCATCATGAGACAACCACACGTTCAGACCACGTCGATATCTCCTCGAGGCAAGGGGGAGGGGGGAGACCCTAAAAAACTTCGACAGTTGAGAACCAAATCAACTTTAGTATCAGGCCAAAAAACCGTGTGAATCAATAAAACCAATTTTTACCTCTAAATTATTTTTGTGTATTCAATGTTTAAGGGAAGCAGTATATTAACGCATAAAAATCACTTTAACAGAAAACTGTTACTGTCAAAAGGGATGTTATGGACAATGGTCCATAACAACTATAGCCAATAATACAAAAAAAAAAAATGGTACTCGTTAAACACAGGTGATTCTCAAAGTTTTTTTTGGAGATTACTAAGTCCGATATTGTTTTACTTAAAATTCTAGTTCTTCCGTTGCATTAATAACATTCCGATTTCTAAGAAAATGTGGAGCTAGATAAGATATTGCTGACAAATGGTCCTCTAATTAGAGCGACAGCTCAGAAAATACTAGGCGTTCTGCTCCTCAAGTTGGAGCGCAGTTTTTAAAATAAGCATTATGTAAATAAACTACTTCCTACAACCTACTTCCTTACTTTTTCCTAGCAATCTATAGTGAGTCACACTGTACCTCACCTGCCTCTCATTTTAGCCTATTAGTTACATGGAGAGGAATATGTTAAGTGTATGCATTTATCATTTCTCCATTTAGTGTAGCAAATTGAAGAATAAAGGGAAAAATAGACTACCAATTAGCGCGTGGCACTTAGTTTTTTGCGTCCTATCTCGTAATTATTGTTGAATAGTATATTTACCCCCCCCCCCCCCCCTTACCTAATTAAATGTGTCACAATTGTTTTGTTTGTGTGAATGAATAAAAGGACCAATTAAGCAACATTAAAATAGCGAAGCTGGGGTAATAATATCGATAATTGAAGCCAGCAAGCCAGCATCTTACATTCAACAAAATGCTCTTTATTATAAAATCATCCTCATTAACTATTTTCTTTATATCTATTATTTATTGAATTACGCTCGTTTCAATGATAGAGCCACGCGATGCCAAGTATTATTATAATTTGGCAAATTACTTTTATCTACGATTGACACGAAATATAAACATTATATCTTTGTTTAGATGCGTAGAAAGTGATTCTTTACGTACTTGTATTCATTGCGCATGTGCGTCTCATAGTTCTGAATAATTCCTCTTCTTTACCACACTAGTGCGGTAAAGAAGAGGAATTCTTCAGCTTTACGCACGATTAGCAAGTTTGTTTACATTTAACAAACTAATTTGCTGTTCTTTTATTAAAGTAACTGTTTATATCGAGTTTTTAGTGAAAAACAATAAGTGAATCAAGTGACTTTGACGAAAATGTGGAGAATAATACTCCTCCAGAAATAATTAATTCGGCAAAAAATACAACTAATGAATTAATGCCATCTTTATCAAGAGAGAGATACGAACTTACATACAGCAAGTTTATTTTTTTCTGTATTTATTATTTAAATCTAACAATCGTAGATAAAGTACGGTACGCAACTCGTGTGAAAACGGCATTTTGCATGCGAATAGCGAGGGTGGTAAAACCACTACTTTCCGCACTCGACGCGTAATGTACTATTACCAAGTCCTCATGTTTTATTAACAATCAGTATTCTAGTAAATATGAGAGCATATTACTGTTAAGAAAATAAATATAGGAATGTTTTATCATTAAGTAAACAAACGGGATATCTTATGATAAGATATATTTATAAATTCTCAGTATGTTAGCATAAAAAACTCATTTTACCAAACATTTTCTCTATTTACATAATGTCACTGTTTTAATTCAATTTAATACAAGTTTATATAAAGAAAATGTACACCAAAATTTTCAACGGCTTATTGAGTATGTAATAATTATAATTAGAATCGATTTTTTAAAAATGTCCAAGCTCTAAGTAATATAATGCTAACTTATATTTTATATGCAACATAATATTAATAATATATTATTGGTGGGTTATAGACTCATCGGTATTATTAGAGCATTGAGGAAACAATATAGTGCGGCATTCAAGTAGGTCGATTCAAGATAAATATCTTAGCTTAGTAAGATGAGGTAAGCTAACGTTATAAATGTACTGTCTTTAGATATGTATAACCAACGATGCAGAAAGTATTATACGGTCCTATCTTCGGATATACATACCGTATGAGACGGATTCTTTTTCGGCAAACAACTCCTTGAATCACGTGACATCACTTCGGGAAAAAGTAAATGTTATTCAGACATGATATGGTTCCACAAAAATGAAAAACCGAATACTGAAGACTCCACCGTATAGAAAACCGAACTGAATATAAAAGTAAAAAAACAAAACTATATTACTTTACATATATATATATATATTTGGCTGTTTTTTTAATATCGAAGTAATGAACTTGCATGACTGAAAATCTAAAACAATATAGCAGTAGGTCCCGTAAAATCGAAGACATCTAATCGTAATCGAACAGAAGTAATATTTTAAATCTTATTATGTTTTCTTAAATCGGATAAAAAAATAAAAACACAACAATGTAAAATCTATATAAATAAAGTTACCAAGTTTGTGCTTTTAACGCACTCAAAAGGTCAGTATAACAAATTTAACTTGATCGCGGATCAGCCGTTTCAAGATAAATTAGTAATGAGTATAAGTCTTTAAGTACTGTGAAAATTACATAAATTGTGATCTAAACTAAATAATTAAATCATATTTAAGAACTGCTAACAAAGAATGTATAACATACCAATTTTTTTTACTATAGTGAATGTATTAAGTACTAAAATCTAACAAGATGATCAAGTAATTAACTCAAAATTTTAATAGAGGTTGAAATAGCTTATTTTATTGTAGGTGGAGTAAAAACCCAGAGTCAGAGACCTCTTAGATACCTCCATTTAGCAAACACGGGCCAGATGAAGAATTCTCTCCCTGATCCTACTAAACTCTGAGCAGACCAACAGACTGACAAAAAGTCGGAAGTTAGCCGACGCTGGACATCAGCTAGATTGGTAAGTGGGAGTTTCATCTTCCTCTCCGTCTAGCCAACAGACAGGACAACATTGCAGCGCATTTGCCTTGTCTGGATTGACTGTTCCAAGGAAATAGCTTAGTCACGTCTAAGAGTCAAATCAAATTGACAATACAAATGGAAGGGACCTTAAATGAAACAAGAAGATGAATAATATTTTTGGTGACTGAACCAGTCAGAAGTTGTAGTTGTGAATCTAGAATCTAGACTTAAAGGTTTTAACATTGGTAACCTGGCCTACCTATAAATTATGTAAATCCAACTATAAAACAGATCTTTGAAGTACTAAGTTCATTGTAATATTTTATTAGATCAGGAGATATTTAGGAATAATATTAAAGTCATTAATTTAGCAATTAACACACCTCTTACAAGTCCAGTAGTTAAAGGATAATTAACATGAATGTTATTTTTCTAGAACTAGGATTATACGTCCAAGGTCTCACGAGGAATAATAAGAGAGTAACAATAACTTAAAAGATAATAATTCTATAATTCTCTGTTTTAAGTAGATGGCGTGTTAACCTGTTGTAATTTAACTAAAACAAAGACTTCTTTTTAAGAAATATTAATATTAAAACGCGAGACGTATATGAAACGGTGTCTTAACACGAGGCTTTTGTGCTTTGAATAATAGAATAACTTGATAGTCTGCCAGACACTTAATCTTATATATATTTCAATAGCCACGGTTTGTTACCTCAAGCACACATTTCATACAATTTAAATATTTAATAAATATATATACTAACACGTCTTAATTGTTAAATATTTAATATTAGTAATTAATAATTAAGAATGAAACTACGATTATTGCCCCGCTGGCGGTAGGGACGTAGCTGAGGAGGGAGGGGGTGGGGGGTTGCCAGGATGACAGCTGTCCCCAGGTGCAACATGGTGGGAGCGCCAAATTGAATTCGGCGACAATTTTTGTAACAGCTATTGCGATATGATTTATCACATCACAATGATGATATGATTTATAACATCGCAATGATGTTATGATTTATCAAATCAATGTGACCAATACGGTCATTAGTTCTTAACACGTTCAACCTCTTCCTTATCACGCTTATTATGCGAGTAAAGTGGCTGCTCGCAAATGATTGCTGAAAATCTGGAGGTAAATTATAGTAGAAAGATAAAATAAATATAAAAAACCTCAGGGAAGTTCTTAGGTCCAAGTACGTTTTAAGGTTTCGTAGCCGATTAAGCATATCCATTAAATAATTATAATTTATTTTTCAGGGGTCCCAGGTTCGATCCCCCGAGGGAGTCACAATGTTTTTTATCGGTAATAACGAAAGGTAAATTACATTTTTTTAAAGGAAATTTTCATCACCCCACCATAAGGTATATTAGCATGCATTTTTTATTATATTTTAACTTATTAAACCTACAAAGCATACCAAATTGACACTTTTATAGAAAATGGCCCCCCACTTTTTTGTAATCTAATATACCTTCTGACAAACGAATACACACTTTTTTTTATGCAAAAGTGTGATATTCCTTTGTCCCAAAGCATATTGGACTGAATATCCCTTTGTCTTAATAGGTAGTTAGACTAAGGGATATAAACTCTTCTGTATAAAAAACAAAAAAGGGGGCCCTTTTCTATAAGAGTAACGCAAAATATGAAAAAGCAAATATATATTTGTAACCTACTCAGCAGTTTTAATTTAATACCCCACTCGAGAATTAAAAAAATATAAACTTTTGAGTTTACCACATTTTTGCGAATTGCACATGCACATATTTAATTTTTAACTTCTGTATATTTTTCCTATGATTGGGTCAAACATTTGCACCAGTGTTTTAAATTTAATCTCTTTATAGCTTAACGGTTCGGACGCTATGAACCATAGAGCGACGGACAGACAGACACATCACCCTCGGCATAAGGGTTTCGAGAAGTATTTACGAAACCCTAAAAACAAGAAAATGTCTCGTTTAAATAGTTAAGTACATATATATAAATCTCAATGTATAAAGTATCAGTCCAGTTATTTTAGTCAAAAATAAGATTATGTCAAAAATTACCTTTGCCCTTGAATATCTATTAACGCGACTACGATCTCGTTGCCGATTTTGAATATGAATAGAATAGAATAGAATGGTTTATTGTTTAAGAAAACATTACATTTCTCATACAATGTGAGTTCGTTACATATTTTATAATAGTAAGATTAAGTGTGTATAAGTGCGTGATAAAAATAAAATAAAATAAGTTTGATAAAAAAGAGAAATTAAAAAATTATCTTCGCAAAATGTATCTTTATCATCCATACATACAGACAGACACACACAACCAATATTATTATTTCCATACAGTAAAACTAAAAATATATATATATACCTATTTCAATGTCATTCATTAATTATGAAGGATCTAATTCTCATGGCGTTAATTATGAAGTTATATAAATTATAAATATCTTTTTTCCTGTTTAATTCTAAAAGTAGTTTGAAGTTTTCTCGGCTGTTCTCTTCGGTAAGAAGATGATGGAGGTAGTGGGGTCTGAGATGGTTGTAAAGAGGACAGTTGAGAATGACATGGGCCCAGGTTTCTTCTTCCTGAAGGTTGCAGATGGAGCATAATGCTGCTTGGTCAAATTCATAGATGTAGTTCTCGTGGCAGATCTTTGCTCTACTTTGGCTGGCTGTGCGGAGCTGAGCGATGGTTCTCGTGACTTTGATAGGCACTTTTAGCTTTAGATAGAGTTTCGGTTCTTCTGTCCAGGTCATTTCTCTAAATAATGGATTGAACATCGACTGGTTCGCTCTTTCAAAGTCATCCCTTCTTAATTTATTTTTGTAGCTATCTAATAGAAATGGAATTTTGTTTTTTAAAGTTTTTGGGTTTGTGAGATCTGTAATTTCGTTGCCGATTTTGAATATGTTTTTCGGAACGTCCAAATGAAGCGATAAAAAAAAAATTCAGTTCGGATATTTTGGAACAGAAAACCTAAAATTACTAGACTATATAAGAAATATTCAAAATACTATTACATTTTATAAATTATGACAATTGAAGTAATTAGTAGTAGAAGTAAAATAACTCTGTAAACTAAAAAATTCTGAATAAATCTCTTGTAGAACGTTCACAATGATGAGGAGTAGTTTAAATTCTTAGCACGTACGAGCAATTTACTTACTAGAGGTTAGCCTCATTCCTAAATCTCTTCGAAGAGAATACTTATATGCAGCACCACCAATACAGATAATGGAAAGCTACGTACTAATCTGTATTACGGTAACAAATATAAAGCATAGTAGTAATTTTATACTGCAATTAGGAGTATTTATTAAAACAGGTCCATTCCACTAAATCTCTGGGACCAAACAGTTTCAACAAGTAAGATTTTTTATTAATCTTTTTCTTATCAATTCTAAAGAGCAGAGAGTGCTTGTAGAAAGCACGTCGTAGTTAACATTTCTTAAAGATGGATGGGAACTTCGCTACGAATCAAAAGCCCCTATCCTCAACAGCTAATTCAAAATTGGTTCGATTTTAATTTATCATTTTTAAATATACAGTTTAACATGCTAAATCCAAATTAACATTGGTAATCTTAATAAATCGGTCTGTACCACTAATTCTTTACGTTTATTATATTTAATCTAAGACTTTAAACACGTAGCAAGTTAAAAAGAATAACAATGGATTCCTCTTAGCGAGGCTGGATATGGATGAGTAAATCCTTAAAGCTCTTAACAATTTTAGAGGACTTCAACACTTATCTCCCCTACTCATTCTTCCAGGGGTTAACTTCGATCACTTAAGCAGTTGATCATTGGTTAAAAATTACTTTAAAAAATTGCTAATGCTTTTAATATTGATCAACTTTTTTAGAAGTTGAACAATTAAGGAAAAAATCGAATATTATTGAAATAATTTTAAACGATTAATTACATCAAGATAATTCATTAAATTGAATAACTTATTAAGACATACAATTTTTATTAACAACATAAGAATTAAATGGATAAAATCAATAATCCGTCATTAATAACGTATAAAATAGCTCTGTTGAGGATATCAGAAGCTATTGTAAAGCCTTTGTTATGGTCGAAATCGATTTGGTACTAGAAAAAAAAAAAGTTATCTATTGTTACATTATTACTGGTTGTAGACTTTAGAGGTTGGTAATCATGCTTGTCCTGGGGATAGGCTAACTGGACTAGTACAATAGCAACTCAAGGTTTATTGGGCCCCCAAAAATAGTCCATGCCTCAAATGTATTTGAGTTCTAAATAACATTTTAAAAATAATAACTGAATTAAATTATTGCTATGAATTAAAAAAAAAACATGGTTAACTGCTAAATAATTAATGCAAGGACGAATAAATCACTTTAGGTAAAATCAATGAAGAAATGAAAAACAAACAAAACATGTTAGATATTTGAATTTGGATTAAAAATTGAGGAGTCTCTCACCTAAAGACTAATTTAAAACTTCGGCATAACTGGTTCGATCCCTAAAGATGTGACATTTATCCACAGAGAGATCGTACCGATGATGGATTCGTTGAGAAATTGAACTTAGTCGTCGATTACGACAGCTAAAAAAGTAGAAAAATAACTAAACTGCTTGTCTAATGCATGTTTAACGCCTAAATGCATGTTTTTATTTTAAGTGTTCAGCAGTAGATCTCAATCCTATTTTAATATTGGTGTAGACTAAATTGGTTCATTTGAAAAACAACAACTTATACCAGAATTGGTAGATAGTAGATGGAAAAATGTACAGATTATTTATTTTCTTTAACGTTATATTAGCTCTACTCAACTTTTCTTTCCTTGAAAAGTTTGTTAGCTTATGAAACACTTGTAGAAAAATGCACAAGGTAACTAATCTTTAAAAAAAGAAATAAAAAAAGCGATTTTAACTTTGAAATCCAACTCTAACAAAGCAACAAGTTGTTTTCAAATACTTAAAACGGTTATTGATTTAGAGGAAAAAGAAATTTAAAGGAACCCTTGCAACCTGCTTGGACTGACGAAGACATGTGGAATGCATTAAGTTGTTAATCCTCTGTCTATGTTCATATCATATATAATGAAACCCGGCTGAAACATATCAGACAGCCATTGCTAAATGCATCTTGCAGCAAATATCTTAATCTTAGATCTTATCTTGAGTTTGCAATTAAGATGTCTAAGAATTTATGTTGCAATCTAATACAAATAATATTTAGAATCAAGAGGAAGAAGTCATCTTTTCTTGAGAAGTTAAGAGTAAACTAATTCTGACTTATATTTATACACTACTATTACAAATGTAACAAATTATGAATTTATAGTAAATTAATGGAGTGTTTTACTTTATTCTAATATTTAAAACTTAATAATGTTATATGTATATTTTATCAGATAATATTTTTCTTAGTGACCTGTAAATTTAAAGAACAATATTACTTTAATGTATTTTAAGACACAAAAGTCAATTAGACACTTATTAACCAATGTCCAGTGTACAATTTATCTTCGACCTGTGTAGTAGACAATTGCCTTAAATAATTTTGTAAAAGCTAGTATTGTCTTACAAAAGTAGACTATATCTCTTAATTACATAGCTTTGCTGTCATTAGATATTGTCGATATCTCATTCTTCCTGCCTTTCTTTAAAGAAAAGTAAATTATAATACATACTAAGATATTTATTTCAACAGAAAATAATTTCTTGAGAATAAAGATGAATTCTCAAATAAACCTATGTATGAATTATATATATAAACAAAATCTAAACTATATTAAACTCCTTGTCAAAACCTCTTCTTGCTTCTTCTTACAAATTAGATGTTTCAATTGTCATATACATACTACTTTATGCTTAGACGTCGCCAATAATACAGACAATAATAATCATGTAATGGACATTAATGACACAACAATAATATTTCAAATAAAACAAGAATGACGCTTAAAACGTTCCAAAGAATCAATACATACAGTTGAATACATTCTATAAAATCAAATACATTTCTATACAAAGCCTCCTAGATTATTTAAGATTTAAATTTATTGAAACATATGTATATTCAAATATAAAAAAGCTCTAAAATTTCTCTCTGATTAGTTTATTTTTATTCAAGCTTGTTAATTTTACCTCTTAAAATCCAAGATAACTAAAAAGCTTTTGAGATGTTGAGTGTCTGATGACATAAGAAGATAATAGGCTGACTGAGCTCATATCTGATTATTCTGACAACAATTTAAAAAGAAAACGAAAGTGCGATCTTTAAGATCAAGAGAATAAAAACTGCAATCATTAATCATAGACCTCAACAACACAATATTTTTCAGAGTAAATTCAAGGTATATATAAAAAACCCTCTAGAAATTGAATGTACTTTAAAATCTAAGAGTGAAAATCATCAATAGAATAAATTAAAATTGATATGTTTATAAATTAAGTCAAAACGTATTCGTGTTTTAATACTAGTTGTATAATGAAAGTGATATTTTATGTAGAACTGAACAGAAAATCTAACGTTATATACTTCTTCTAAAGTGTAAATGATTAGGCTGTAATTTATTCATATATTATTACGAGATATATTGCAATGACTTGAAAGTCAGATGCTTGTTGAAATAGTCCAACCCTCAAATCAACTGTTTATAAATATAATAATTTCTTATATTCTTCAAAGACTTGAATAACTTGAAATGATGCATTACTTGTGGATAAATGGGGTTAGTAGAGCAGTTAAAGAAGATACATGGAGGTATGATTCTGTAAGTGCAACAATGTATCTAGTAAAAGGAATAACTTCATTAGACAATAACTGCTGATAGTCGAGAAGAACACTTTAAGATTTAGATGGCTGTAAAACATTTTTATAGAACTAATTTTTAGGGTTTACATTATTATTTTTACAAATAAAGAATTATAGTTTTGAAACTGTAAATAGATGTTTACCTAAAGCAGGTTGGTCATTCAGAGTAGTTGCTGCAGGAATCGCATCAGTTGGTTGAACGCTAACTGTTGCCGGTTCCTTCTCCTCCATTATCACAATTTGAGAAGCAGAGCTGACGAACTTTCCCCGTCCAACCTTTCAGGGAAAGGGCAGCGTTGGTGAGCCCGCTGGTCGGCTTCCTTTAGGGAGGAAGGCTTTTATTGACTAGTTGGGCGCGGAAGCAAAAGGAGAGAAGTTCAGCTTGGGGTAGGAGACTAAACGGTCCACCTTGTTCAGGGAGATCACTGAAGGTTTTCAAGCTAGACCCGCCCGACTCAGGCCCGATACCACCGCCTCCATGCGGCGCTAGTCAAAACTCCGCTTGCCTCTAACAACAACACCTCGTACACGATCTTACGGAATTACACTAGCATCACTACCGTCTCTTCCCTATATTCTAAAACGATATTATTATATATAAAGAAAATAACTCTAGGGAATTCTATTTATAAAAATAGAATTATGTATTATAAATAGTTTGTTTGCTTTTAAAAATAAACGCAATATGTATTTCACACTTTAGCCTATGAGTTGAGTTGACACACGGTTTAATTAACTGTCCTATATCTTCCGGATTATTTTTCTTGATCAGAAGTTTTTTAGAGCATCCTAGAAGCGTTTACTTCTTCAGACCCAAACTCAAATAAGGAGATCATCACTAGAACACCAAAAAAAGAAAAAAAAAGAAATAAATAAATCTAGCTATAAAATAAATACTTAATATTATTACATTAACATTTTAAATACCTTCTTAATGTTAAATGTATGTAACGTATCAAAATTGTTATTATTATTATTATTAAAAATAAAGTATGGTAAGTAGTAATATATTTTATTTTTAAAGAAGACATAATAGTTGCTTTTTAGTTTTCACAACGTACAACACTTTTAAAAGTGAAATAATTACTATAGATCTGAGGTTCCTCTGTGATTTTAACTTATAGTGAGATTGTTGATGGCATTTATTACCCAAAACATAGGGGTTGGGTATGAGGTTTCCAGCCCAAGTCTTAATGTTCATAAGCACATTGGCTTTCTTTCACTCTGATTAAACAAATCAGAAAAGGTCAGCATTACTGCCATCTGAATAAACTAAATTTTGTGCACTCTTTGAAACGGTCACTAATATAATTGCAAAATGTTTACAAAAATAAATAATATGAAATGTTAGTAAGTTAATTTAATACCCTCAATTTGATCAACGAATATTAACATCTATATTAAACTAATTAAGGGGACAAGTGAAGCTCAGTTCTTGGAATATTGTGTTATGTAGTATAAGTATACACTTCATATAAGTTATGAGAAGGTCATATCCGTTTCGAAGTAAACATAATGGTCACAACGCTGGTTAAACGCTAATGGTCACATCGTGTATACATGAAAAGTGGCTACTGCATCTGTCATGTACAAAAAGGAGAATTAAATAAAATAAATAAATTGACTAATTATTTAAATACATGATATATTTTATTTAGATTGGCACACAGCGCAACATTTAACCCAAATCTATTAAGAGCAAAAATAATTTAAATATACTATTAAGTTCGTTTTTCGAGTGACCAAGATTTCCAAAAGGAAAAGTTTTCTTCTTCAAAAGTAATTCTTTATAAAAACTCCTGGGGGTTCTTAAAATTTTAAAAATAACAACGATTTCTTAATTTTTTTGAACCCCATTCAGTTACTATTGTAAACTTTAAAAAATTACCAAGAGTAAAATCTACTTATATTTGATGGTATCGAAAAATGTTATCCATAAAAGTGGTTCAGACTTGCAAAACACGTTATTAAATATTACTATATTTCATGAAAATAAAATTATATAATTTTATTAAAAAACATTTATAAAAACAAGCTTTTATTCGTTTGCTTTTCAGCAAACCCTTTTATTTGATACCCATGTCATAGGCGTACTTAAAAAATAACTAGACCACCATCTTGGGCTGTCCGCCATATTGGATTTAGAATGACGTCACTTTTCTAACAATGCATTGCCATCAAAACTAAACGTGTATGTAAAATTTCAATTCAATCGGTTGAGGATATCTACTTTAAAATTCACTTAACATTTGGCCCGAACATACACACAAACATTGCAAGTTAAATAAAAGCTTGTAATAAATTACTTATAAATTAAATAATAAGCTAATGTAAGAATTTTTGTATAGCACCACAACAAGTAATTATAATATTTATACCTTATTAAAAAAAAATCATCACAAATTGTATTGCCACCAACTTCTGCACAAATTTCGACTCTTTTTATTATAAACGCTCTGCAAGCATTTTGAACGTTCTCATCTCAAAAGGACTATTGGCAATGACCTATGTACTAAAATTCTTTCCTTGAACCCATTCATGCTAATAAGCAGACATAAACCTTTTGTTTATAATTAAAATGCAGCTTGAACTATTTGTTGTTAGCTTATTGCTTATTTAGAAAACAACTAAAATTTAATACTTCAGAAACTTAATTAAAATTTACTATTTGTCCGTTTTTAGTTAGGCAATTCTGAACCAGTTTTCCATACAGGGTGGTCCAAAAGTCTCCCCTGCCCCTTAATTTTTGGACGGGTTGAGATAAATTAATGAAACTTGGGCGATCCTTACCATGTAAAGGGAAGTTTGTTTTCATGCAATCGCGCACTAGGGGCAACCACCCACTTTGCCCCCAGGCCACCCAACTTAAAATTTTAAATTGGGGAGTATATTTTTGATAGCAGATTTGGGTTCTACGGTGAAAAATAATAAAATTTTAATTGAAATTTTTTTTTCTATCTACAATATTTTGGTCTCTATAGGGGGAAAAGATAGCAAAATAACCCTTCCAAAAATAGTAAACAAATACACTTATATCTATATCGTTGTAAAATCTAAACAGTTTGAGATAAATTATTGAAACAGAGGATCAGCACTATGTGAAGGGAAGTTCGTTTTCATGCAACAATCGCGCAATAGGGGCAACCACCCATTTTTCCCCCAGGCCACCCAACTTAAAAAATTCAAATTAGAGTGTATGTTTTTGATAGCAGATTTGGATTCTACGGTTATGGCACTTGTACACAAAATCAAGAACACATAATCATTTTTAAAGGTTCAAGAACATGCAATAGTTTTGTTTAAAACCTTCCCCCCGGGCTCCATGCGGGGTTCATACTGGGAATCAGTGGATAGGCTTCATATTTTTCTATTATCATGTTTGTTTTGATGAAAGAAATCAATAACTGGGATCGTTTTTTTTTTTAAAAATAACTTATTTAAAAAAAAAAAAAAAAAAAAAAAAAAAAAAAAAAAAAAAAAATGTTCATCTTTCACTTTGTTAACTCAGGTTGTACTTAATACGCCAATATTTAAAAGCTCGTGGATTTCGTTTAGACAGTTTTGCGCCCATAAAAAGTTGACAGTGACAGAGTTGCGGTGACAGACATGCATATATGCAGACGGGAAAATTGGCTCGTTTCGGATTTCGTAATGAATAATATGAAGAAGTATCCAAAAACAATTGTTATTCTAATCAATGTACAAACAAAACTTATATTTTATGGAGGCATATAGATTATTTAAATTAAAAGGAGTAGCCACAGAAGTCACTGTCCATAGGCACTACACAATTTGTAGGTGTCTTAAGTATAAATAAAATAATAAGGGTAAATAATCAGTTCATTGCAAATATTTGAATACAACCTGGTTTTGACCAAACAAACCGACCAGTTCAGTGATAAATTATTATTATAACACCCAGCAGAATCTGCCATTGAAGAGGTTTTTTAGACAGTATTTACTTCTACTGTTGCAAATTTTGTCAACTT
This sequence comes from Gerris lacustris, assembly GCA_951217055.1. NCBI lineage: Eukaryota > Metazoa > Arthropoda > Insecta > Hemiptera > Gerridae > Gerris > Gerris lacustris. The sequence continues at coordinate 54,662,398 of OX578277.1, read as the reverse complement.
ATTTAATGTTTTTCTTTTCTTTTAAATCCCGACCAAAAATCATTAGGTTATTAGAGGACGGAGGATACAGCCACTTTACTCGACTACAATGTTGTCACCAGAATGAAACATGTCTCATCTGTCTGCGGGATTCTAACTCACCAGATATTTCGGTGTTTAAACCCGGGCTGCTGTCAGGTGGATTTGTGAGTACGCCAACCATTCGGCTATAAGGCGGTACCCGTCGAAATTTTATTCGTCTACTGATCGCTTCTCATTCGTTTTAAATTTCAAATAACTAATGCAAAATATGACGAAATAAAAAGTTGGATTTGGAGCATTTTAGTTCGTGTAATATATATTGGATTGCTCAACACTGCCAGTGGTAAAGCGCCGAAAATTCTGACTCAATTAAATTGATTAAGTTTTTTTTTATTATTCATATTCATTTTATGGTTCAAAATAAAAATGCATAATGAATAAGATTCTCTATATAATAATCTTACGAGCTACACCAACTCTCATATATTATTTATTTCTTTTCTTGCTCTTCACACTTAGTGGTAAAATATTATAACTTTAACCCTGACACATTTTTACGATTATTATTTTATTTTATTTTTTTCCATCGTATACTTGATCATAAAAATGATGGTATAAATCATAAGATTATGAGGCAAGGCTGAATACAGCATTTCTTGTAGAAAAGATCGTGCTGAGTAGAAGTTGAGCTTTGCCCCACTTGCCTACATTATAAGCTCATATATTTAACAATGTTTTTATTTTTCTTTTCCTCCCAACCTAGTTATTTTACTATTTTTTTATTTTTCTGTCCAACTTTTTTCAGTGTCACGCAAAGGCAATAAGAAAGTTTTGTAGTATAAAAATGACTAGATCATATGATGTAAAATGATAAGTAGATCTTTTATTAGATTTTTTTCTTTCTTGGTTTTTTTTAATGGTTGCGTCAACTGCCATGCTTAGAAAATTATTAAGAAAGTTAAACTTAGTCGATAAATTGCCAGAAGAAATGTATAGAATATCAAGTTGACTTAAATGGCATCCTAGGAAAATACTACTTTCTTTTTACATGTTAAATTTAAAGTTTTCTTTATTAGCTAAAATTAACTAAATTAAATTTATAATAATAAAGGAATAAAAACAAAATTATACATTTTTTGAAGCCTGCCAAAACATTGTTAGGGCTAAAAATAATGGCATTTTAACTAAACACAATTTTGATCCGTTTTAACTTAACATTACTAATATTTCGTACATTAGAATGTTTTAAATCAGTTTTACCGAAGAATATTATTAAAATACTCTTCATATAAAATATTTAATATTAAAAAACAAAACAAAACCAAAAAAAAAAAAAAAAATCATCTTATTCGCCTTCCTACATGGCCTATAACTATAAGTCCTTATTGGCTGAAAGTTACTTCGATAAATAAATTGATATTTTACGTGCAGATACAGTTTCTTTATATTAATTTACTATCAATATAAAAATCTAAATAAAAGTTTTTCTTGAAAAGGTAAATAATTTTGAAATTTTGTTTTAACCCATTCTGTGAAACCACTTTTATTTAATACATTGTACTAATCTCATAAAATCGTAGAAGATTAATTTAGCTTAAAGCATACAGCTTCAAGAAATGTATTTAATATATTCATTGGTTTAGTTTTATGGGGAAATTCTCCTCGAGCTAAAAAGACTCTGTTAATACAGAAAAAAATAATTAGAGCTATTTGTAAAGTTGGGCACAAAAAGTCTTGCAAACCATTATTTAAAAAATTAGAGATTATGACTGTGCCAGCTCTTTATGTATTGGAAAATTTGAAAATTGTTAAGAAGAATTTAGACATGTATCAAAAAGTTGGAGACAGTTCTGACTATGGTACTAGAAATAAAAATGATTTGAAGATTAATAAGCATACAACTAATTTTTATAAAAAAAGCAGTCATTATAATGGAATACATTTTTACAACAAGTTACCTGTTAATATTAAAAATGTGAGCAATTTTGATGTTTTTGTTAGAGAGTGTAAAAATTTATTATTGTCTAGTCCCTTATATACAATTAGTGATTTTATAAAATAATTATTTATTTATAAACTTGTTTTAATTTTAATTTGTTTTGTCCTGTCTGTTACCAAGTTATAAAACTGTGATATGCATGTTAAATTATTTAAATGTCAATTATTATCGTTTGTATTGTCTCATTAGCATGTAGTTAATTAAATTAAAGGATAAATATTTTAAACTGACATCTGTAAGCAGTAATCTGTGATGTATTGTTTTAAAACTGTCAACATTTATGTTTCATCAAAATACAATAATTGACGATTTACTATTGTACATAAGGAAAATTGTACTTAATGTAAATAAATTATCTTATCTTATCTTATCTTATCTATACCATTGAAAAATAATTTCATTAAAAATAATTCAATTGATTATACATAGACGAATTAACTTACTTTGAATAAAACAGGTAAAGAAGCCGGTGTTTAGCGATAGAACTTGACCCATCCACTACTTAACAAAGACTAAAGCTCTGATATAAAATAATAGCGTAGCTTCTGAGAACGGTACAGGAATACCGTTTAATTTTAAAACTCTGGGAACGTCTAGAACTAGAATGCTTGTTTAGTTGTTGTTTTTTTTTTAACTTTTTACCTATATTCAAAACGCATTGTTTTTAATTCCACACCTATGCCTGCTACACATAAAATGAAATAATAGTTATTTGCATTGGCGTGTAATTCTAAAAATAAATGTGATGGTGTATAAAAGGTGATCATTTATATTTATTGAATACTTATTATACATCGATGTCTAATAATATAATTTATTCAGCTTCCCTGTGTTTAAACTGCTCCTTTAAATTTATAAAGCCTTTGTTGTTAAAGTAACTAAATTACAATTCAACTACGTTGACAACTTCTATATGCATATTAAAATGACTATTTACTTGATAAATTAGAATTGTTATAATGCTAATAAAACAAATGTTAATTTAAAGTATTTGAAATAAGTACTTGCTATTATTATCAGAGCTTTATATTTAAACATGTTTTTATTTTTATTAAATTAGAATTATAAAAGGGAGAGAGAAAAGAGAAGAAACTTAATTGGACGAACAATTGGACAGATAATTTAAAGGTGGGTTTTCTCTGCTCAGTGATATTAAAGATTGAACAACATGCATTTTTAAAATGTGAACCACAATTTTGGTTATATCCGACCTAATAATAGCGTTATTAGCAAATTTACGATTGAAAAGTTACTAATTAATAGATAGATATATTCCTGATTAGAGGTACCTATACTTGTAATTAAGTCAAATCAAAGCTATATTTTCCTTGACGCGACTCCAGCGATAGACGCTCAAGCGATAGTCGCCCAGCGACTTTCGCTGAGGACTCCTCTTCTAAGTTTGCATGTTAGCGTTTTCCTAGCTGAGCGACTCTTAAACTCTCGCAAACTCTTATAATTTTGTGCCAGCAACTAACGCTCAGCGTCTATCGCTGGAGTCGCGTTTAGGAAAACGTACCAAACTTATTGAATAACTGAAACCGTTATATAGTCACTCAAAAGTTATCTGAAAATTATTATTATCAAGTAGGATGTTTTATGATTTTGCCTAGTGATAACAATCTGTGAAACTACTACAAACAATCTAGTTTGTTGCCTTATATGACTTTTCAATCTTAATTATAATTTTTGACTGTTTTTTGTTGACATCTTTCTATATAGCCAACAACCTTTAATTTGGCATTTTTATGATACAGCTTCCCAAACTATATTTATTATTTAAAAAAAACTTACTAATTTGAAATGACGACCAATATGTGTCTGTCCAGGATAATCATGCACCTGCCTTGTCTTTTCGTTCCTCCACCTCTAGCTTCCGTGGTCTACTTAGAATCCTGTTGTTGAAAAAAAAAATCATTACATTTAAATAATATCAATAATATGTTCGAATATATGGTCACAATACTGATTAATGAATGAAAGTGAAATTCAAGCCATTCTAATCTATTATTTAGCTCAAAATGAACTTAAATTAGCAGCAACAGTAATAAAACAACGAAGAACCTAAGTAGGTTCTTCGTTGTTCTATTACTGTCTCATTCATTATTTACGTACAATAGACGGTTTACGGAATATAGTGCGATGAAAATCTATGAATATCTAGTGTCCGTCGCCGCACCACTTTTTACGTGTTATTACGAATATCTTGCTTCCTATGGCTCGGAGACGATTAAGGTGATTATTATTTAATTTCCCACAAAAAAAAGTCTGATTCATTTTTGACGTACAACGAACGGTATAGCAAACACCTAGCTTTCTATAACTTGCGAAGCGTTGTTTATGCACGACTTTTACGTATTTTTCTCGCTTCCTATGGTTCGGAGACCCATTAAGAATCAAATCAAAATTGAAGAATATAAAATTGCACACAAGAAATGCTATGTTCATTTTTTAGGTTAAAGTATTATATTGAACCATTTTTTACGTACAACGAAGCGTTTGAATGATAAAGTGCTCCGAAGTTTCCGCACAAGGCGTAAAAACGACCAATAACTTTGGCTTTTCCCCGAAGGAGCTCTATGGTAGGAACCATTATTCTATACCTTAGTAACATTTCAAGTTTGTTTGAACCTAGTTTGAAAATATTCGTGCTCCCAGTGATAGTTGATTATACAAAGGTAAGTGTTATGATGAAAATCGCAATGCAGTCCTCCTTGTGCAGAAACTTAGGAGCACTTTATCATCCAAACGGTTTGTTGTACGTAGAAAATAAATATAACATTTCTTGTGTAATATTTTATATTCTTCAAATTTGATCTGATTCTCAATTGGTCTCCGAGCCAGAGGAAGCGAGATATTCACAAAAATACGAAAAAGTCGAATATAAACAAACGCTACGCAAGTTATAGTAAGCTAGGTGTTTGCTAAACCGTTCATTGTACGTAAAAAATGAATCAGACATTATTTTTGTGGGAAATTAAATAATAATCACCTTAATTTGTCTCCGGGCCATAGGAAGCGAGATATTCGTAAAAATACGTAAGTGGTGCGGCGACGGATACTAGGTATTCATAGATTTATTCGGCCTATAATCAGTAAACCGTCTATTGTACGTAAAAAATGAATGAGACTTTTTTTGTAGGAAATTTTGTGTGATCATTCATTTTGATAACCACCTGGATTGGTGTCCGAGCCATAAGGAAGCGAGCTATTTGCAAACATCCGAATTTGTTAACCTTTGCCCTTGAATATCTATTAACGCGACCACGAACTCGTTGCCGATTTTGAATATGGTTTTCAGAACGTTAAAATGAAGCGATTAAAAAAAAAATTGTAGCTTCAATTTTATTTGGACAGAAGCCATATTTTGGACTAAAATGACTGGATTATTATTATTATTGAATATTTGTTTATCTTTTCTTTAAATTTATTTTGAACAATATGATGTCAGTATAAAATAAAATTTATTTACTTTTTTTTTTTTTTTTTTTACAAATAATGAGTTTTATTAGCTCATTTTAAATATATTTAATATATTTAAAATAAGCTAATAAAACTCATTATTTGTAAAAAAGTAAATATGAAGATATTGATTTACTTTTAAATTAGTTTTATCTTTATAAATACCTACTAGCTTTTCTACAAATCAATAAAATAATAATTACACGATTAAATATGCCTTAGTTTGAGATTTAAGCGCCCCAATCAGAAATGAAATCGGTCTATTCTAGTGAATGCAATGAGAGTTCATAGTCATTTATTTTTTTAAATGATCACATTTAGCTTTACCTAAGGTAGAACCGATGGAGTTACGTCAAAAAGTTATCAATCTGTTTTTCTATACAACTTACCCCAATAAGCCTCCTAAAGGTTGCGTCCACCATCTTTCCTACATGCACAATTTCAGCCCTCTAGCTATTGTCGTTCTGGAGAGTGAAGGATAAATAAGTTAGTGAGTGGTATTTGGCTTCCATAGAAAATATTGCAATATTTTAAATTATATTGTGAGATTTTTATGGATTTACAGAAACTGGTTTTTAGAAAATGTCGGTCTGTCGCCTGTGGCTGTACAGAGGCTTGGAGCCTAAACTACTTGGCAGATTTCGATGAATTTTGGCATCTATGTTTAGAAAAAAATCAAACCCCGAGTTAAATAAGAAATGAATTTTTAAAAAAATTCATTAAATACGAATATAACCATATAAATCGCTTTCCCAGGGGGAAAAGTCTAGTTCCAGAGTAAATAGTTTTAAGCGCGGACGGTGAGAGGCCGAGATTGATTCCCCGCCGGGATGAAGTTATTCTTATGGTACATTTTAACAATATGTTCAATAATTAATAAGATTGCATTCGGAGTTACTAACTAGGTCAACCGAGAAGTAACCGGTGTGTCCGGAAAGTCCAACTACCTAAACAACCACCGCGTTCATAAAACCTCGGTTGATTTAGCGGTCAACCGGAGCGATTGCAACCGCTTTGACCGAATCCAGAATACTGTTAATCCGGTTAATAAACCATAACATTACCTTCTATGGTGAAATTTCATCAGACTAACAGAACATGAGACTAAATATCCCTTTGTCCTTAAAGTTACTTACTTTCTTACCAATCCTGCTTTTCAACATTTCATGGAGGCCAATATACTCTTAGGTGGGTAACATACTAAAAAGGAACACCTTTATCGATAGTAACAGTGCGGTGCAAGGTTTTAGGAGAAAGATGTGGCTGAAAATCACATAAATATGTGAGTTTTTAATGGAAGGAATAAGGAAAGGGATAATGACAAAATATATAGTTTTAACCTATACAGGAGTGTCGCTGCAATAGTTTATGGACTTGAGAAATCAATCACAAATCTCAATAGCTTCGCTTATTTTGTTTCTTACTCTTACCAAACAAAAACCAATTAATACCCAATATAGGTTATACCTCAATATATATACCTCTCTTTGCTTATAACCTCTTTGGTCGACCGCTGCCTTTAACCGGTCCCGTTCAGAAACAAGATTTTTTTTTTAAGTAACCATAACACTATCCTCAAACAAATGCCAGTTCACCGATCGGTTGACTAGTTAGTGATTATGAAAGCAGTCCAAATGTAACCACGTAATACCAATAATAAATGGAAAACACTGGACTAAGTAATTAGGTACTCGTATACAAAAAGAACAGTACCTACTTGTCGTATAGCACAGAATTTTTTTTAATGGAGCTAATGTTTATAAAAAAAAGTATACATTGGATGTACCTAATTGTACATATAGCTTCTTGAATCTAAGTCAAAAGATACAGATTAATTTGAACTTTTATTTAATTGTGTCGTCTAAAAGCAGAAGTACAAAATCATCAGAAATAATTAAATAGTAATGTTATTTCTATTATTCTCAGAACAACATTCTCCCCCCTAATAAAATAGCAAACAAGAATTTTCTCTCTCGGAATTGTGAGCATGAAAATAAAACCTACATTTAAGGAGAAAGAAGCAGCGTTAAAATGCATTAATAAATGAACTAAAAAGTTAATGAAATTACCAACCCACCATAATCTTGTATTTTTTATTACGTGAGATGAAAGTAAATTCAACCATTAGATTTCATTATGGTAGGGTTATTTGGAAAGTTTTCCAAACATCCTGGCAATCAGGTCAGGGTGTGGTTTGATTTCATTCCTAGGGAGTTGCCAGTCTACGCTTCTATTATTAACTCAACCAAATCCTGATGGGATACCTTGATCTAGTGATTGATTTAATTTCCTTTAGATTTTAATCTAAAAATCCAAAAAATTCTCGTGCAAGGAAGGAAGATAGAACCTTGATGAAATATTAAATATACTTGTGACAGATTTTTTTTTTTGTCGCTTCCCTTTGAACTGCTAGATGTTCAAAGCTGCCGTTATAAATAATAACATTAGAGAATAATTAATGTATTATCCGGCTTGTTAGATTAAAAATACACCAAATACATGAATGAGCCTTAATATTAAAACATTCAAATCCCACCGACAATACCCTTCTTCGACTAAATACTTGAAGTAAAGTATTCAACCCTATAAAACAGAAACAGAATAACTATAAATAAAGTTATAGGAGAGCTAACTTTAATTTATAGGAGTTACCAATCTATTTTGTTGGTAATAGCCGACAAAAATGATATCATTCTAGAAGAAAAATAAATACATTGTATGGTTATATCAACCGCCACCAATCCATTAATGAAATTGAGACCTCACTTAGGTAAATTAAGTATTAAACTAGTAAAATCAGGAGGAATAACACTTATCGTTTAACTGCCTTGTCCCTAAAAACAAATCTATAACAAAAAGACATCAATAACCAAGTCACTTGATTGTAAAAATCGCCAAGTATCAATGTTTCAATGCTAACTTATTTATTGGAAAACATTCTGACAAGTAATGTTACTGAGTCAATGAATGCATTTTACATAGAAGAATTCAAATAAGTGACAAGACCACTTAATAAAAAGTAAACAATCGAAAAAAACATGACCTTCTAAAGATAATTGAGACCTTACAGCTTACAGTGTTCCTAAGCGCAGGTAGGGTATTACAACTACAAAATAAACCCTAAAATTTACTCCGTGTACTTCTTTTAACATAATCATGAAATTGATGACATTGAAACATGTTAACCTTTTCTCATTAAATCGTTTGAACTCTTGAAATTTTCATTTTGTGGAAAACAATCAAAGCTTTGATGTGGTTTCTAAGGTTTAAGTAATTCTCTTATAACAATCGGACTTAGTTAAAATTTAACAAGAAACTTGCGGCCTAAAAACTTTATCTATTCAGTTGATCGAAATTCTTAGACTAAACAACTTCATGCAAGAAATTTTGATATCATGTTTAACAAATAACTTTACATAGCTTAAAATATATATTTTTTTTATTATAAATAAATAAAATAGTAAAGATATTTTATATTTTTCTATAATGAATAATTTAAACTCAACTGTAAATGAATCAGAGCTAGTTTATGGAAAGGATCTTCCAAGTATTTATAATGTAACTATGGAGGATGCAAATTGGATAATGACTTCTGCGTTTATAATATTCACTATGCAGACAGGTATTGTTTTAATTACATTTTTTTTTTACCTAAGTTAAATTAACACATAATGCGATAGCAAGTTAATTCATCATACCGGAGCTTAAAAAAGATATTTTATTCTCTGTGAGTTAGAGAACAAAACGCAAAGGGGAAGAGTGATAATTTTACTGACAAAAAACTAATATTTTACTAATCAAATCATTTTAAAATAATCCTAAAGTCTGAAGAAAGTTAAACTGTTTTTAAAATGTGGAATAAGTATAAGGGCCAGTAAAGAAAAGTTATAAAGCAAAAGAATCTTTAGACTTAGGTGTATTAATGATATTTTTCGAAATTTAAATTCATAAAACATAATAATAATATTGATATGTATTCAGATTAAAAGGACCATCAAACAACGAAAAATAATACCATCGATTTAAATTAATCCAAAAATAAACGAGGCTAAAGAATATTTTATGTAAGTCATTGCACATAGTGGATGGTTACAAGTGTGCGAAACAGTGAAGATTGTGCTCCAACATTTTAATTAAGTATAACGAGTAAAAACAATATTGTGTGAAATTTTTTAGTGCATATTGTGTAGTACAAGTTGGTTCAACAGTGAGTGTTGAGGTCAGTTGAGGTCAGTGTGTTTTAAAGTCGTTCCTAAAACTAGATCATTAAATATCAAGATCTTAAAAAAATGTATAGTAACTTTTGAGTTGTTTCAAATTATATTTGATGGAAGAAAGTATTTATTTAATAAACCAGTCATCAGAACAATTGCGATCTACGGGACAGAGACTTAGACCATGACAGGGCCAAATGAAGATATCCTAAGGGTTTGAGAGGAAGATTCTGAGGGAGGTATCTGGATCTGGATCTGCGTGGACGGTGTCAGGAGAGTCAGAAACAACTTAAAACTACAGCAACGCTACAGTGGTCCTGACATCGTGGTAAAGATTAAGAGTGGAAGGTTGAGTTGGCTTGGACTTTTAGAAAGAGTGGTTGATCAAAAAGCTGTAAAGAAAATGTTTGCTGGTCGCCCTGTTGGTAGAAGAATGAGAGGAAGATCTCGCCAAATATGGATAGATGATGTGGAAAACGATCTTCGAGCGTTAGGGATGTGGTGGTAGTGAAAGCAATTCAAGAACAGCCATTAGCAAACTTGACGTGGGCATGGACTAACTTGACGTGGCCGAGGCCCTACACGGACATGGGGAGAACGTTAAAGTTTTTAACACGGAAAGCGTTAAAGTTTCAAAGATTTGACCACTGCCTTTCATTAACACTTCTAAAATTAAAATTTATATGACATGAAATTTGGGTGGGTATAATTTTTGTTATTTCGTTTTCTTCAGTTATTCCGAGGAGTCTAAATAGGTTAAAGTGAAAGAGATAAACGGATTTTAATAATTTTTCTTCTGGAATCAATGTCACACCATTCCTCTGATTTGGTTCACGGAAAGGTAATTTTAAATGGGATTTATTCATATGACTTTCCTATATTTAAAAGCTTCACCGCTCCATTACAGTTTAAATCGAAATCTAGTAAGAGATCTGATGTTTTCTTTGGTTTTACACATACTTTTTTAAACTACAAGAGTGAAACGGAAGCGGGTTAGTTTCATTGGATAAAAAGTCAGTTAATTTTCTGTATTATCCGAGCTATCCTCGGACAATCGAGCCTTTTGTATCATTATATGATTTTGTTCCATTTTAGTTTTTTCTTTTTTTAAATACAAATATAACTAAACGTACATACAACATGTAAGAATGAACGAAAGGTTGGGTGAATTTGAAGTTGTAGAGTAACTCTATTCAAACGATGACTGTAGAATGCGGCCTATATACATTTCAAAGCAAGCCACTCTTATATTATAATGACATAGCATTCTTTATTTTACAGGATTCGGAATGCTAGAATCGGGTTGCGTCTCTCAAAAGAATGAAGTTAATATTATGATGAAGAATGTGGCTGATATTTTCATAGGAGGTTTGTCCTATTGGGCTGTAGGGTTCGGCTTGAGCTATGGAAGGTACTGGACCTGCCCTTTTTTTGCCCTAGGAGAATTTATTCTTGATACTGACGGTGACCTTCCCTCCGGTCCAAAATTCACAGCATTCTTATTTCAACTCTCATTCGCAACCACGGCCACAACTATAGTGTCAGGGGCAATGGCTGAAAGGCGAGCTATTTTCCATTTACTTTTTTTTTAATTTTAAGGAATTCCTGTAATGCTTTCGATCGTTATCGATTTAATACTTCAAGAACGTTAATAAATAATTAGCAAAAGCATAATTTAAAAATAGGAGAACTTAAAAATACCTACTCAAATGTAAAGAGGTATTAAATGATACATTACGCAAATTGATATAACTAAATACATCATTATTTCTCTTAATGAAATTTCAAAGAACTCTAGTTCATGATGGCATACGTATATACATTACTGTTAATAAAGAAACACAAACAACGTGTGTTTTATAAGAGAAAAAGTTTTTTTTTTAATAAATCATTAACCATACCATCATTACTTTTATCGCATTAACTTAAACCATCACTAATAATTTTTGGATTGGTAATTAAAATTATTTAATATTGTTCAACTTATTATATACAGGTGTTGTTTTCCTGCTTATTGCCTCTTCTCCTTTCTGAACACAGTAGTCTATTGTGTACCGGCAGGATGGGTTTGGGGTGATCACGGATTTCTTAAACATCTAGGCTGCGTCGATATAGCAGGAAGTGGACCTGTTCATCTTATAGGTGGAAGTTCAGGTAACTGGAAATATAATTAAGGTAATTAAATTAGTTTAAGATTTTTTATAAAGGAAACAAAAAATAACTATTTAAAGTTGAATTTTAGCTTCTTATAACCTTGGTACAAGTATCGCTAGAACCGAGCGATATCCGACTATTTGATTTGCTCCCTACTGGAAGCATTTTCAAAGGTTTAGGTTTAGAGCATCATATATATTGAATCGAATTATCGAAGTCACGATCAACTAAACTCTACACTTAGCTCCGGTAGGAGACTTAAGGATTGCCACTGCAAAATGTAATCAAATGAGGAAGACATTATTTACGATAGGTACTTACTTATCAGGAATTCTAGCGACAGCTAATAATTGCGTACTAAAAATTATTAGCTTTTTGAAATTAATTTATCAAGTCTATTGGGACATCTAAGATAAAAATAAACATATGGGTAAAAGAGGTCTCTACGCCCACAAAGTAATAATCAGAATGGTATTTTTTACAGCTCTAGCCTCAGCTATGATGCTAGGCCCAAGACTCGGACGGTACACTCAAGGAAAAGAAACTATGGGTACTCCAGTTAACTGTGCAATGGGACTCTTTGTACTGTGGTGGGGATGGTTAGCTTTTAACAGTGGAAGGTAATATATTATTAGCCAATTTATATGTATTTATTAAACCAATAAATTTTGGCATTATTGAATACAACAATAGCCTTTATAAAATAAATTTATAAAGGCCTTATATAAAAATTTAAATGCCTGGCTAAAAGATAGATTCATTTACAAAAAAATTAATTTAATTACAAATTAATATTAAGAATGAAGTTTGTTTCCAAGCATGTAATGTTAAAATTGTGTATATACAAATAGGAATAAATAGAATCAATTGGTTTTAATTCGTTACATTCTAAATGTTGGATAAAAAAGTGTTTGCTTTATTTTAGGGACTTGTTTTCTATTACCAAGCTCAGTTGAAAAAATTTAACACTCTTTATTATTATTGAGGGACATATTAATTGAATTATTTTCAATTAAAGGGACTACCAATATTCACAATAAAAACCGTTAATTCGCAGACAATCATTTAGAGGAGGAAAGAGTGAGTGGATTGCAGAGGAAGAAGAGGATTTTTTTTTTTTTGCTTTTAAATTAAAGTAACAATCCACAATAGCTCCAAGGGTAGACACAATTGCATGCTAAACCCCAAAAAATATTAAGCAAAGGGGGAAACTGCCGCAGGGGCTCAGTTCATTGTCTAAAGTGATTAGAGAACAGGAAGCCAAAACAAATGAGGTTTTATTTTGTACAAATATTTGTAATGTTTCAAACTAAGCAAGCAGACTGTTTTTTAAATGTTATTCCTTAATAATCAGAAATAAAAACATTGGAGACATTTCATAGTAACTGAAATCAACTAATTTGATTACAAAAGCACTAACTCTTACAAAAAGCATAGATAGAAAATTTGAGCTTTGAAAATAATTAGAATGATTATAAATTAAAAAAAAAAAATTCTTTAGACTAAGAAATCATAATTTCTCAAGAAGGTTTAATATGAAAATGAATTAGGTACACAAAAATAATGTATGTTTCATACAATCTGATCCCCTAAAAAAGAGTTATTACTTTTTTTTCAGTACTTACGGCATTTTGAATTACAAGTGGGAGTACGCTGCAAAAGCAGCAGTTATGACGATGTTAAGTTCTTTTGGAGGTGGCTCAGTAGGACTAACCTATACCTTGATAGTAAATAAGGGTAAGACTAATATCATGGACCTTATAAACAGCGTACTCGGTTCTCTCGTCTCAGTCACAGGTAAAAATTGAAAATAATAATTGGATTTTGATGTATTTTTTTTAATTTTTTTTTTTTTTTGTACTTTTAAGTGTTAGGTAGGGTTATTTAGTATACGGCCGTTTGTTGTCACACTAACTTTTTACAAGAGGCGATAACACAAATCTATTTATGTACAGTAGTTTGTCATTATCTTTAATCTAAAAATTTGAATCCAAGAGATATGTTACCATATTTAGTTTATTCTTGTATTCTTCGTATTTAATCGACAGTATTATTAATTATAATTAACCAAATTTATGATCTTGCAATAATCCTTAACCAACTTCATATCTATTTAATAATAATTTTATTCTAGAAATTATTAAGTATTGGTTATAATAATATAGTGGTAAAAGGGATAATAAATCTGCAGTTGTAGGAGCGTTTAAGGCCGGGACATCACTCGAATGGGCTGTTTGAAGTATTGGCATATAACTTCTCAAATTCATAAATCAAGCAAAATTGTGCCAAATTCAAACTAAGCGATTTCTTTACTGTATGGAACACTGCAGAATACCCAAAGAGGATTCTATTAAAATATTTAATAATCATTACTTAAATGAGCATAAATCTATAATTGTGTAATCAAAAATATCATATTAGTTATTGGCATGATGTTTAAAAGGTACAAAATAAGCTAAAAATCAATCACATAATATTGTTCCTGCAGATGCCTAAAGTGAGTTATTGAAACCCAAATCTAATTTTCCAATATAATTCTCTTGCATGCTTCTTTTAATGATAAAAAGCAAACAAATTCGTTCTCTCAATATTCCAGTTAGAACTAAGATGGAAATTCTCTCCATATTTTTATTTTGAGAAAGCGAAAGGATTATATTCGGTGAATAACCTCCTAAGAGCCGTATTTTATTTATGAGAGTTATAAAAGACTCCTCGTTCTTATAATCCCTCGAATCTCCCTTGGAAGACAATATTTGTATTAGTATAAAATGTTTTACTTCTAAATTTAAAGGAGTAACTTAAGTTTTATTCAAGCTAAACCCTTTTATAGGATTGTTGCCTTCCTAATTATTATTTTTTACTAGAAACAAGCAAAGTTAATAATATAGATTGTTAAAGGAAGAAATGGAACTTGGTAGCGTATGTTTGTCCACAGTCTTGTGTAGACTGTAGACTGACTCCTTTTATCTCTTCGAGAGGAGGATTATTGATTTGTTTATAACCTTACCCTTGCAGCATATGCGCACTACTTTTAAAGGTAACAGTCGGGAAGGTTCAAAAAGAAAAGGCTCACTTATTATTTATTATAATCACAGGACCATTACTCACCTCTTTTTATACAATTTAAAGGGCTGATTACCTATACTTATAAAAATATAAAAGTCCGTTTCGTTTCCAAAAAATGTTCGGAAGGATTTGATTCTTAATTTGTAAAATTATAGTCAGTTTAAATAGTAATGACGCCATACAAGTTATGTGTTTCGCCGGAAACATCTAGTTTTTAAGATAATAGCGTGTAATTAAACACGAGGATTTCGACGTTAATAACTAAAGAAGATTACCGCTAGAGGAGTCTACAATTAACAAAATGCACAAGTATCTGCGTAAATACTTAATTGCCGCAAAGCGCTATCTGCCCAAAAATAGGTCAACATTACTGGTGTCTACCAATACAATATTTTTACTAATACATAGGTCCTTTGTATCGTCCCGCGGATCGTTCGGGAATCATTTAGGACAGGTTGGAACGGGTTTATGACTATAATTTGCACCGTATTAAAAACATTCAAGGAAACCTAACAATTTAAGGGAACCTTCCTACTAACATATGTGATGATTGACATAACTGCGCATGTAATACAAACCAGTACTTGGTATTGTCAGAGGATCGTTTAGAGTTTAGACCATACAGTAAACGGTTCGCAACAATCCCTTTACGGGTTAGAACAGTTTGGAGGACGGTACGAAACACTGTCACAAGTCGGGTTGGAACGGCTTTTATCCATTATGCTCACGCCCGTGATGATCCCGCGGACGGTACACTGCTTGGTTGGAACAAACCTTATGTAGCATTTTTCTCTTTTAAATGAACTGATGACGTATTTACAGGTTGGAAGCGTTTTACGGCGTTATAGAAAGCCATACTTGTAGGAGTTGTAGGCGTTAGCAGTAAGACATACTAGCATATTTTTTAAGCTTTTTTTGTATCGATTTTTGATTGCATGGTCTCAAGATAGTTTAATTCATTATTAATTGTCATTTGATTCTTCTTTTATTTAACATATTCTGTGCTTTACCTAGTTCATGGTAAGTTTTATAATAAAATTGTTTAGTCTAAGCAGTGTTTAATGTACCTTTTTATACCTTTTCAGCTGGCTGTTTCCTATACACGGCTTGGGATGCAATGACTATTGGAGCTGTAGGTGGTTTTTTGACTTGTGTAACTCAACCTTTCTTCGACTACATCAAAATAGACGATCCCGTTGGAGCAGCGTCAGTACATGGTAATTAATAAACCTACAGTATACGTGGGAAATAATAGAATTTGCCAATCACAAATACTGGTAGATTAAATCATCAAACCGTATTTACAGGTGTCGAAAAGTTTTTTATTTTATTAATATCATTAAAACATCTTTCTACAGTACAGAATTTTAACTGTAACTTTACAATCTTTTACATTCCAATCGCGCACATGCAGCTGCTTCACGAAGTCATTATTTTTTTAATAAACTTTATTTCAATACAGGAGTATCTGGTTTCTGGGGTGTGATAGCAGTTGGACTTTTTGCAAGAAGCCCAGTCTACTTAAACACGACAGGAGGCAGGCATGGTCTTTTTAAAGGTGACAAATTGTATTGTATATTTTAATTTAATTGTTTCCCGAGTAAATTTATAATACACATAAAATTATAAAAAGAAAATCGATTTGCATAGTTGTCTTAATTTGTATCACTCACTTTCTTAGTTATTTTTTAAACTGCGAATAATCTTTGTACTATTTGGCTTTACGCAAAGGAGCAGAACATTATTAAGTGTGAAGTTCGCACAAACTCTCATAAAGCACCTATGAAGCACCTATGAAAGCATTATAAGCACCTATGAAGGTATTATAATAAAGGCCGAAGTTATCATCCCTCCAGTTTATAGTTTCTGTAGATCATGTCTTCACCATCTCTTTCTAGCTCTATAATACAAAAAATGAATGATTACAAGAGTTCAGGTAAAAAATTCAAGATGGCTGAACATTCATTCTCATTTATAGTTATAGAGAAAACCTAGTGCAGCAATACCCCGGACTTAAGTAATAGATGGAACCGCGAAGTATACCGTAAGTAAAAAATGTACTTAAATAAATTCTTAATAGGGTACTTATTACTAAGGAAAAAAGTATGTGAGCAACAACTTTTATTGGATACCTTTGATAAAAAATCGAATATATAAGTAGGTACAGGTACATACTAAGTAATTTTAAAAGAAACAAAATAATACTAAGGAATAAAAACCTTTACAAAAAGTAAAGTACAATAAAAGCTATTTCAGTCCGAAAATAACTTTTTAAGAATAATGTGCAATGGGTATTAGAATAATATAAAAAGAACACGTCCAAAAATAATTCAGTACGAAACAAAAATAAATACAATAAAAGTGTTAATCTGTTTTGATTTCGACTTCAGTTTCAACCTGACGGTAATATCAAAATCAATTTTAAATTGTAATATATCACTCACTAAATGTAAATATCAACTGTTTTGTTATTTCACAACAAACAAGTTGCAGATTCACGTTGACAGGCTGCGTGCGCATCTTAATATTAAATTTTAATTATATAATCTCATGAAAAGGGAGATTTAAAAGTTACAGAATCGACCCCCCCCCTGATCACTTTCAGCAACCGTGCCGGGAATTACGTATAACTCCGAATAAGTAAGTCGGGGTATTACTGTAGTTGGCCTTTTCATTTAGTTTTCAAAGAAAAAGAGGTACAAGAAATAGCCTAGAGGTAAAATAAATATACTTCTAACTAAACCCGCTAAAGGGTAGAGATCTTACTTTTTACTTACAACTTCTTACCTACTTTTTAATTGAATTCAGAATTAGCTTTCTAGTTACTATGCTTTAAATTTAAGGAAATTACGATATAGAATTAATAAAAATATAAAACTAGGCTTAGTAAAATCATTTTTAAAGGAAAAAGTTTTAATAAGAAACATTTTTTGCTTCTGAGCTTACCGAAGGTAACGGAAGCTATGTGATCGTTCTGAAGAACAAAAACATTTTAGGTCTCCGATTTCAAAAATTCCAAGACAGAAATCCGTTTTGGACATCAGGGAACATTTTTGGTTCCGTGTATGTCTGTCGGTTTGTCGCTCAGACAGCTCCAGATTAATTTTAACCGTCATCGCTCTTTAAATTTTGCTAAATTGTTACTTTAATTCATGTTAAATAGGCTGCCAATTGGTGTGGCATATAGCTTTCTCGCATCATTTCACATACTTTATTGATTTTTTAAAGGCCATTATTGTCTAATTTGTTTATTTGTTTACCCCGTTTTTTAAATCTGTCAAATTTTTTTTTATTTTTTACATAAATTTAGCAAAAGTTAAAGGGCACAGACAATTCAAATTAATCTGGGGCTATCTGCGGGTTACTTTCGATAAACTATAAAAGTTTCATATAAATCAGATAAGTACTTTTGATGCTATAGGTGTAAATTAATGTATGTGTGTGCGCATGTGGAAGAGAAGAAAATGAGCGCAGAATGTTAAAACTTATATGGGACCAACAATGAGCTAATTATGACTACCATACAAATTTCATGTAATTAGGACGTGTTGTCTTTTAGATATGTTGGTTCGCAAAAATTGACCGACAGATCGACAGACGGAACCAAAAATGTTCCCTGATGTCTGAAACGGATTTCTGTCTTGAAGTTTAGAAATCGGAGACAAAATATTTCCTTTTTTTCAGAACGATTACACAGGATCCGTTACCTTCGGTAAGCTCGGAAGAAAAACCAAAATCATTTTGATTGATAGATTGATAATACTGAGGGAAAATTAAATTAATTTGACATTAATCGGTTGTAAAAGCTCTTAACCATTAAAGTAATAGGGATAGGACGAGAGGAAGCTTTGTGCCACACTAAGGGGCAGACTATATTTATGCATTTTAGTATTAATGAATTAAAAAATAGTTTTTAAACTAAGTAAAGATTTAAAATTACTACAAGGTTGGTATTATCATTGGATATAAATTTAAACGAAATTATGCTTTGGCTGACATTTTCCGTGTGTTCTTTATGATAGGTGGTGTAATTATAACTAATAATTTCCGTTGTTTGCTAAACCAGCACTATTCACAAGACTTGCATGTTCTTAATTATAGGCATTCAATTCAACAGTATTACAAGGATAACAAAACTATTTTTTCCGTGGTAGGCTGTGAAATAGTAACTTTAGAGCCTAAAAAACATAGCTAAAATCCATTTTTTCATTACGTGGACTTAAAAAATCTTTTCATTACTCCTAGCTGTAAAGAAAAAATCTTTTACGTCCTAGGCACTAAAAGATTTTTTCTTTACAGCGGGTAGTTGTCAAAACTTCCGTTAGTAGTGCTGCAGTCTTTGTAGAAATGCTTCTAGTACGATAAAAATCCGCTAGATGTCAATGCGTTTTATTTATCTTTTCTTAAAGTGTAACCTCATTTTAAGGTTTCTTTTTTTAAGTCTTAAGTATGTACTAATATTTGTTATTATTATATATTGATTAGTGATTAATATTTAATGTTTTTTCATTGTCTGCTACCTCGGAAAAAATAGCATATGCTACGCGACTTTGAAGTGTTTTTTCTTTACCTTGGCAATATTTACTGTCTCGCTTCGCTCGACAGTAAATGTAATTGCCGCGGTAAAGAAAAAACTCACTTCACAGCCTTGTAACATAATATACTATTATTTTTGTATTAACAGGTGGCAGATCTCACGTCAGAAATGATTAAATTTGCAAATGAAATTTATATTAGTTTAGTAATATAGTTTATTACAAAATTTGACAAAGACAATGAAGTTAAAACCTAGGTAATATTAAACGGTAATGAAATAAGCGAAGTAATATTAAATATAGACTCCACCCTGGAAAGCCACACCCAGTCCGTTCTACATAAACTCTAATATCCTTTATATTTACAAAGAAATTTACAATTTTTGATTCGCTCTTCCTTCCCTTGATATATTTATGGTAAGAAACTAAAAATATTACCTCATAAAGATAAGATATCTAGAACACGTATTTATAGAAATTATTGCATGAATACCTAATCATTTCACGAAAAGGATTAATAAGAGTTGTGCACGACTAGAATATTTTTAGCATTTAGTTAAATAGGAAGTAAGGATGTAGGGCTGGGAAAGCACGTAGTTCTGACGTCAGACTCTGTCTAATCCCTATGTTTATGATTATACCCACGCCAAGCAAGGATTCCCATGACGTCACATTCAAACTAGTTGGAAAAACATTTTCTCTCCACTGTGTTTACCTGATGGCCTCAAGAAAAACACTAACAAGATAAAATTATAATTATAATTAAAGTGAGATTACTAGAGAAAACTTGGAAAACTATGGAAATGACAAACAAAACTATTATTAAGTTATTTATTAAAACTATATATTGTAATTGCAATTTATAAATCTTTCGATATTATATTAGACAGTATTCCAAACATTAAGAGCGCTAGTGGAGTGATAGTCAATAGAATAAAGAAAAACGGAAAACCTCTCCTTAAAATAATGTTTATTTTACAAAACAAGTTTTCGGTCTCTCGGCCATCATCAAGTACACGCTAAAAGGTAAAGGAAACCTCCGACGTCACATGAGAGAGAAAAAACGGACTAAAAAAATGCAGACATAATAATTCTTGTTGACAGACAAAAATTTAAATCGTAGAACTTAAGGGCGATAAAAAATATATAGATTATAATAGTTAGTTTTACTGGAGCTGATTTTAAATTTATCTCGGAAGGTCTGATTTTTTATTTTATCTCGTCTTGTTATTCCTTCTACCTTATCTCCAACGTTTGTAAGTTTAAGTGGTGTTTATCAGTGAGTGTCCAACACTCAGAACCATATATTAATGCAGGAACAAGTATTATTAAAAGTATTTTTTATAATAAATTTTTACAAGAACAACAAAAGTATTTTTGTATTTAAGCATTTTAGTATATCTGGATACTTCCTGTTTTACTAAAAACTTTCTGTTAAGGACTACCAACAGTTTTTCAGCGGATGATATACTCGAATTAATTTTGTTTTGAAGTTATTTGTCATCTTCACTGAAGATTGTTCCTAGGTATTTGAAGTTTTCCACTTGTTCGAGCACTTCTCTATTCAGGCGTATTTCATGATATTTTTCTTATCGGGATATGATGGATGGCTGGTCACAATTAACCCATTCTTGTTCCCTATTAATGCCAAGCTTCTAACTCATTGCTTTCTCTTCTATATGCCTAAACACCTATATCTTTGAATTTCCTCATTCAATTCTAAAGTAATTTAGACGGTTTGTCAAAATTTCTCCACAGATATCCAGAGTCTCATTAATTTTTATACGCAGATTTAATATTGATTATATATAAGAGTGACCTCACTGGGAATCGAAACAATTTCAACCACACTACCATTAATTTTACTGAACCATTCGTCTAATAATAGAAGCTATGTACCTGTATGTAGCTATGTACCTTACTAATTGCGGCAGACTATTATTAAATGAAATGGTAGCAAAATCCATTATTTTATTGATAAATGTAAACCTTAAAAACCTTGACCTCTTAAAATTAGGGGGTTTGGTTTTGAGTTTTTGAGAGGGTTTAACCTATGTTCTTGGGTGCTTAAACGTCTAACCGTATAACTATGACTTTCTTTTGTTTCAGGAGGAGGATGGTATCTGCTTGGTGTGCAAAGTTTAGCTTGCGTCTGCCTTTCGACCTACAGCTTTATAGTGACAACTATACTTCTTTGGGTAAGTTATTGAAAAAATCACCAGTTTTACCATTATAAAGTTCATAGTTACTAGGTCCATGCCAATTCGGAAAACATAGGAAATGATTCCTTGGTATACCTAATTACACACCGTATCAGAAATGATATAAAGAAAATTCTATTAATAAAACGTGTGCAATTATTATTTGATTTCAGAGTATAAATAAGATCACTCCCATAAGGATGTCTGTCCATGACGAACTTATTGGAGCCGACTTAATTGAACATATGATAAGGTAATAAATAACATAGCTTGAAATTTTTATTCTTTATTTGTCTTTGATACGGTATACTATAAGCTAATATTACTTAGGAAACTGTTTACTAAGATAATATATAGATCAATTTCTCGATATTTTTAGTTTCTTTCAAAGTGTTTCGAATGAGGAATATAAAAGTGAAAGTGAATGTAGAAGTGGTTAGAGGTGTTCACAGTTTCACCACAAAGAAAGAAATAGAAGTGGAACGCATTAATTAGTAGTTGGATCGCAGACTATTCATTACATTATATTGACTTTAGCAGGGTTTCCACAAATTAAGTGTATTTTATGGATAATATTTGTTGTTTATAGCTTACAAGCCTCGGCCTATTATAGTTGAGTAGCCTTGCTCCCTTAACCTAGGTTATGTTTTGTTTACGTTTTATTTATATTTAGTTTTTACTTTTCCTCACCTTCTCCGAAGGTATATAGGAAAAGTATTGTTTTCACCCAAACAATCCGAAACCGAGATTTCATCAGAATTTGAGTGGTTTTTAGCTGGATGTCAGTCTGTGTCACGCATAACCCCCACAGTTTTTAAACTAGAGAGTTTAAACTTGGTACAAAAATCAGTCCTTACACGTAGTTGTGCTGCCCGGAAAATCAAGATTGTCCGCCATTTTGAACCCAGTTTTTTGAGTCACTAAGACTTGAAAAAAATCGAAAAGTGGTCCGATCGAGTTGAAATTTGGCACTAATGTACCACTCATTATGGCAAACAAATCCATCAAATTTTGAAGTTATCGATTTTTTAATTTTGAAACTTTGACGGATAATAATACCAAAAGTTTAAATACGTTTTCAACATATACCATATCGTTGGAACCGGTAAGAAACAAGGAACAAATAAAAAAAAAAAACCCTATGAAAATCTATTAATTAGTTTAAAAGTTATAAACATAATTATTAAGGGGGACACCAGGGTTGTCTATTCCCGCTCAACAACCATTATCTCCTATAATCTCTGCTATGTGCAAGGATACCTTCACAAAGTTCAGGGCGTAGGGTTCGTTTTGGGGATTATTATACTGGCTAGACTCTTTTCTTTAGGAGGGGAGTACTGTGGCGGACCTGGAATAGCTTTGCTCTCTTAACCTGGGTTATGTTTTGTATACGTTTTATTTATATTTTACTATGTTTTTATTAGCTTACTTTCTTGTTTGTTTGTTTGTCCGGTACAAATCTGGCAATCGATTTCTAACTAACTTCCCGAATAGCTAGGCATTTGAAACTTTTAGCTTAACTCAGAACACGATGACGATGTATTATTTAAATACTTTTAGCCATCTTTCAGCAGAATTTAATTGGTTTTCAGCAAATTTTGCTATATGGAAAGTTAGTTCAGAAAAAATCCGCAAGTTATTTTATTTGTTTTGCCATATTTCATATTTACGCAATCTTCATTTTGACGGGTTTCAAATTTGTGATTTTTATAAATATGAGATAAACATTGAATGACAGCAAAACAGGAAATATATCGATTATATTATTTATATTATTTCAAATATGTATATCGATGGCACGGCTTAGATTTGGTGTTGGGGAGATCCGTTGTACAAAGGTTTGTTCTTTTATAGGTTTAAGATCAGCTCTCTAGATGGTTCTCATATTTATGTGAAGTAAATAAATTCGGAACTATTTTTTTTTTTTTTTTTTCACTAACATTATATATTATATAACAATAACAATTATATTATCAATATTACATACGATTCAACAGAAAATTTAAAAACGTAGTATATAAAAAGTTCTTTTTATCTTGTATTATTGGTTTTTATTTGGGCAATCGTTCGTGGTCGTTCGTGTCAACCCAAAATAAATATATTGTTCATTTATCGACAGTTTAATTTATTTCTAATTTATCATTATTTATATATTTGGGTGCACCCTATAATGGACCTCAAAAATACTAACTATTCTAAGGTACAGATCAATTCCTCGAACTGAGTATCACAAAGTATATAGAACGAAAGAAAAGGTTAGAAGTGGCCAGAGATTAACAGTTCTACCACAAAGTAGGTATAGAACTGAACTCAAAGACTAATTATTTTATCGCATTATTCAGTCCAACAGGCTGTCCAGGTTTTTAATTATTTTTCAAGAATATCTTAAATTTTACATTGTTTAATTTTTATAATATACTTATTCTTATTTATCTAAAACTGATCAACGATTTGGAAAATAATTTCAGGCATCGTGGAGTAGGAGTATCTAGAGCCGTGTCTATAATTGCAGAAGAAGATAATGTTTCCTTTGATTTTTCAGGAGCTAGAACAGTTGGCATAAATACAGGTAGGTATTAAAATAATAAAGCAAGAATCTTTAAGATTTTGACAGGAAAAATATGTTTTCTTACCAAATATGGGACCTATGAAAAAATTGCTTAAAACTGTTTTTTTGAGTTTTTACTTTTTTATTTTCGTTTTAGATATATGTAAAAAATAGAGTGAGAGGACTAAAAAAACGCAATTTGTTAGGACACACGAAACAAAGATGGATTGGTACAAAAATTAAATCAAATATATATTTGTACTCAGGGCGTCCTCCTCTTTCATTTAATATCCCGGATGACGCATTTTCGTATAAATACAAATGTTCAACCACTTGTTTTCGAGGGATGATTTTTGGAGCTTTTCTATATTTTTCCTATGTGTTTGGGCTATTACACATATTTTTTGTGTTGGTACTATCGGAGATCAGATGTGTTAACGATCACAAGACACACAGAAAATTATAAGGGTCATCAGTTTTGCCTACGCAGGATAAAAAATAGGACGATAAAGAAATTATCATGATTAAAACAATTAAAAGTAGAGTAATTATACGAGTAGCTATGATTAATTAGCAAAGAAAACAAGAAGGTTGGTTTGTTATTAATTAATATTAATCATACCTTTAATATTTTTCAGGGCATGAAATATTTCTGGCAGGTTATTCGAGTTCAAACAAAGACAAGAAAAAGAATAAAGTGAAACCCAAAACGGACAAAATCCATTTTATGCTAAAAGAAAAGATAAGATTTTCAGATTCACCGAAGAAAATTATGGCTTGGATAGATTGAGATGCAGCATATATAATACTCGTACCTACATTACTGTAAAATCAATTAATTAAAAAATATTTTTTTTACAAATATTACTATTTCTATAGATGACTTAATATAATAAATAAATTTGTTGAATTATATTTCTTATCAAAATCTGTTTTTGATTTCTCTCTTAAAATATATTGCAATTGAAAACAAGCACGGTTTTATCTACATATCGAAATCTGGAGGTCCCATTTTTTCATCATTTTTACACCACTTAGATGTGCATTTATGTTCAGAGGAGAAGGGTTTACCCACTAATATCCCCCTTCATTCAGTTAGTATTTGAGATTACTTCAATTTCAAAAAGTAATTGTTGTATACAATCGCACATCAATATAGTGCTAGCACCCTTCAAGATATCATTGATGTAATGCCACCAATTAACATGCTCTTTTTACTGTCCACAAATTAGCAAATACACTCTTTGGAATGCGTAGGAAGGTGATAATGATAGAGGGATAGTCTCTCCCTGGCATTTAAGCAGGGAAATATTCAAGTAAATGTGTGTAGGTATTGTATACATGCATATTTATAAAATGTGTTTTCCGATATTTCACAGTTGTGGTCAATTTAATTTGATTAGATGCTTTTTATTAATTTGACTTATGTGAAAGGGATAGTTAGAAGCCTGAAGAAGCCCTAAAGTGTAGGGTGAAGTAAAGCTTTTAAAAAAGAGAAAGTTTTTTTTTAATTAATTAAAGAAAACCAAGTAAAAGGCCAAATTCTGAAGAAGAAAAAAAGTTTTTAAAACTACAAAAAAACAGTACAGTCAATCTGTCATGATAAAAGGCTGTCTGCGGAAAATAATCGAGACCACTTCATTTTCGTGGATCGCTTGGGGCACATGAGAAAAGCTTAACTCTAACTTTGCGGGAACATCCAGAAGGTGGAAGTATGGGGTACGGGGTAAAAAAGTCAAAATAGTTAGTAAACTGAGGATTTCTCCTTATCCTGGTCTTTTGGGTACTATATATTTTTGTTTAACATGTTGAACATTTTGCTATATTTCAACCCCTTTGGGTCATTTTCAAGCTTTTTACATATTTTTCATTGATTCCAGGCATTACATAACTTTATCACAAATCTAGTAAAAATTCCTTACACACCATTAATTTATTTCAATTAATATTTGAGCTCAAATTCTCGTAAGAATCTGTGTCTAAGTGATAATATATTCAGACTCTAGCAGTTTTGTACCAAAACCATTTGTACCAAAGTACTAATTGTACTCAAATGATTTTATAATCATGTGTATGGCATCAAATAAAGCACTTATACCAATTTTCATTCATATCGGATAAAAAATAGTTATATTTTTAATTTTTAACTAAAAGCATTTCTTCACGTTTTTATATTTTATCCCCCTCATAAATGAAAATATGACCAAAGTGTACATAACAACAATTACTGCACTTTTAAAGAGCTTTCCTACGACATGCATCATGAAGGGTATATACTCTTTTGACTCTTGTACCCCGTACTTCCACCATCCGGATGTTCCCGCAAAGTTGGAGTTAAGCTTTTTTTATGTGCCACAAGCGATCCTCGAAAAAAAAAGTAATCTCGAATTTTTTTCCGTACAAATTTATAGATTTACTGTACTAAAAGGGTTTAAGTTCAAAAAGAAGATAAGATAAATTAGTTTTTATGATCAATGTACTAATGACACCCGTCTGAATATATGTAAAGCATTTGTTGTACAAGAATTATCTCTGATTAAAAATACTTCAAGCATTCGTTTATGAACGTCATTTATATTTCAACAGTCAATATAATAAATTAGTGGAAACAGTTTCACTGGCTAATTTAAATATGAACAAAAGTGTTGTGAAAGTACCTATTGAGGAAGTATACTTAATCAAAATTTTACAACTTGCAAATTACTTCACTAGAGCACAACAATAATTAATAAAACACAACAACAAATACAAATAGTACGTAAGAAAAGAAAAAAAAAGATTGTTATACGAAAATAAATTGTTTGTTATAAACTAAAATTATTACGGTTAAAGAATTTTTTAATTTAATTTACTTTAAAAAATCCAATCTCTTGAAAGAAGAAAAAATAAATAAACATGTCAAGGTAATATGAAAAAAACACACACAAACACAAAACTTATTAAATCCGTTGACATCACATAGAGAAGAGGGGGAAAAAGTACGTATACACTAGTGTACATTTAAAAAAAAATTGTGTTACAAGGGTTCAGGGTAGAGGGAGCGAAAAAAGGAAAAAAGTTACCCAGTTAATATGATGGTGAAATCGTGTTGGGGGCGAACCGTCGGGCGCCTGCCCCTAGATAGGAGTGGGGGCAGAGCAAGGGGCCCAGAGGGGGCATCTTATAAGTGGTAAGCAGGCTGCCAGAGCCTCTATTCCAGATACCCCACCCTTCACGTATCATCCCTTAGCATCCCAAGCTTCCTCCTTGTACTTCAAGCAACCCTTCAGCCAATACAGTAAGTAGACAAATTTCTACTTTATAATATAATAAGTACCTTAAACTATTTTTAGACATTAAAAATCTATTAATATTTTTTTTTGTACAATGAAATTATACAGTTTTAAAAAATAATAGATAAGCATTTTTAATTATAAAACTTAAATAAATATTCGTATGCATAAAATTAATAAACCTAAATAAAATGAATCATGCAATTTTAATGACATAATTTAAAAAAGTAAATAAATTGCCAAACAATATTCCTCATTAAAAAACCACGCCTATTTCTCTATGCATAAATGTATTTTATTTTTCAAACTATTTTTTTTTAATGAAGGTGATATTCATTTTTAGTAGATTTAATATGTGTGTTACTATTTTTTTTTAAATTTATAAAAACCATGTAAAGGTTCTTTAATAAGGAATGATAGCATTCAGAAAACATATGTTACACATCGACATTGTTTTTGTTTGAATAGATTTCTAAGATTTAGCAATAGTTTTTACTTTAAGTATTGTTGCATAGTCAATAAAACAATACAGCTAATCTTGTATTAATATCTAAGGTACAAATGCCACAATAAAATTAAATAAATAAATAAATCTGTCAGATACAACTACTAAACTTTCGCATGTTTGAGTATATATTTACTTGGTCCAGTGAGTTCCATTTGTTAGTTCTTTCGAGTACTCGTGGTTAAATTTAATTATTATTGAAGAATATATCAAAATTTACTATAAAAGAACTCCTACCCAATGAGGGAATCGAACCCGGTTCACACCACCCGTGTTTAGAGCTATTGTCTTAGGAACTTGTTTTTTCCTGGGAAAACGACTTATATGGTTAGATTCAAATTTATATTGACTACATGTTAGAATTGTTTAATTAATATTGTCAAAACTGTATTCGAGGAATAATTATTTTAAGTCACCTACAAATTTAAAGTTAAATTAATTTCCAATTTAAGGAGTATGATTTTTTCTGATCCTGTATGTTAAAGTTCTTCGAAATCGCCCAGTATTTTATTTATTTCTTCTTTTATTTATTACGTCTAATCTTACCTGTACGTACAGGTGAAAATTTAGCAATGGAGGTTAGCAAAAATGTTGATGGAGAGACAGAAAAGAAACCACAAATGACCCTAATGTCTGAAAAAGATTTCTGTATAGGATATTTTAAAGTAGTTACAACGATAAACATGAATTGGTCACAACAGAAAGAAAATTAATAAGAAAAATATAAACTTTTCAGCCAGCTTTTTCAGTTTTAGTTATTTTCAAGTACGTATACATGCTTTTTAAATATTGCTATATATAAAAAGAATGCTTAGGAGTAAAAAGTTACTTTCTTTAAAAATGAGATAGTAGTTTTAATAACTGAGTTCTAAATGTTTAAGAAATGTCAGTTAATTGCTAGATAATATACGTTTAAAGTTACTTAAAATTATACGTCAATGTTGCCATTATGAATCCTTCAATTCATAAAAAGAAAAAATAATAACTTATTGAGACAGTATAACATGAATATTTTTAATTCTCCATATAAATCTAAATAATTACACACATACCTATATGTTTGAATTAATTAAGGAATACGTTAGAAACATTCAATTCGAATAAATTAATTTGATAAGTTATATTAATTAAAACCGTCTAAAATAATAATAATAATAATAATAATAATAATAATAATAATACAAATACTGAGTATTTAGGATAACGCAATCCTGAGTACACCTCAAAAATCAAAATAAATGTAATATACTTTTTGGGATATTAGCCTTATTTATAATTTATCTATTAGTTTAAATACATAGTTGTTTTATTAATAAACTAAGTTAGGCGAAAGATGCGTTTACAACAAACCTATTATTTCTTTACCACATTTGTTGAGAGCTGAATTTTAGTTCTAGCGTCTTGCGACTTAGTTGAAGAGTCCGACGGTAATTGTCTTAGATATTATGATTTCAGTTGATTTCAGAAACTGTCCAATTTCTACCGGGTATTTTGTAAATTCTTTAATGTATTTTGTAAATTGTAATGTTTAAATTACCGGTATTTTGTTTTATAAAATGCATAGTGTATATACCTTCACTATTAGGCATATAAACTAAATCTCTACCTCTACATCATACTTTTAATTATATACACAAACAAATTGGAAAGTTATATTTTAATATAAAATATAAAGGAAAATCCCCCAATTAGTAACTGTATAATAAAGAATATTTCCAGATAAACAGAAGATAATAAATAATTTATTTACATCAAATTAAAGTTTTGTCTCTACATTGATCAGAATTCAAAATTGTTGGATACTTTTTCATTTTAACCTTAATTTTTAGCCTTATCTTTTCCCTGTATGTATGTCTGTTGTCACAGGTCAGACTATATATATATTAAAGAAAAATTCTTCACCTTATCCAACAATTAGCGTGTTTGTTTACATTTTTAACAAAACTAATTTACTGTTTGTTTAATTAAAAGTAACTTTTTTTTATTTATTTATAGACTACGGTACGCAACTCTTGCGAAAAATGCATTTTGCTTTGCTCGTGTGGTTTTACTACACTCGCATGCATAATGCTACTTTCCGCACTAGACGCGTAATGTACTATTACATCATAACAAAAAATTAAAAGTTTCTATCACTTGCTTTGTTTAAATGCACTGTTGATATCATCATATTATGTATACTGTTTACTTTGATATGTAGTTTTCTATAACAAATAATTAATTCTATACTAATTTGAATGTATTTCCATTTGTTTGTACAAATACACAAGCTATATGGCGTTGATATTTTTATACACACAATTAAGATCATCGTGAGATTCAGTAGTTCAATATTTCTGAAAATCGCTTTACTCGTCGAGTAGATGAGTAAAGTGGCAGAATAATAACCCCCGTCCTGTAATAACCTGGGACCAAAAAAAAAGGGGAAAAAAAGTTGAACATTTGAAGGTAATAAATAAGCTCCAATCTGCGATTCGCAGAGTATTTAATTCTTAATAAGAGATGAATGGTGTACAATATATAGTCCTGATTATTTGCTATGAAGGCTTCAGAAACGAAAATGAGTAGGCGTTTCGTTTAAGCGCTTGGCCTACATGATAATAGGAAGCAGCCACTGACTCATAGCATGATCCCTAGTTGATTTTATGTTTATGTAATTTAATAAACTGAGTGACAATATTAATATTATTAAGTCATTTTTTTAATAACTACTATTTTTTAACCTATTTTTAAACTGC
This sequence comes from Gerris lacustris, assembly GCA_951217055.1. Taxonomy (NCBI): domain Eukaryota; kingdom Metazoa; phylum Arthropoda; class Insecta; order Hemiptera; family Gerridae; genus Gerris; species Gerris lacustris. The sequence goes on along the minus strand of OX578277.1, from coordinate 54,631,683 downwards.
TTTTACTGGGTCTGTCATTACCTATAAATAGGAATTCCTTCAGAAAGGAAGAAATAAAATAAAATAAAATATGTGTTTTCTCTCTTAATAATTAAGGGTTGGTGTACATACAACTGTATTTGTTAGATAAGAACAGACAGTAGGTACAGCAAACATGTTTTCAGAAGTACCCGGGTCAAATATGTTTTGCTTCTAATATTCTAAACACATATTTTAATTTTAATACATTTTTTCCTTGGGAAACATATTTTAAAATTTCCCCAAGAAGAAAGCTACTTGAACATTGTCTTCTCTTCTATAAAATGACAACGAGTAATTAAAAATAGTTAGTAATCAAGATTGATGGTATTTATTGACAATGTATGTTACGATGCGCAGGAAGGTAATAAAAAAAAAACAGAACTATTTGCATCAAACAAAGTATACCTACTAGTTTCGAATGTAATGTCATTATTCGAGTAGTAGGTATTAGCAGACTATCAAATTACTTAAATATTTGAACGAAAATGTCTCAAATAGAGTAGGATTCAAGCTTCTTCGATAAGGAAGCCGAAATTATCTTGCGATGAATATGAATATGCGTAAAAACATATTCTACCAGCCGGTTTTGACAGTTTGCAAGGAATTTGTTTAGCACCCCGTTGTTCGGCCAATCTTCTGGCTTGGATCCAAGGATAACCATGTTTTTCAAATATAGTCCTGATATATGTGGTGTCTATGTGGTCTTCTTCCTTTAGGCCTCACAGCTCTACTAATTACGTTGGACTAATTCTTTAATTTTAGAATATTTTTAGTTTATTTCGGAAGGAATTATTTTCCCTTCTACCTTATTGATATCTTATTTCGGTGGTTCACAAGCTTAAACAGTGTTCATATGAGAGCATTTTAGTGAATTAGGATACTCCATATTTTCCAATAAACTTCCCGGTTCCAAACAGTTTCCCAGTGGTTGCTGTTCTCTCATTGATTTTTATTTAAGATTGACATCGGCACAACGATTATGCCGATGTATTTGAAGTTTTTATATATTTTTCCAATATACATTTCTCCTCAGACATATTTAATTTGGTCGTATCCACTGTGACTTTTATGCCTGTCTTCTTTAATTCTTCGACCCAATTGTTTATCTTGCTTTGAAATTTTCTAATAGATCCAGTTATAATTATAATTTTTGCGTCGTCTAGTAAACAAATGCCTTAAGTTAAATTGGCATTCAATTCCCATTTCTGGCCGTGAAACTTGTGACATAGGCTCAGATGACGTTATTCACTAGTATGATAAAAATAACCCGGACTTTAAGTATATCTCCTTGCCTTTATCTACAGGTAGTTTGGAATGTCTTGTTCTGACATGGCTTCTAAAGAACATATTTCTGATCCTCAAAATTAGTGGATCTTATTGCTTTTTGAGGTTACAATACTGTATTACCGCAAAACCAAAAAGATTTAAACCAACGTTTAAAATAAAAATAAGCAACAACCGGAAGCCAATAAACGTTGTCTACTTGCCGCAGTAAAACCACTGCCACGTTCAATTTGTTCGTTCTGCTGAACTAAAAAAAATTATTTAATAGTTTAAACGTTGCTACCTATGTTCTGCATTAGCACATTACTGCACGGATTCTAAAACAATGTAATTTTCAATTCAATATAAGTTTTGGAATATTCGCAGTATTCATAATAGCTAGTGGCCTTAACATGCTTTAATAAAAGAAAGCAACATTTTCATTTTCTATCAATTACAATAACTGAAATATGAAAACTGAGAGGGATAGTTTTTTCTTTACAGAATGTCGGAAAAAGACTACTACCTAATTCTTGTTCTCTGCTGTGCAGCTGTTGTGTGCAACTCTAAAACGCTGTTACAACCTTCAGCATACTACCAACAATATAGCGATAACAGCTACGATATTCAGGTAACTATAAAAAAATATATTATGAGTAGCAATTAAGTTGACGTCACTACGTATTTTCAAATGCAAACTCTATGTTTAAATTCCGAGATAATCACGCATAAAGATGGCTGAATGAGGACTATCACAATAAAAAATTGTGTATAAAGAAATATCAGATAAAAAACGACAATCGTGGATAGAGCTCAATTTAATGGGAAAGTTATAACTAGTTAGCAAGCATCTATACGCGAGGTTTAAGTTAGATAGCTTCTAGCCGAAAGTAAATCGACGTTCGTTCAACAAGGATTACGTCAATGCTACTATGTGGTTCATATGTATATATGTATATTTAAAGCTTAATTAGATCTATTGAGAATCGTCCTACCGCAAGTAACATTTAGTTTGATGTGTGTGTTTGAAGCATCTCGTCAGTCTTGAATGTCTTCATTAACGAGATTGCTTTGCCAAACTCAACTCGATTACAGACATTTTCAATTTATTTCCTTTGCCGAAACCCAGAATATTTCATTAATGTAATCCTTCATGTACTTAAAATTTTCTAACAAAATATTCCACTTAAAATCCATAACGAAATACTCCTTTAAACAAATCTGAACACGTTTCGATGTGACTTATAATTTTCGTCCTGTTGAAAACTTTACACTTAAATAAAAAGAAAGGAAAACGGACTTCTAATAGATAAATAATGACTTAGGATGATACGATATGGAATATTATCAGCTTGTAAAAATCTGAAAATTTAAGTTTTGGCTGAAGGGACAAAATATTGCGTAGAACAATAAAACTGCTTTGGATCATAAAACCTTAAAATTAACTAGGTATGCGTGGCGTGATCTCAACGGTACCAAAAAAAGTTCTAAATAATACAAGGCTTAAACCTAAGTTTCCAGGATAACTTCCGAATCTCATTCTCAAGGTAATTTGAAATCGAAGAAAAACTCATCTTGCTTTATCTGGTGATCATCGAATCGTGTTGTAACAGTGTTCACTGCCACTGTTAACTGGTTTTAACAGTATCTTTCTAACTTTCGGATATAACCCCCCCCCCCCCCCTCTTGCAGTAAATATTTACTGAATTATATATTATATGTAATAAATTATTATACAAGCAAGCATAATATTGCTCGTGTTCATAGAGAAGAAATAAAGCTCTAAACAAATTTTTACACTACTCTTTGTTCAGGATTTGAACGACAGATACAGGGAAAAGAAGACATCGCTGTCCGTCGCCAATCCTATTGATGTGCTCAGAAGTCGAATGAAGATCAATTCAGAGCGGATGCAACAACTCGAAAGGCAAAAGCAGCAGGTTGAAGCCAACAGGAAAATTCTTAATGTTTACGGCAAACGACACTGTGACAGGTTTCTAATAATTTTAACATTTATCATAATATGTTTATTTTTGCAGGTGCAACAATCGATATTTGAATAAAATTAGCGACAATCGCCAACAGAGTCTATTAAACGCAAGACAATAAACAAAGAATGGCAGTCAATTTCAAAATTAGTTTTAAGTGTGTATAATATTAATTGTGTATACTTATTTCAGTTTAGAAGGCAGATTGTGAAGAACCATAAAGGCGTGGATTATTTGTTTCTATACAGCTTAATAATTTAAAATAAACAATAACTTAAAACCTTAGATTAAGCAAGATAAATATAAAAGAAAGTTTTACATCTTTAATGATACACTTAGTAAAAATAAAAGTTGCATGATTGTAACTGTATGTATACAGCAAAAGAGGTAAGTATAAAATAAGATACAATTTATTAACCACTAATTAATTTGGTTGACGTGAAAATTATTAAATAAACGAGCCTTTTTATTTGAATTTAGTATTCTCTAAAGTGGTAAGAGTGGAACTAAAATCCCGGATTCTTAAGTAGATTTTTTATAATCTACTCAGGGATTTCAAGTATCATCAGCGATCTAAAATATGTAAACGCGTTCCTGGGTAATCCTAATTCTGCCGCGCGGCAAACTGGTAATTCTCCACTATAACTTAGCCACCATTGTGTGACGGCATGCGCTCAACAAGTTAAGATCGCGTAACGTTTCATGCTCTTTTAAACAGTTTATTTCTTATTTGTAAATGCGTAATAGTTTTAAAGTTATTAAGATTTATGATCTTATAACTATGTTAACACAAAATTATAACGTCGTTTTTCTCATAGATTGCCCCCACAGCCACAGATAAGGCGTTTTCCGTCAAAAATTTAAAAAGAAGGGCAAAGTACAATTGTTTAGTTAGATTTTCAAATTATTAATACTAGAAATGGTAATTATAACGAACTTGTATGCTCTTCAATTTATGATAACGATGATAGTGACAGTAACCGAAATTTCTAAAAGAATAGAAGAGCTATGTAAGTTTTCTTGCGTCAGAATTTACCAAATACAATTTATCATTATTTTTTAATTACGAATGTATATCCTCAGGAAATGGAAACATCTTTTTTGTCCATACCTACTAATTTTATCCTTTCCCTAAATGGTTTATTACACACAAACTTTGAAGTAGATTTTATACAAAAATAGACTACCAATTAGTGTGGCACATAGCTTCCTCACATCCTATCATGTACTTTATGCTTTTAAAAGCCATTATTGTCTAATTTATTAATTTTGTTTGCGCGCATGTTGAAGAGAAACAAATGGCGCAAAGGTTGAATCTTATATGGGACCAGGAACGAGCTAATTATGGCTTATCATACAAATTTCATTAAAATAGGCCGTACGTAGTTTTTAATATACTCGAATGTTGATTCGCAAAAATTGAGTGACAGACCGACAGACAGACACGAAACAAAAAATGTTCCCTGATGACCTGAAACAGATTTCTGTCTTGGAATTTTTGAAATCGGAAACGAAATATTTTCGTTCTTCAGAACGATCACATAGCTTCCGTTACCTTCGGTAAGGTCGGAAGAAAATGTAGACGATAGACATTAGGAATCTTAAATTTCTAAGCAAACTAACCCACAATGCAAGAACGCATTGCGTAACTCTACTTTTACAATCGAACATCTACGAGTACAAAAAAATGTTACATTTATAATCAACTTAAAAATAGTACACAAAGAAAAAAATCATATTTTTTCTTATTTAGACGAGTCCCTAAGTTACTTTAGTGCGATAGGAGAGGAGTACTACAGTACGTCAAATAACGTACTTACATGTAACATGCTTAAACTGAAATACATGGGGGCAGATTAATAAATAAAAAAGAGGCAGACAGAGAACGAGAGAGGGAGATTTTGTAACCTGCTTTTTTTTCTTTATTATACAATAATATTGTTCATGGTGTTGTGATATTTTGGTAACACATTTTTATTTTACTTTGAGCAGCTTCAGTAAAGACACAACAATGTAATAAATTAATAACATTTGAGAACTCCGAAATCCAAGTTGACATTATATATTATTAACAGATCTTATTTTTTTTAAATAAAATAAACAAATATCTACCTGATATATACAGATATTGCAAATAGAGAAGTGTCTAAAGCCATATTCATAATAACCACAACTAAATGTATAAAAGTTGATCATTTTACCACACATTGCAACCGCAAAAGAAAGAAAAACCAAGTTGACATTAATCTTTTTAAAACTAGAATTTATTTAAATACATAAAAAATAAATATGAATATTTAATTTTAAAATATATATCTTGTAATCATATTGCTTCTGAGCTTACCGAAGTTAAAAGAAGCTATGTGATCGTTTTGAAGAATGAAAATTTTATAGGTCTACTATTTCAAAAATTTCAAGACAGAAATCTGTTTCAGATGTCGGGGAACATTTATGGTTCCGTGTCTGTCTGTTGCTAAATTTTTACGAACTAACATATCATAAAAACTAGTCATCCAATCTTAATGAAATTTGGATGTTAGGTATAATTAGCCCATTATTGGTCCAATATACGTTTCAACCTTCTGAGCCCATTTGTTTATCTTTCACCCAAACATACATTTATTTACACCTATAAAAGTACTCATCTGATATTTATGAAATTCTGATGGTTTGTTGAAAGTAGTCCACAGATATTTTTTTTTAGATTAATTTCAACTGTATGCGCTCTTTAATTTGCCAAAATTGATACTTTAATTCATGTAACAAATCAAAATAATTTTGACAGGTTTAAAAAAGGGGAAAATTAAATACATTTTACAGTAAAAGGTTGTATTAAAGGACGCGAGAAAGCTATGAGCCTCACAAATTGGCAGACTATTTTTTAAACGCATTTCTTTTTAGATGTATCATTTTGAAGTAACCTGTTTTTTTTTTTCTTTTTTACTTTTTAAACTAATATTGTTCATTCTGTTGTCATATGGCTACATATTTTTCTTTTTTACTTTGAGATGCTTCAGTAAAGAAAACAATTATTATACATTAATGACAATTCAGAACTTCTACATCTTAGTCATTGTGTGTTATTTTCTATTCATGTGTCTAAAGTCTAAGATGTAATTTAATTTTGGTTAATATCTCTAAAAATGTTCCAGGCTTCAAAATGATGGTATACTTTATTGACAGGTAATTATACTTAAAATTTAAGTAACATCTGTGATAATCAATAAAATAAAAAAAAAAAAACCATAATGTTCTTTTATTATTACAACTCCTTATTCAAATATCTAAAAAAAAAAAAGTTCGGTTTCCATAAACTAACGGAACAAATTAATTAGTTAATTGGAAAACAAGCTAGTTCTGGAAATTAAACTTTAATTTGTGGAGAGGCTTTGAGATTTTTATGACTCTATTGACATCAACTCCACTTGCGCTTTTATTCTTCATAATGATGTCACTCCACTTCTCTCCACTAAAATTGGCTTAGTGCTTAACAAAGAAAATAAATCACAAAAAAAGATAAAATACAATAAAGAAATACAATAAATCACAAAAAAAGATAAAATACAATATGACAAAAAAAAGAAAGAAAAAGAAAACTAAATACAAAAAGAAGAAATCTAAAACACATATTTCATACAAACATTCATAGAACAAGTTAAATAAACTAAAATCTAAAAATATAGGTGACAATGAGTGAAATTATAAAATTTAAAGAGCCAGAGTTGTGAGTTAAAACAGAGGTTTAATAAAATCTGTTTAAATTTATTTTATAATTGGTCTACTTTCAAGAACTGGAAATGGCTTGTAGTTGAAAGCTGCATTTGAACATTTAAGTTACTTTTATTAGTCTTATTTCATTCTTAACTAGGTGCCTCCCCCCCCCCCCCCCCCCCAAAAAAAAAAATTAAAAGCTATTTATTTTAAATTTTTTACAAAACAACCTTATCCCCCTTCAAAATACTCTCCATAACAACTAATAGGTACATTTGTCCCACCGGTGCTTCCAATGTTCGAAACATTTTTTGTAGTCATCTTTAGAAATGGCTTACAGCTCCTCCTTCGATTTTTTCTTGACCCCTTCAAGGGAGAAGCTGTCAGCCATTTCTAAAGATGACTACAAAAAATGTTTTAAATGTTTATAAATTTATAGAAAATATTAGTCAAGTATTTTTTATTAGTCAAGTATAAATATTAGTCAAACTAAAAGGTGAATTATTAAAAAAATACTCATTGAATGTTCTGTGTTATGATTTGAGAATATCTTTGCACCTCAGATATCATTTGATGCTGAATAATAATTCATAATTAAAGATTAATATCTTTGCACATGGTTTAAATTACCTAAATTCTTCATAAGAATAATTTAGTTTTATGTGTATACTTTTATTTAAAAGAAAGAATAAACTAAATACATATGTATAAGGCAAAGTCCCAAGAGAGTGCAGCACCAGCTAGCGATTCTCAATTCAAAATAAAACAAGCAGAGCCATCTCTTGTGCTAAGGTGTAACTAATATCAATCAATACAGCACAGAAATACAACTTTTTGTGTATTAGTTCTGGCTCGTATATTTTTTTGTCAACTTTATAAATATATAAGAAACAAAATTAATCATAACAATATATATTTGTAATTTATACTCTAAATGTTATTACAATAACAAATAAAAAAATAAAACCTGCCAGAGAAGAACAATTTGGTGTAAAATAATGAATAGTTTGTGGAAAAATAAATATATAATTAATAAAAGGGAATAAACCTAAATGAATGGGACAACTACTATTTAGACTTTAGACCAGGCATGGGCAACCTTTTCTCGCCTGGAGCCGGATTGTCGCGGTTCCTCCGAGTGGTGGGCCTGATCAAAATATTTATTCAAATATCCGGGGGGGGGGGGGGGGGTAGTAGTCTGTAGAACACCGTGGTAAAAAAAATACTGTGATCTTTGCCCCAGATATTGAATAAGCATGAATGGTAATATCAAAATTGGGTATAAGATATTTAATGTCATATATAATGATATTTAATATATAGTGATATTTAATGAAGTTTTAAAATGACCTGGTTATTAAAGGAAACTTGAAAGTATGAATTAGTATTTTTCAAAATAGTAGAAAATTCTCCTGAAATATCCTTTGTGTTAACGTTCATTCCCATGGTTTTCAATATGTTTATGATTGGGATTTATTAAAATAAAACAAAGTTGGAATTTCAAGTAGTAAGTATATGAATTAAAAAAAGTAATACACATTATAATAAATACTATATAAATTTAAAGAAAAACACAAGTGATACATTGATACATTATCATAATATTATTACAGATATATTTAATTTTTCTTAACCAAAAGTGGTTTTCTATTGAAATGTTTTATGTATTAAATTCTCATTTGAAAAAAATTGTTGTGGATTTTTCTCGTTCCACCCAAGCATTTTGGTAGGTACCGTACCTACTAAAAGTATTGCAGGTGACGTTTTTTTTTTTTTCATTTGAACTTGAATTTCTCCATGAAATCGATGCGGAATCGCAATGTTGATTATACCGTTCAAAAGGGTATTGAATGAGGAAGTTTTTGTGAGATTTGAAAGCCTCCAAGAGTATTTCTAGGAAAATAGTGAGTGGGCATTCTAAGTATTCCAGAAAGTTTAATTTTTCTAATTTTTGAACGTTTGAACTGTTATTTCAGTGTTTAGTTATTGGTTTAGTTAGGGAATTTAACTGTAATTTCGAAAATGTCGTCAAAAGTAAAAAAATAACCAGTTGGAGTAAACTAAATTTTTGCATGTCCGCGCGGGCCGGATCAAAACATGCCACGGGCCGGATCTGGCCCGCGGGCCGGGGGTTGCCCACATGTGCTTTAGACAACTAAAAAAGAATACTCTTGGTGTATTTCCTGTAATCCCTTTTTTCCTTATGAATCCATCCTCCATTAAAACGATAATGAATATGATGGGAAGACTTGCCCTATTTTATTTTCAGTAATAAAAAGTAATCTAGCATTAAAGTAAGTAAAAGTATTATAGCAATAAAATTTATACCGTATTGCATCAAATTTAAGATGCACTATTTTCTATGATTTTGAGGGCTCAAAAATTAGGAAGGTCTTTAATTGATGTAATTGTTTATAACACTTAAACTTCTTTAAGGGCATAGAATAAAAACGTTAGATTATCTCTCCCAGAGAATTAAGAAGACACACTTTCTTCTGAATAAATTTAGGAGAAGGTAGAAAGCCGACAAATGACCATAAAGTCTTTTTAGGTGTTTTATATCTTTTTTTTCTAAAAATGAATGATCACAGCGTGCGAGTGCTGGAGGGTTAAGTTAAATAAAATCATTAATAAAATTAGAAAGGGGAAAAAAATTACCGATAACTTGTTTTACTATTTGCAGAAAGCTCGTGCTTCTTTATTTCACTGTTTCCAATTATTCAATTATAATAATCCCTAACATTTAATTTTCATTTCTATTTAATTGGATTTAAAAATGTGTCAGTTTTAACTTAATTCCATCATGAAAAGACGACTCTTTTCCAATCAATTCCAATTCTAATGTTTCAGAGTAAATTCATTTTATGTGTGACTAAATTAACCTAGGTTTATATTAATGATTAAAATCGATCTTGTAATGTTATTAGAAGGTGTCTTAAATTTGATTTTCTTTTTTTTATCAAATAGATTCTCAAAATTGAGGTGAGTCTTAAATTCGATGCAAGACAATATTTTCCGTCCAGGGAACTACAAGTACATATAGTTTGCCCCCCCCCCCCTCCCCCCATGTAATAAAAGCTCTGCTCATAGGTGTTACTTACACCCCTCAATAAACAGTTTTATTGGCAAACCAACAAATCAGCCAAAAATAATTTAAACAAAACAAAACCTGCAACATAACTGTTAAATCTATCTCACAACATGATGAAAATTATAATCCTGGTGTCAAATGAAAGTTATGAAAATTAATTCAACATATTGATACAGAAATGACACTCGGAGAAATACAAGAAAACAGTTGCAATTTGACTTAGTCAGAAATAGTATTTAGCAATAAATTACAGTTTCAAGATAATTTAGGGGCCCTGTGAGTCAAGAGCTGACACAAATTATAATAAATAATAAAGACCAAAAACAAACTATATAGGTGTTTTTAACCCAGGTGAGGTATAATTGATGCCTAATTAATAATGAAGTAGTACATCAATGCTTTAGAACTGCTAAAACAATTGCCTATCCAAGTCTATAGTAACCAGCCTAATATAATGCAATGTCAATATAATGCAACCTAATAGAGAAAATAGTACTCCTGTACCCCTGTTAGTCTATTTATCTGTTTTAATTGCCCACTCAGCAGATAAAATAAATATAAACATAATTGCGAAATATTATAAAAAATATTTAAATTAGGTTTAATTATTTTGTTTATTCTTTTAAAATATAAAATATCATTTATTTTCTTAACTTAAAATATTGTTTCATAATTTGCAAGCACAAAATCAGTCATTCTCAATACAGGTACCATATTAATTTATTTTTTATCATATATATAAATTTCACTTAGATTGGTGTAATAATGAAATTAAATGAAGTCAAAGTAAAAGTGGAGCAGGCCCACATCAGGACAATATGGGCACAAAATTGAAGTATAGTCAGGCACAATGACAGATAGCAACTGGTTCTTCTGATAAGCAAGAAATGTAGCTAGAAAAATCCCCACCTTTCAATCATACAAATTTATATCTTAAATTTGGGCCTATCAAGACCGCATGTACCCCATGGTTAAGTAAGGAAAACAGAATAAAACCACACACACCTTAAGAAAACATTAAAATTTTGTTAGACACATTTTTCAACATTTCAGAATACAGGTGCCTTTGACCCGGGCACCCCTAGGGACAGCCTTGGTTCAGAGAACACTTAAAGTAATCAAGTTAAAAGTAACAATGCGCTATAAGTAATAATGTATAGATGTGTGCATAGTAATTCCAAACTAATAAATAGTAATAGCAGTAATTAATCTGCTATTAAGTCTAAATGTTACAAAAGCTTCTCAGTTAATGGTAGAAAATGCAAGCATGAAAGAGGTAGTGTCATTTACTAATCTTAGAAGCAAAATACTGGCTGACAAATAGGCCTTGCTGAATGCAGAAGAACAAATAAAAGGAACTAATGGTGATCAGGATAGCTACCTCTCCAAAGTTAAAATAAAAAATATAAGATCAGTTCTTCTACTATATGGATGGGAGCCCTGGTTGTTGACTGAAGGGATTACAAGGAAGGTAGATTCTTTTCTAAATCTCTGTCTGAAATTTATACTGAGAGTATAGATGGACAGAAAACTGGATTAGCAATGAAAAGCTTTGTTTTTCACGGCTGTATGAAAAAATTATGATAAATAAAGAAAGCTTAATTGTTCAAGTTGATTTTCATATAAACCAATAGTTTTATTTTAGTTTTTACCAAGCTATCGGTAATTTTTTTCCCCTTTCTAATTTTATTAATGATTTTATTTAACTTAACCCTCCAGCACTCGCACGCTGTGATCATTCATTTTTATAAAAAAAAGATATAAAAGAAATTATATAAAAGCAAATTAATAGGGAAAAGATCGGTCCGAGACAACTCAGACAAACTTTCTCATTTACTAGTTCTTAATTACTTAGCCCAGTGTTTTCCATTTATTAGTTTTCGTAGGTACATTTAATTTTTATTGAATATTTTATCAAAATGTATCATAAAAATAACTTCTCCTCAGCGGTAAATCAAACCCGGCCTCTCTCCGCCCGCATTTAAAGCTATTTCTGGGGAACTAGATTTTCCCGGGAAAATGGCTTATATCGTAAGAATTAAAATCGTCGGAACCTTTTTCGAGAACTATTTTTTTCAGAGTTTTTGGGGGTAGCGCCCCCAAATTTGGAGCTAAAATTAATTTCTCGATTTCACCCCGGGGTATGATTTTTCTAAATATGTATGCCAATCGGCCCAGTATAGTTTAGGCTACAGGCGTCTGCACAGACAGACATTTTAAAAAACCACTTTTTTGGACTCAGGGGACCTCAAAACGTATAAACCCATCAACATCGAATTTTCGCACCATAACAATACTTTCTCTTTACATGGGAAAGTAAAAATTGAAAGAGCTTTGGTTGATTCTCGAGAGCTTGCCGAAGAAATAAATATTGAAAGCCTATTTTTAAGCCAAAAATAAAAAGAATAAAAAGGAAATTGTTCGCTTATGAATTAGCAGATGAACCCATCGCTGACCCCAATGTTTCAAAGTAAAATACTATTTTGCAATATTTGATGCGGCAATTAGCTCTGTACAAGAACGATGCATACAGTTTAATGAAATTATTTTTTGATTTTCTATACAGTATAAGTGACCTCAAGATGAAAACTTGCAGAACTCATGGCTTTGTTTATTAAATTGGATACTGCTCTAACCCACTGTAGCCCTGGAGAAGCCTCATCTTTCCTAAAGCACATTGCCGTGACAGCTTTCTGTTCTGAACTTTCAGGAATAAGTAATCAAATTAAAAAATATGCAAAATCTGAATACGTGCTGAACTATCGGTGCCGAAGCAAGTTAGTAAATGGTTTTCCTAATTTGTTCGTCGTTCATTGTATCCTTTAACGAAGAACTGAAGAAGGGGGGGGGAGCATTTTTCAATTCTCGCCTAGGGCGGCAAAATACATAGAAACGGCCCTGAGGAAAATGAAGCAGTTATACCATTAAATCATTAAATTTATTTAATTATTGGTTTATGGGATTAAAAAGGACTGCAATTAATTATTTCTTCCATTTTATAAAAAGAACATAACTTAAAAGAAACATAATTTAAAGAATTCATGGCTACAAAAAATGTCTTGAGTAGGTTACACAGAGGAGTTAGTTTATTAAGAAATGAAGAAGCATTTTCTTTTTTAATCTACTCAATACCACAAATAATAATATAAAGAAATTATAAATATAATAATGCAAAATTATAATTATTGGTCAAATTAAAAAAAAAAAAATTGTGTATATCATAATAATAATAATAATAATAATAATAAACCATTTATTAAATGCTGTATATAACATCCAAATTATACATAAAGTTAATATATGAGTCGTTAGCATTTTTTCAGCCGTAGCTGTGGTGACCAATTGGTCTTTGTGTTCGGCAGCAAAATATGTGTATATCATAGAACAATAATTTATAGAATTACATCAAGGATATTAGTTCCATAAACTGATAACAGATAGCAGCACTAGTCAGGCCCGGACTTTAAGTGAATGGCGCCCTGGGCTGCTCTCAGCTTTGGCGCCCCTCCCCCCCCCCCCAATTTTAAAAAACCATACCTAGAAGGGACTTAAAAAAAACAATTGTTGAATGCGGAAAAGCATTAAAATAGGGTTTCACTGGTTATTGGGTATATAAAAAAAATAATTACATTAAAATTATTGAACTAAAGGAAAATTAAGTTGGCTTGGCATTTTTAATTATTTAAAAGATTTTCCTTAATTTTAATTTAGCAAAATTTGCTATAACTTCAGAAAAGTTTGTTTTAAGAGTTATATCATGGTCAGAACACATTAACACCAGAGCATTTAGTTTTTTCTCTCTAAGAGTGGACCTCTTGGCATTCTTAACTCTAGCTAACACTGAAAATCCTCTTTCCGCTGTTCAATTAGTCACTAATAGTGTAAGAAATATTCTCAATGCAACTTCAAGGTTGGGAAAAGTGGTAGTTAAGTGGTTACTTCTTATGTACGTGTACAGCTCAGGTATCATCCTTATGTCTTCCAGTCCAACTTACATTTTGAAGTGAGAACACTCCCTGACAATGTATGCACTGATGTCCTCTGGATAACAGTTTGGCAACTTCATGCAGCCTCCACAATAGCTTTATTTGTAGATTCCTTCGATACAAGAAGTGACAACACTTCAAAGCGATCGGCCAACATTGCATAAGCTTTTCTTCTTTTTGACAAGTTTGATATTATTGAATCAATTATTTTTAGAAAAACTCCAGTTCTAAAAGCTGATCTTCCATCATGTTTCACTTCATTCCTACTGGTCTCATCTGCAAATATTTTGCGTTTCCTAACCCTGGAATAAGTAGGAGTTTCACACCCATAAACAGCCGCAGTAGATTCTTCGTACTTTTCAAACTCATATCTTTTTTCTTTGACATATCCTTCTAAAGAGTGGAGCAGTTTAGTAGCCGCTGCAAGATCTATGGTTTGCATTTGTAAGTTGTTGCTACACTTGTCAAACCTTTCTAAGATGTCATTCCATAAAAAAGCAATTTCAAAATTTCAAAATTGTTTTTCAAGAGCTTGGGCTTCTAATCGAGCTCCAGGTTTTACTAAGGGATCTTCAGATAACGTCCTCAGAGAATTTTGAATTTCCTTATACCCTTTTACCAAAGCTTTCAGGGCATCTGCTCTAGCTGACCACCTGGTATCAGATAGCGACTTTACCACTGGTTTATGGTTTTTATCCAAGTGATCTTTTAAAATTTCCCATCTGTAAGTTGACAGAGAGAAAAAATTATAGAGTTCTTGTATAAAACCAAAGAATTTTACCACTTCAGTACAGCAAACTTACTGGTCAGCAAACTACTTTTATTGCTATAATCCATTCGTAAATGAAATAAGTCTTTAGTAAAAGGAAACGACAATAATCTAGCAAGAGTAGTTTTCAACTTATTCCCAATTTAAACAGCCGAAATATTAAAAAAGATTCTTGAAATACATTCGATATAAAATATTCTATTAATTGGATAAAAAAAAGCATTAAATTAATATGGTAGTTTATTATTTTATTATAAAATGGGAAAAGGTAGAGAATAATAGTTGTTTTGGGTCAACATGGCATGATATAGTGGTTTAGCAGAAACCTGATCAATGGTGCGACAACCATTAGTGGATAGAGAGCCAATCACGGTATATGCAATTTTTATTTATAAAAAATAAGAAAAGCGCAATCTTAGCTGTGCTCGGAATGCGGTATTGGGGAGGATCTTGAGCATATTATTATCCATTCTTAAAAAATATTTATTTCTTAGAGCATTATTTCTAAAGATGGTTCGTTGCAATAGACTCATTTAACAACCATTCACGCATATAAATCATCATTGCATAGTAAAAAAAGAATCCATATACGAGATTTTTATCAGACACGAATTATAAAATTTACAAAAATGAGAAATAAAAGAAAATAAAATTACTAAATTAATAGAAAAAATATATATTTTTTTTAATGACTTAACCCTATTTATCTTTGCAGTTTATCTAAAATTGTCTGTTGTAATTGAGATTTATTTTTTTAAATTTGTCTTAAGAGTGGAAAAATAATTTTTTTTTTTTTTAGTAAAAAGATGTCTTCGAAAATTTTGCGCCCCCCAAAATCTGGCGCCCTGGGCTATAGCCCAGTCAGCCCATTTACAAGTCTGGGCCTGGCACTAGTACTCTTTTATAACAAACTATAATTTCACCAAGATTTTATTGAAGTACATATTATGTAATTTAAATTATTACCAGTTGATATAAAATATAATGATAATGTGTAATTATTTTCTATTATATTTAATATAATTGATTATTTTTATTTTTATAGTTGCTTTAAATAGCAATGAATATGGGAAATAGAATAATTAAAAATGTTTTAAAATATATATTTTATTTTACTTTTTTTTAAAGGTCCATGTTAAAATGTGGTGAAATATTCTATTATGCTATATAAACTAAAGAACATAATATTTTGCCAGTGTCTCTTACTAATTATTATTATAGAAATCTAATTTAACACAAAAGACTTACTATGTATTTCAATTAAAAATTAAATGTTAAAGTATGTAGGTACTTATATAAAATTATACAGTAAATTAAGCTTAATAAATATAAGTTGATCTTAAAATTTCATGAAACCCATCCCTCTTAAGTGATGCATGCATAGACTCAGTGGCATAGCTACATACACAGCGCCCTAGAGCAAATAAAATTGGTGTCCCAATTGTTCCTCCGACGAGTTCAGGCAAAAAATCTTATATTTCGATTTAAAACCTTACTAAGTAACAATTTATTTGAAATTCAAGACATTCCAACAATAAAATATTTAGTAAATAATAATAAAACAAATTATAAATTTCTTTAAGTACGGACTACCTACTAATATTTCAAACATATTTTATTAGCTGCCTTCACAAAATGTACTTATGCATGGTAAGTTTCCATATAAGAAACTTGAACGTTGTTGTTTTCTTGCATTTTCGTATGCCAATTGGTGAATCACTTTCTCCAGAACAATTTGACAAGCTATTAGGCAGAAAAAGTGGATAAAAACTTAAATATTTGGTAATTTAAAGGCGATATTATCAGCATCTCACTGAAAAAAAATTACATGTATTACTTAACATGAGTCAAACTGACCCACTGATGTTTACTAAAACTTTCCTAGAGAGGAAGTGCGTTATGCCCTGATGTTAACCCTTTGGAGGTTGGAAGCCAAGTGTTTGGTGATAGCATTCCTGGCAGGTAGAGTTTCTCCCTCTAGTTGCGGATTAGATAATTAAATTTTAGTTCGTAAGTAAGTCAAAATGACTCATGATGGGTATTCTAGAGTTAAATATGTTTTGATTAATTTTAGCTTTGTTAAACTTTGTTCTACTGTTGCGGTAGAGTTAAAAAATCAGGCATGCTGTAATTATGTCAGCGAAGCTACTTGAGGCTGCGGTTAGGGCTGATTTAACAAACAAGTAAGTTGGACAGGTGTAATTTTTATTTCTTATAAAGTCGTATAACGAAGGAAGAGTGACTGGGTGAAGTGTCTCAGAAAACTATCACTATTGAATGGCTTGAGTTATAATACTCAATCTGTCTTGGATATTGTGTGCTACCTTATTTTTCATTACAACATTTTTGTGTGTAAGATAACTTTATACCAAAATTTTAGGATTAAAATAAAAAAGGGGAAAATTTAAAACTTTATTTTTTTAACAGTGTATGTATTGGGTAAGAGAAAAGGCTATTTTCATTGGCTCAGTATTTTATGGTTTGTACCAAATTTATTATCTCTTTTATTAAACATATTGTATTTTTTAAGTATTTGATTAAATGGGATTTTTTTTTATTAGATGTACCAAATTCAATTTCTCTATCAATGGTGCTGTAGGTTTTTTTACCATGAGACCATCTTTTAACTTAATTTTCACCAAAAATCCATCCCCGTCGTTCTTATAACTTCTGTTAACTAAGAATTATTATTTTAGAATTCCCAAAAATCTCTAAACTTAAAACTCTGGGATTTAATTTTCAATATGATCACCAGAATTAGAATTAAATTAGGAAAGGTCCTCTATAATACATCCCTAACATTTAGAATCCGTATAAAGAAGAAAGACTTTAGGTGTTACTTTGGACCTCTTTTTAGATGACACTAAATTATTTTGGAAACTGTGTGTTAATGTTAGTATCGTTTCCGATTCAAGTTGACCCATAACTTTAATGCACTGTATCGAAAAAAAAAAAAAAAAAAAAAAAAAAAAAAAAAAAAAAAAAAAAAATCAAGGCTTTTCTCTACTCATTCATTAATCATTATTCATGGGTTTTACATATTATAATCTATATATTTGTTGTTATTATATATTTTGTCTCATATTATTGGATTAACAAACCTTTATGCTATTTTAAAAATGCATAAATAAAATAAAGTATCCTCTAGTGTAGGATATACAATAAAATCGAATTAGAAAAGGAGAATTCTAAACTTTTCAGGTAACTTTAAGAAGAAGGAGGCATATCATTAATGATAAATATGCGAAGATAACGTTTTTAAATCCATTACCTATACAATTTTACATTTTCATAAAACCAACGGTGATAATATAAAGGAACTGAGAAATCAGGAAGAGGCATATTGAATGATGTATGTAAGCTTATGCCAGATTCTGAGTAAGATGATTTCCCATGATGGATGGATTTTGATTTCTAGTCTGATTTTCGTAATGTCACATCTTCGATCCCCTCTCTTGAATAAGGTTTAATATTATGCACACAACACATTACGAAATAAATCATTCGCTTGCTATAGTGAGAATTTATTTATGGAAATGTATGAATATATATTTCTTCAAAAATTCAAATACGGAAGGATTCCTCATTATAGTATTGCTGCCTTGCTTTTTATTTTAATTAATTTGTAGGCCCACTTGTAGCACTTATTTATTGTACCAATTTAAATTTTTATACGTACCTACATATGACTGACATTCACAAAGAAAACATTTTTCTAATTAGGAATGATTTGGCGTTTATGAAGATCTTAAAGGGTACCGACGGAGGTGATTTTGACCTCGGGTTTGCTACCTACTCTCTATTCCCCTTGTTTTTGTAATTGTGAGTAAATTGTCCCTACCATATTTTCTTAGCATCAATAAAACAAAATCCACCGTAATCAGCGTTGACTTCAAATTGCTATTTTATAAATCAATATGTTTAAATTATGCAATAAATTATTTTCTTTTTTTCTACACATTCCACAATGTATCGTTTATATAATCGAGTAGTGTCCCGACGGCGACGACTCACCACGAAATTATGTGTAATTGCTAAGCTAAGGCAACAACATTATTATTATTATTATAATCACATTATTCCAATAAAAATTAATATTTATTTTGATGTGTTGGTCTTCAAATAGATATAATAACTTATCTAAGTTAATTTACCTACTTAATTTTCCTTTTTTTCTAAAAATAAAATTAAGCTCGTTGCCACAAGCTTAATGGTTTGTGTACAAAAAGTGTTTAACAGGTGGTTGTTTACTTTTTGTTTTGGATTTTTTAACAAAATCAGATTAATTTTCATTAATATCTCGGAAACTATCATTTTCCCGAGAAAACGACTTTATATGGCTTGACTCAAATATAAAGTGACATTTTAGAATTTTGTAATTAAAATTGCAGGTAACTGTTTTCGAGAAATATTTACTTTTCACCTTTACAAAGTTTTGGCGGTTAGCATCCCAAAATTTGGAGCTAAAATTATTTCTCGATTCCACTTTGCGGTATGATTTTCGAACATATATGCCGAATTTTCGCGCCATCACAATACGAATATGAGATAGAAAAAAAAATTGGTGGAGAAAGGATAAAGGATTCATAAGGATATGAAGAATTAAACACCAAGGTTATTCCAATGTTTTAAAAAATTGAAATTCATACTTAAAATGTATATTTTACTTATTTATAATTTGTTAAATTAATACAACGAAAGAAGAGAAGAAAATTATAATCCCTAAAAAAAAATTACCTATTTAATTAATAATGTACACTCATTTTTTTTTTTTTTTTTTTATTATGTATAATTCGTCTTTTCAAAAACATAGTTATGATTTAGATAAATATTTACATAGTATTGGGATGTAAGTAACTTATTTATATTTCAGATATCCTAAAAAATAAAAATTACAAAAGTTATTTGATATTTTAAACTTGGTTGATAAAAGCTAGGTGTATGAACTCTGAACTTAGTTAACAATTTTTGTTTTTTCATAATTTTTATTCAACCCAGGTCGCAGGTCAACCAAAGGTTCGTCATTTATACCTAAACATGCATAAGATAACCAAGACTGACCCTTAAAAACACCAGACGTATTGGAATGTGTTTATCAGTACCCCCTTAGCTATATCAAGTTACAAGATTCGTCTCACTTCATTTGTTAAAAGGTTAAAACTTTTATACGTGGTTGTTTAAATGTTGTTATCTCATCTCATATGTTGACGTGTGTCATCGGATCAACTTTTAAAAAGCATCATTAAAAAAAAAGGAAGTTTTCTATTAAAAAGAAAAACGTAGTAATGATTCACTTTACCACATTTGATCATTTTATTTTTTTTTTTTTTTCAATTCATTTAACAATTAAATAAGACAAATGTCAGTAATACTGACATTACGATGATAAAATTTTTAGAGCACTTAAAACCCGCTTTTAAGAGTAAAACGGAAAAAAGTAGCGCTATATGTACAAAACAGACTTTTATAAATTTAACAAATAATGTTCAATCAATTTGTTTAAAAAGTAAAGATTGTGGTATTACAAAGAGTAAGATATGTCATATTGGGCAAATCATCGAAAATTGAGATTTTATATTAAATAAATCCGATTTTCTTTAATAGCAACTCCAAGCTTTAAGATGGGAAATACTGTTTAAGAATTATTTTGAGTTGTTTATAAATTATAAGAGAGCACGAAAAATAAATTGTAAACAAATGTATACTTATTTTTATCTATGCTTGATACGAAATGTAAACATTTTATCTCTGTTTAGATGCGTAGAAAGTGATTCTTTTCGTAGTTGTATTCATTGCGCATGCGCGTTCATAATTCTTATTTTTTCCGAACTAGTGCGGATAATTTTGGTTTTACTACCCTCGCTGTCGCTCGGGTATAAACTCCACACATGCCAAATGCTTCTTTCCGCACTAGACGCGTAATGTACCTACTATTTTCTTTAGCCGAGGTTTATATACTTTCATTTTTTATCATTACGAAATGAAAGAATTTCTGAGAATATTTTTGGGCAAAAGAAGAATGCAGTCTACTTCTCAGCTATTATAGGTCTCGCGCAGATAGCAAACTAATCATTTGTTCGTCAGGTGTTAATAATGGGAGATTTTCCTTTACAAAGAGGTAAATTTGAGTTTAATTTCATATTATAGTAGGCTTGAGGGTTTACTTGAAATGAAAGTCCTTCCAGTGATATATATTTATTTCATCAGACAGTGATCAAAAATTTTAAATTATGTCTGCTCAAACAAAATTGTAGTCAAAGCAAAATTGCATAATAAATAAGTTGTTAATATTATTTTTAACAAACAGCTACTATAATATTCTACAAGATCAAAATTAAATCTCTTTTATTTAACTTCATATTGATAATTTTTTATAAACGTATACCTGACGTTTGAATATTATTGTATAAAAATAAGCTATAAGCTGCTCTAGCATTTTATGCACTATTTGCGTTATTTATTTTTTAGAATTTTCAGCATATATATAATGAAGATGAACGGGGAAAAGTATCCTTTTCTTTTAAAGCATTTTGTTGGAGCTTGCTGGTTGCATATTTATAGGTAACGGCCTAGTAATAAAATAAAAATAAAATAAATAATTAAAATCATAATAAAAGCTCTATATTTATATGTAGCGCTTAAGTACTATGTAAAGTATTATAAAAATAAAAAGTTACAATGAGAAGAGAAAAGAAAATAATACTATAATTTGATCGAATCTATTCCCGGGTAACTGCGGGGGAAACTGTGAATATTAGGTGTACAACTAAATGATGTTGAGATAAATCTGTTTCATACATTTGTTAATACAATTTCACCACAAAATATGTACAAGCTCATATAAATAAATTAACAAGAGAAAAAAAATCGATGACACAAACAAAACAAAGCAAACAAACGTAAAAACAGAAAAAAAATAGGGATGGAAGTCATTAAATTTATATATAAAAATATAAATAGTAATTATAATTAATAATTACCCTACTAATTACTTTTTAGGGGTCAATAAGTTATATACTGATCTTATACCCTGTCGAACAGGTGTTTTTATTTCTTAAAGGGCTCTTGGGAACAAACTTGGTAAAAAAAAAATGTATTAATACAAATAAATAGTATTACGCAAACTTAGGTACCAACTCTGCCCCAAATTAAGTTTCAACATATAAATTGAATTAATTAAATAAATTTCCAATATTGAATAGATACTAAAAGAATTTTTAAATGATTAATTCAGCTTTGACCGATTTGAATTAACTTACCAATTTAGTCACTTTGCTTTAAACTATAATTGTTAAAACTCCAAAATCTAAATATCTGTATAAGATTTGCCTTAATTATCCTTTAATAAATCGAACCACGTATACCAAAGAAGGAAGATTTAAACTATAAAAAATGTATAATTGATTTCTAAACATAATAAATAGCTTACAAAGATGGCGTTAATGCTATTTCATTATTCAAGTCCCAAAAAAAATTTAGTTAAATAATAATTATCACTATATAGATAATTATAAAGAAAATAATTAATATAAATATTTCAAAAACAAAAAGGAAAAATAAAAAATCTATTAACACGACAAAGATATTTTAGGTAATATAATATTTTATCAGAAACAATTAAATCATAAGTGTACTTGATTAAATTATTGACAATATACTAAGCTGATAAACAATAAATTACAATATTAGAAATAAAAAAAAGTCGGTACAATTTATCTTATAGGAATATACTTATCGTGAGATTTCTGGGGAAAGATTCCACTTTAATGCGCTTAGAAATCAAGATAACACACAATATCTTTTAGAATTAGGTGATTTTTATTCATTGTAAAATCTCCCAAAATCTTCCAAAGTTATGTTTATGAATTATTTTTGTAAATCCTAATGTTACACTGATTATGTGTTTTGGTATGTGTGTGGTCAAATTACTTAAGGATAAACATGTTTAGTCTAATGAACTTGTATTCTTCTAAAAATTAATACAGCAAATTAATTGGCACATTTATAGAAAATGGCCCCCACTTTTTTTAATCTAATATACTTTCGGACAACCGAATACAATACACACTTTTTTTGGTATAAAAGTGTGATATTCCTTTGTCCCAAAGCATATTGGACTGAATATCCCTTTGTCTTAATAGGTAGTTAAGGTATAAAACTCTCCTGTATATTTCCTACACAAAAAGGGGGCCCTTTTCTAAAAAGAGTACCAATTAATTTATAAAATACCATATTGAATACTTTCACCAGAAACTTCACGGTTTATATGTTATAATTGAAGGAAAAAAAAAAAAAAAAAAAAAACATTTACAAAAAATACAGTTTTACAGAGGCAGAACTAAAGCTGATGGTTTATATCACGGTTTTTTGATGACTAGCAACTAATATAACTTTTTACAAAGTAGAAAAAAATGTCTTTTAAATCTTAAAATCATACGTTTGATTTTAAGAGAATATTTATTTAATGATAATGTTGAATACATTTTAAACTAATGGATGACAGATAATATAATTTTTCTTACAATGGTTAATGGTTTACAAGTTGATTGCTCGATTCAGTAAGTTTAAAGGATCGTATAGATAAGTTATTTATTTATGAGTCTCTAATATGCGTATCCACGATGTGTGTGGACGATCTTCAAACATATATTTTTTTTGCAAAGAAACTAAGTTTCTCATCACGAAAAAATTCGTGAGAACTTTTTATTGCCAATAGAAAACTCAATTTAACTAACTACGATCTTCTACAGCTTAATTTTTATTCTGATAGGCAAACTTTCAAGCCTAGAGTCACCATAATAATCAAGGCTTTAGGTAATAGACGACGTTGATAAGAAAAATAAGAATAACAATGATCAATATACTTGAAGTTGCCTTCGACAGTGGTTAATGGATATGGAACGTTGGACTACAATCAGAAGTGTGGATCTTCATACGATTATCTAAACTGTCGTAAGGTGGTAGGTCTGACAGATTTGTTTTGAGGAATTTACTCAAATGTTTGATGGTATAACTTAATTTATAAGGTAAGCGAAATATATATTTTACATCATTTTTCTCTCACGCATAACATTTCTGATGAACAATATAAATATCTGTCATCGGTCATTAGCATTAGTTTCAAATTAAAGAATATTGTTTGGTCTTTGATTTTACACAGTATGGAATGGTTGAGAAACGAACATCTCAAGATACGCTGAAATGGTTTTGAGATCGATTTCAAGTCTGGAACATTTCGGTTCAGACTTCGTAGTGATCTCTGCAGTCTGATTGGGCTAGGTGGGACTGTTCAATCGCATCTACAGGTAGCAAGCCCTCTTTCATCCTCTTCTTCTGTTTCATTCTTCGGTTTTGGAACCATATTTTAACTTGGGTTTCGTTAAGCTGGAGTACCGAGGCGATCTCTATTCTCCTTGCTCTGGTCAGGTACTTGTTGAAATGGAATTCTTTTTCCAGCTCAGTTAGCTGTTTGTTAGTAAAGTTAGTTCTTCCAGAGTTGTTAAGGAAACTTTGGGAAGCAAGGCTCGAGTTACCCCAATTGCCAGGATAATCGGTTCCACCAGCTCGACACTGTTTGGTACCTGCAAATATTAAGTTGATTATTAAAACTAAAATTTATTATTAAATTATTATTAAAACTAAAAATAATAAAAAATAAAATAACATCAATAGTGGTCAGCTAATTATCTGATATTTGATCCATATATTTTGTTTGTAAGACATCAATGTTCAGATATTGTACAGAAAAGAAATATTTTTTTAATAAAAATAATATGCGTGTCAAGTGCGTGGTGTATCCCAACCATATTATCACCCCCCCCCCCCCCCCCCCCATAGCCTTACTCATACAAACTTTTCTGGATAGCCTGGGCATAAAGATCTTGAGATACACGATATAATATTTCTTTAGATATCACGTGTTACAAACCTAAGGATTTTATGTGTGACAAAGGGCATCAAATAAGCTATTTGAGGACTCTTTTTTATTTCCATTGAACTAATCTGTTAGTTACAAGGTATTATTATATTAAAGCAGTTTTCCTGCTAACTAGCAACGTCTTCCTTAATGATGCATTCAAAAATATATCATTATATAATAATTGTGATTCTTACAACTCGACTACTTGAAATTTTTGTAATTTAACTACCTTCACCTGTTTGCCTTTTTATAAAATTAGAATTGAGGAGCATTGGCATTAAAAACCCGACTATTAGTAGGAAAAAATCATAAAGTATGATGTAAACTCTGAACTACCTAGGGCTTGCCGGTAGGAAACTAGATTGTTTCTCTACGTTTTATCATTGTTAATTTTTAGTGATAGGTTGAGGAAGAGCTAACTCTAAAAACTATTCCTATACCGAGGGCTTTCAATTCATCTATCCATATACTACTACAAGTAAGTCCATAGCCAACTTTACGAAAAAAAATCTTAGTAGAATAAGGTAGAAGTGTTCTAAAAACAATTGTCTCCCTTAGACCACCAAACTTCTAATACAACATGTTATATTTAAAGATAGAAGCGTATTAAAATTAAGATACGAGTATTAAAATGTTTCCAGACCCGACATATACATATAGTTCATAATTAATTATTATATAAGTGTACGTTAACGATTAAGTAGGAAATAACACCCCCCCCCCTTACGTCTTAATTTTAATTGTGCGATAGTTAAGAATCTGGGATATGTAGCAGCCCACCTAATAAATTAATCTACCAACCTTGGCTTTTAATAGTCTATAATTTGAAGATTTTTATCGTGAGTACAAGCTACTCGAAATATTAATTTAAATACTGTTTTTATTATTATTATGTATATTATATCATTTCAAATGTGAAATTGAAAGTAAAGGGTGTAATCAGTTATTAATTGTTTATCTAGTATATCAACTATCGAGCATTAAAAAAAGGTAATTGTAGAACATTTTTTTAATTGCTCCGTAATTTTTGTCTTTTCTTCGACACCTCGTAATCTAATGAGCTCGATTGAAGTTATACCCTTGGGAAGAAGTTTTAGCCTGGCACGAAGTTAATTTTAAATTAGTAAAAAAAAGGTTTTGTGAAGAGGAGGTATAGTGTGTGCGGTTACTATTAAGCGATGCCGGTGTCGGATAAGAGCCGATGTGACGACACGGTGGGCGCTAGGCAGTGAACAGTGCGTGTCCTTTTAGCGTGCTCGACATCAACCCTTATTGATTCTACGTCATACAAGGGACCCCTGCGGCACACGGGAAGCTTGACCGCCTTCATGTTCCACAAGCCACTGACCAGAAACGAATAAATAATATTATTCCCCTACTTCTGTTAAAGGGGAAAAAAGTAACAACCTATTTCACTCCAGAGATCTTGTAAAGGTATCATGGAATGGGTTTTGCAGTTCTTTTTTATTTTTCATGCAAACCCTTCAGAATCGATTTAAAATAGGTTCCATATTCTTCAAACTAACTTAAGAATAATGTAAGTAATATTGTAAGCTTATGTTTAAGTTAAAATGAAAGAAAATGCTCATATTATAATAGACTAATTCGATATTGAAAAATATTCTTAGATTAAGCTTTAAGCAGATCCATAATTCAACATTAATTTATTGTTAATCATTTTACGTTCACTGATTCAACTTAATGAAAACGATCCAACTGTTAATTTGTTATGGTTATTTGATTTTTACATTCACCCTTAATGTGAAAACAACATTTCCTTGAAACTTTACTTTGACATGTTGCAGGAGAAAAAAGAGATAAAAAGATAAAAATAAAGTTCAGACATTTTATGGGTAAATTGAACATTAGATTTCATTTACTGATATCTTTTATAGACAGCATACTGGTAACAAATATTAAATTTTCAAACTTGGACAAATCAAAGAGACTATAATTATCGATTCATCTGTGAGCAATAATACTATTATTAATCATTAAAATAGACATTATAGACCAATTACGCATATCTTAAGTAAATTGTATTGAATAATTTAAAACCCATAAAAAAACATAGTTGCTCTATCTCATTACTTAAACTTCAATTCATTTCCTTTCAGACAACAACATTTTAAGACTTCACCATGCAACAATCGGATTATACTTTGTAGAATAAATTCAATCCGATCGAAGAAATGGTATTCAATCCTGAATTTCACAATCTCAACTTTTAAAACTCAATTTTTTAATTTTACACGGAAGTGCCCCCGCCAAGTCGAGCACAGCCGTACCATCCTTTACTGGAACCGGCAATTTGGACCCCCCTCTATTATCCTATTGAAGAAACTTAGGTATATAAAATTAATTTTAATTTAAAGTTCATGACAAACAGAACCAGAAATGAAAATTGCACACCTCTACCCATTGTAGTTAATAAGATATATGAGCCATATGAGCCTAAAGTTTTGTTATTTTTTCACTCACTCATCATGATTCTAAGCTACTTTTATAACAATCCTAGATACTTGAAATTTTGTATATAGGTACAATTTTGCACAAAAACACTAGTGAAAAAAAATAAGCCACGCGTAAAAAGTTGTGATGAGATCATAGGTTTAGCCAAGTCTCCCACTGTCCAAGTAAGTTCTTCTAGGTCTAATTTATCCAGTGCATGATGATGTCTGTCTGTCCCTCTCTCTATTCTCTTTCCAAAATTACTCTACACGGTTAAATAAGCATTTTCTGACTTGGCAGAAAAACACCCCAAAGAGGCTAAAATTAAATGCAGTGTCGTATACAAATTTGTATCCTTGTGCTGCGACACTCAAATGAAAAAATAATATTTATTATTTGATTTAAGTTTGTGGTGTGTATTTGCCAAGTCAGAAAATGTTTAAACGTGAAGAGTGGTTTGAGAAAGAGAATAGAGAGAGGGACAGACAAACATCATTTACTTGCACTGCATAAATTAGACCTAGTAGAACTTACTTGTACAGTGCGGGAAACTAAACCAATGATCTCACAACTTTTTACGCGAGACTTGGTTTATTTTTTTACACTAGTGTTTTGTTGGGATTGCCATTTTACCGAATGAACAAGTATGTCAAATAATAGTAGCGTTGTCATTGATTTTGGTTCAAAGGGTCTATAACGCAGTAAAAGCCCTTGACGCTTATGCAGAAGGACCGTTTGGTCCCAGGGGGATTTCATAGGTCCCTTAACTCTAGACCAGCGTTTTCAACCTTTTTACCTTGGTAGATTCCTTGAAATAATATCACTTCTAAACGCGATATAATCCATTATAAATATAACTACTCGTTAATGCCTTTCTTTCCTTTTGTGATTAAAAACAGATTAAGGTACTTAAAAATATTTTATCAGTTTGTAGTGTAATTATAAAAAATAATTAAATACATATGTAACACTCATAAAAAGAAGCAAATAAATCTATATATATAAAATTAAAGTTTTATCTGTACATTGGTAAGAGTTGAAAATTTTTTGGATACTTTTTCATTTTAGACATTCCAAAAACCGAATCCGGCCTTAACTTTTTTCGTGTATGTATGTGGGTATATATGTGGGTATGTATGTGTGTCTGTCGCCACAGTCAGACTTTATAGGCGCAAAACTGGCTAAATGAAATCGATTATTTTATTTTCAGGGGTGAGCGCAAACATGTTGCGCAATTTGTAGGCTTTTTTTTATAAATTGACTTGACATTTGAAAAAATGGATCACAAAAACTACAGTATATAAGGTAATATTGGAATATTTTTACTTATTTCTTTATAAAAATATTAATAACCCATTATTATATAACAATAAACTTGTAATTCTAATTTATTAAGTATATAATTAATGAAAATATATAATATAAAAAAAACTATTAATTAATTTAATAGTTTATATTAATTTCTTAATTGTTATAATTACTATTATAATTTTAATTACTTGTTTAAGAGACCATAATGAATTGTAAAATCTAAATTAATTTATATGTTTTATAAATAACAGAATGTAATGAATCTAATGTAAAAATATTAAATTTCAGGTTTGAGAATATCCCGAAAATAGGGATGAAATATCACCTTTTTTTAAACTAGAAAAATTGTATCATTTATTACCCCAGAAGGCCATAAGTAAAAAGAAAAAACCTATATTTGTAGGCTTGGTTTCATCTAAAAATATTGAGTAGAACCAAAGTTATAAAAAAAAACTAAAAAAATAGGTTGACTCGCCGTAAACAAATCCCACAGACTCGCTATTATATTATTACTTTACTACTATTATTATATACTTCTAGACCACCTAGAGACTTGCGGTTTTTTGCGTTTGGTCGGAAATTGGCCTAAGCCCATTGAAAAAATCCGAAAAGTTAAAAAAATATAAAATTTAATTTCTGTTGGAGTGCTTAAACCTCACACTAATGCTCTTTAAATTGAGTATTTATTATTTTATTAGTTGTTTCTAGAACTAGAGTTATTAAATATTTGCTGGTGCAACTGCCGTATCGAATGAAGAGGTAATTAAATAATGCATCATCATTGTTGATGATTGTTCAATGACTTCCCAGTCTAATTAGCATTGTTAGTTATTACTATATTACTTAGTTTCTACTGGCTATTTTTAAAATATATAGATAGAATCCAAACTATGATTTGGAGAGTATTATATTCTTAATGATGTGTAATATAGTCCTGATTTTATTCCTAGAAGGCTTTGGAAACCAAAACTATTTAGGAATTTAATTTAATTGCTAGGCCTACATGATTATATGAGACATAGCCACTAATACCTAGCATGAGCCCCGCGCGGAGCACGGGGTGAAACCGAGTGAATAATATAAATTCGTTACTATTACTTGTTTATTGCAAAGTGGTTTTATGCGGAAACCTTTATGACAAAGAACTAACACGAACTAGTTACACTAAATTAAATTACATATAAAATATATAGTCTGCCAATTATTTGGGCACATAGCTTTTCACATCCAATTAAGAATTTTATTGATTTTATGCTTTTAAAACCTAATAATTACTAATTTATTTAACTGTTTTCCCCGTTATTTAAATTTAAATCTGTCAAAATTGTATTGATTTTTTACATGAATTAAAGTATCAATTTAACAAAAGTTAAAGAGCGCAGACGGTTGAAATTAAACTGGTACTATTTGCGAGTTAATTCCGACAAAATATCCAAATTTCATAAAAATCAAATGAGTAAATGAGTACTTTTGAAGATATAGGTATAAATGTATGTTTGTGAGCATGTTGAAGAGAAGAAAATGGGAGCAGGTTTTAAACTTACGTGGGACCAACAATATGCTAATTATGACCTACCATCCAAATCCCATTAAAATAGAACAAGTAGTTATATATGTTGGTTCGTAAAAAATGAGCGACAGACAGACGGAACCAAAAATAATGTTCCCTGATGTCTAAAACGGATTTTTGTCTTGGAATTTTTGAAATCGGAAACATAAAAAATTTCATTCTTCAGAACGATCCTATGTTTTTTATAGCTTAATGATGTTAATATAAATTATCATGTTTTGGTTTCTGGTCATTGGTACAAAGATAACATTTAATTGTAACATTTATTATAAGAAAACAAATGATACGCTTAATACACAAAATCAATAGACATCTAAAATAATCAAAGATTTAATATATGTATGGATTCTTTTTTCTTCCAAGCTTACCGAAGATAACGGAAGCTATGTGATCGTTTCGAAGAACGAAAATATTTTAGGTCTCCAATTTCAAAAATTCCAAGACAGAAATCCGTTTCAGACATCAGGGAACATTTTTGGTTCCGTGTCTGTCTGTGGGTCTGTCGTTTAATTTTTGCGTACTAACATATCTCAAAAAAAAACTACACGTCCATTTTAATGAAATTTGGGTGGAAGGTCATGAGTAGCCCACTGTTGGTCCCATATAAGTTTCAACCTTTTGCGCTCATTTGTTTCTCTTCCACATGCGCACAAACATACATTAATTTACACCTATAGTTTCAAAAGTACTAATCTGATTTGTATGAAACTTTTATAGTTTATCGAAAGTAATCCACAGATATCCCAAGATAAATTTGAACCGTCAACGCTCTTTAACTTTTGATATATTGATACTTTAATTCACGTAAAAAATTAAAACAATTTTGACAGATTAAAAAACGGGGAAACAATTAAACAAATTGGACAATAATGGCTTTTAAAAAAAAGCATAAAACCAATACAGTACGTGGATATGATGCGAGGAAGCTATGTGCCACACCAATTGGCAGTCTATTTTTTAAAATGATAAATAGTTAATCGTTAATATAGTTGGTAAAATCCTTTATATATATACGATTATTATTATATTTATATTTGATAAAACACCAAACATTAGGTTTTTCATTTGAATGGAGTTCATAATAAAGGTATAAAAAATTATCTAAATTAAATTTTAGATTTAAAAACGTTTTACCAGGCAAATATGACATTCACTATGTTAAATTTTGTTTCTAATATATATTTTATTTAATCAAAAATCTATATTTGATCAAACAAATATGTATATACTTCGTTTTTTTAAAGGATTAAAAAAAGAGAAAAATACCAAAGGTAAATCAAAGGTCAAATATGAAGAGGAGGAGAAAGAAGAGGAGTTTTAAAGATAAAGATTGAGATTGTAGGACGAGGGCGTGGGTGGTAGTGGGAAGTGGTTTGACAAGGAATGGAGTGGCTACCTACCACCTCACAATCAGGACGCACCTGGAATTTATTATAACTGCCATGTTTTCTCAAACAACCTAACTCTACACAACTACCACACTATAAAACCAAATCACGCCTTTCTACTTAGCCACAATCATTCCCTAGATTAAACCAATCAAAATTCTTGACAATACTTTACACATTGTAGATAATTTGATCAAGCCAGTTTATCCAGATTAAAACACTCCTGAAATTTATTGGGGATATGAAAACAGGAGATACTTTATTAATCATCCTTTATTAAATGGATCAAAATTCTTATTAAAAACTTAACACACATTGTAGATTATTTATTCAGGCCAATTTCTCCAGAGTAAAAAAAAATAAGGAAGAAAAAACAATAAATATTTTAATTATTAAGGAATAAGTACCTTAAACGAAAGCAGAAGGGGAAGTAGTGAGATATTTTTTGTACCACAGAATTTTTTATAATCATACTGACACATATTTGTGCTTCTGAGCTTACCAAAGGTAATAACGGAAACATTCGTTCTGCAGAGCGAAAACATTGTACGTCTCCGATTTCAAAAAACCTGGAGTTCGTTGGACAACGTTATCCGCCCAAGCATTCGCACGCGCAACGCTCGCGCAAACGTAATTAGTAGGCCGGGTAGGAAGAAAACAGTTCTATTTCCTACCAACTACAACCATACTCTTTAACTATAAGCTTATCATGATTAACTTTTTCTCAATATTCAATACATATTTATTGTAAGACGCTTGCTTTAATGATACAAATAATGTTTTTGTTTTTTTTCATTTTGCCTTAACTCCGCTAGATACAAACAGTTAGTTACTTTTTATTTTTTCTCTTTTCTAACTCCGCCATGCTTAAGTAGCAACGTATACGTACTTAGCAGTGTGATTTTATAATTTATATTTAATGCAAAATGTGACGAACTTTGTTGCTACCCGTCTCACGACTCCACACGTATTTTTTTGATTATTCTTAGGGTCAATAGTCAGCTCACTAGAAGGTTTATAATTGAAAATAACGTTAACCTTATAATATCAGTATATTTCTCTAATGTTCACTTTTCCTCAATTGTGATAAATTTAAGCAGTGATAGATATTGGATAGCCTGTGGTCATCTTATATCTCGAAGTTTAGAGTTATATCACAACTCCTATTACTTTAAAATATCGTACATCTGCTTAAAATATAGGTAAAAAGGGAAAGGATATTGACGGAATTACGCAAAAGAAATATAATATAAGCCAAATGTCATCTAGGTATGGATTACAAGGTAAACACTATGGTAGGGTTGTGTGGGAGGGTGGAGAATTGTTTGCTATAAGGAAACGTCATAGTCTCCCTAGTTGAGTTATACAGACCCCAGCAGTCACATGATCTAATCACCTGGTGTTTGTTTTACTCTCTCCTCTATAAACCCCATATCCCTCGATGATTTACTCTCAGAATCAACTGGAAAATTATATCAGGTACAACAGGCTTGAGCTTACTCCATAATAAATCTTCGTAATCTAATTAAGTAACAAATATATTTTTCAAAACTGTGACTCCAATACACTGTCCTTAATCGTCAATTAATATACTAGTTACTAGTTGTGTGTTTTAATTAAAATATTATCATTCTGTAATTAAGTATCTTATTTATTGCCATTGCAGATAACAATTGTAAAATTATTTAGGCTGTCGAGCCCGATTTTTGTTCTTGTTGTTGGCGGAGATTCAAACATTAAATTAATTTCGTTAATTTCAAGAAGGATTAGGATCTGGAAAGAAATTTACTTAAGCCGGTATAACTTCTAACAGTTCAAACTCCAAATAACAAACCTACAATTTAAATATATAGGGTGGGCCAAAAAAAACCGCACTTTTTTGTACACTTATAGCTCAGCTTCTGTAATAGATAGAGATATGGGGTTTGCGGGGTCTGAAAACTACATTCTTTTACTTTAAATTTTCGGAGGAGTCCCTCAGTGTTACAACAAACATTGAAGGTGTGTTAAGCACAATGTTGCCTGAAGTCTGGGCACATGGGCGAATCCAGCTCAAAACGGAAGGTGGGGGGCAGTTCATAATAAGGGGATGAGGGGGGGGGGGGGGGGGGGGGGTTAATGATAACCAAAGTAAGAATAAAATATTTATTTAAAAAAAACCTAATTTGTAAACAATAATTTTCGAGGATTAGAAGCAAATTTTTCCTAGTTGCTTCTTGTTAGCAAAAACCCAATGTCGGTGAATGCTTAACATGGCTAACCCATTTAACCTGTTTTCACCAATTGTACTTCTTAGCCATGTTTTGATTTGGAGAAGGGAGCTAAATTAACGCTCGATAGTGCATGTTGAGAAGGGCTGTGAAAGCAATATCAGCAAAGTCTTTCTAATTGCCGGGAAAAATAAATCGCTCTTTTTTAAAACCATAAGTATGTCAGGCGCTTCCTGTTTCTGGTTCCACATTTTGAATCACAAGTCCCTTTCACCTTCTATTCTTTCCAAAGTGTAGAAAATTATACTGGATGAAGTACATACTTTCATTCCATTGCTCCAATGAAACATCTCTCAAAAAAAAAAAAAAGTATGTGTGTAAAGAAAGTATGTCTTCCAAAGAAGATATTATAGAATCCAAGTAGGGAATTATCAGAGCCCTTCTCCAAAATTCGGATAGATTTTCGGCTGGAGGATTGCTTCTAGGCTTCTTTCGGCCAGCAACGCGAGTGGCGGTTATGTCTACATTTAAATGCGAAGCCATGTCACCTGCTTCTTTCAATATGCCAGTTGTGACGTTCTCCGCATCTTCTCGATGAAGTTGTAGCATGTCAAGAATAGACTGAATATGGTTGTTGCCTTTGACAATGTCTAGAGCCTTCAATGGAAGTGCATTTGCTACAGTTGGTTCCAGTATAGCAGAATACTTAGCAATTAATGCTACCGAGACAATAAATGAAGATCTGCACGCCACTGCATGCAATTAATAAGCATTTCTGGTTGCTGCATTTCCCTCTTCAACTAATGATTCCATTGCATTAACACAAAAAAACGAAATGATCCTTAAAAACACGGATGATTTTATATTTCTCTGATTGGCAATAAGCTTGCGTTGTAAAACAGACTCACGGAAAAATGTAATTATTTCCTTGATAGTTCCAACGCAGTTTCAAATTTAAACAGACAAGGTTAAGCCTGTGAGAGGAGCAATGAAAGTAGAAGGCTTTTTTGTACTTTTGCAGCAGGATTTCCTGCACACCTTCTTTCCCAGACATGGTGGAACAACCTTCGAAGCCTAACCCCACACACTTATCAGGGCCTATAGGTCTAAGGATGACACAAAATCTTCAATGGCATTGCATTAAGACCTTCAAGCTCTACAAAGCTGTAAATAGAAGGAAAAAAAAATAAAATAAAAAAATATAAATTGACTGCGGAATAGAAGAAACAAGGAAATTGATAGATGGGAATAAAAAGATTTTATCTTCCCGGGCCGCTTCAAAAGTAATAATTGCACTGACTCTAACCAAACATAATTGATAAATAGCGCTTTTGGATTCTGGAATATTCCAACCACAACCATTGGTCAGTTTTAAGTATGTTTAAACATAAATCAATTAAAGGAGATATTGTGGGATTTAAATTTATTATTATTATAGCTTTATCGACACTTTTTTTTAAAAAGCAAAAGCCTCCCTATTTAGGGGTAGTTGTAAGGTTATAAGTTCCCTAGTGCTATCTCAATTGACTTTTAATTGTCTTCTTCCAACTTTGCCTATCTGCAGTAGCCCTATGCCATAGCCTTCCCAATCTTTCCGAGAATTCGTCAGCCCATCTTCTTGCTGGTCTTCCTCTCTTCCTATCTTTCCATATGGGGTCCATCCTGTACACGTGTCCAGCCCATTTCCACTTCAGTTTGTACCCTTCTCTCATTAGACTTCTCCCTCCATATCTTTTTATTATTTCTTTGTTCTTAATTTTCTCCATCCTGCTTATACCAACCATTGCTCTTGTCATCTGGCATTGTGCGGAGACTAACTTCTCGTCTAGTTTTTGGGTTAATGCCCAGGTCTGACTTCCATATAGAATGGCTGGGAATATGCAGTTTTGTAATGTTCTCGGATACACACCCTTTAAAGATCTTCTTAAGAGACCAGAATTTTCTCCATCCAATATTAATTCTTCTCTTTATCTCATTACTCATTGAATCGAGGAGTGAAATCAGCTGACCAAGATATACATATTCCTTGACACTTTCTATCACCCCTTCTTCCATCTCTAGCGTGTCTTGACTTATATTGGACATTACTTTCGACTTCGTCCAGTTCACTGCCAGTCCGTATTTTTTACAAGTTGTTATGAGACTTTTTACCATGTATTTCATTTCAGCTTCATCATTACAAAAAAGAACATCGTCTGCAAATCTTAGGTTATTCAACTTCCGTCCATGTAAATCTAGACCTAATTTGCTCCATGCTAGCTCTTTAAAAGCCTTTTCTAGCACACAATTAAAAATAAAATAATGGATGACAGCAGACAGCCTTATTTTACATCTCTCTCTGTTTTAAACTTCTCCCCATCCTTCTCTAGGGCTATGTAAGCTTCGCTATTTTCATATATTTCTTGTATTGTTTGTATAAATGCTTCTTTTACTCCGGCTTCATTTAGGGCAATCCATATCTCTCTATGTTTTAATGAGTCAAATGCTTTATTAAAATCTATAAAGCACATACATAATGGTGTATTATATTCGTTACATTTTTCTATTACCTGTTTCACTGTTTGTAGATGGTCGTTAGTTGAGAAACCTGGGCGAAATCCTGCTTGTTCAATTGCATGTGTCTCATACATATATGTCCTTAATCATTCTTTTTTGTAATATTCCTGTGAAAAGTTTGTAAAACACTGACGTCAGACTGATTGGCCTATAGTTATTAATCAATTCCTTGCTTCCTTTTTTGTGTATGAGTATTATTTTACTTACTTTCCAGCTGTAAGGTATCTTCTTCTCTCTGAGTATTTTGTTGAATAGAATGTGCAACGGTTTTATCAATGCGTCAATTCCATGTATAAGTAGTTCATTGGATATATTATCGTCTCCAGGGGCTTTGTTGGTTTTTAGCTTCTTAACACCAGCTCTTATTTCTTCTTTTAATATTTCCGGTTCATTCTCACTAACTTCGCTTTTGTTCGATATAGTTTCCTCTTCCTCTTCACCTTTGTAGATGCTTTTATAGAAAGCAGTCGCTTCCTCTATAATCAGTTTTCTTTGTGTTATGACACCTTTCTTTGTTTCTAGTTTATGCATCCACAGTTTGTCGGCTTTTGAGAGTTCTTTTGCCACCCTTTTTGTAGAACCGCATTCATTTAATATATTGCTTATTGTCTCATCTTCATATTTTTTTATGTCTTCTTTTATTTTTTCCTAACTTCTTTCCTAATGAGAATGTGTTTTCTCTTGATATCTTCTGTCTTGTCTTTTATTCTGTTAAGTTTTTCTCTTTCTTCAATTAATTTAATTGTATCATCAGATAGTTTCTTGCTTCTTTTCCGCTTGCCTTCTATATGTGTGCCCTCTCCTTTTTCCGCTGCTTCTTCAATGCTGTTAATTATTTTTTGATAGCTTGCTTCTACTTCGTCTTCATTTCTTATACTTTCATTCTCAAACACTTTTGATAAATATCGGCCGTATTCTACCTCGTTTCCTTTGATTGCTAATCTCTTTTTGATTTTCTTCTATCTAATATAATATTTTCTTTGATTTAACTCTAGTTGTGCCATTATCAGTCTGTGGTCTGAACTAAATTTTAATTCTTTTTCCACAAAGAGTAACTTAACCATATTCGCATTGCTTGCTAACATGAAATCTATTTCAAACTTGTGACCCTTGGGTGAGCACCACGTCCATTTATCTTCTAGCGCTCCTTCGAAGTAGGTATTTAATACTTTAAGTTGCTTACTTTTAGCAAAATCTACAAGCATTTCGCCTCTCTCATTTCTGCTGCCCAATCCGTGAGGCCCCACTGCCCACTATTTCCTCTTTGTTTATTCCTCTTACGTCGACTCTTGCATTCATAACCCCCATGATAATTACTCTGTCAGATTTCTTTTTAGCTTCCTCATATTCATCATTCAGGATGTAGTAGAACTGTTCTATGTCCTCAACTGGGCAGTCTCTGGTAGGTGCATGAACTTGTACGAAGGCTATTTTATTATTACCAATTTTAACATTAAACATAGCTAGTATCTCATTTATTGGCTTAAAGTCTAAAATGTTATTTTTTACATTATTCGATACTAAGAAACCCACACCAAAGTTTCCTTTCTCAGCCTTTGAATGCATAAATGTTAACCCTCCTTCTAAATCTGTAATCGTTTCGTAGTTACGCCTCACTTCGGCAAGACCTATAATGTCTAATTCCTTCTCCTTGATAGCAAATTCGAATTCTATTATTTTATCCTCTGAATGCATAGTTCTACAATTAAATGTTCCTATTCTTAATTTCTTCTTTCTTCTCCTCCTGCTCCTCCTTAACTGCTATTTATTAACTTCTTTCGCTTCATTGTTTTCCACATCTTCCATGTTGGTCTTTTTGTTTTCCTCCCTTCCTTTTTCCTGCTCTCTTTTATCCCCTGATTCCTCCTGTTCTACTGCTGTAGCTCGTTGACTAGGTCTGAAGAAGCGATCTAGGCTTGATGTTCTATATCTCCCTTGTTCTTCTGTATCTAAGTTCCCCTTTCCCCTACCGCGTCCTCCTCTTCCTCTTCCTCGGTAGTTCCTCTCTCTCTCTCGCTTCGTTTCTTGTCATTTCCAACAGGCGATGATTCGATACTCCTTTGCCTCTTACTGTTGGAAATTGGTTTGACTCCCTCCTCTTCTATCTCCTTCTGAGTATAAGGCTTGTTATCAACCAGTAGCTTATCGTATCTTAAGGACACTCTGTGACCTTTCTTTTTTAATTCTTCCCCATATTTACTAAGCCCTCTTCTCTTTTGTCGAACTTCATAAGGGTAGTCCTCCTTAATTTTTACATTGCTGTAGCTTGCAGACCTCGCAAGCTTGTGTTTGTTTCGCAATATATCGTTTTTCAGAAAGTGTGAGATAAATGTAACGACATTCATATCACGACTTTCACCAAATGCTATCACTTTCGCGATGTCGTACCGTCATATTAGAACGCCGATTTCTCTAAGCAGATTAATCAAGTCGTTTACATATTCTTGATTATTATAATTGTTGAGCCCTATCACAACTAAATTCATTTTTCTGTTGGTGGCGATCCCCTTAATTGCTTCTTTACATTTAGTTACTTCCTCGTCCAGTACGCCCAGGGCCGTATTCACATTCGTATTGCTAATTGAGATACTCTCTTTCAGCTCTTTTATGTCCGTCTGAACCTTATCCAATTTGGCCATATTTTTACAAATATAGTTTATTTTCTGTTCTAACGTCATTGCTTCTATTTCCTCCATTCTTTGCCTGATGAAAATCGTAAATCGTATTATCACTCGTGCCTTTTTTTTAACCTAGTGATTTCATCTTATTCTTCGAGAGTTTCCTCTTTTTCTTCTCCTGTCGCTGCTAATCAATCAGCTGTTTCCCAATGTTACTGATAACGATTTCACTTCCGATCTTCTGTTAACTAGACCGATCTTAAAATCACGATATTTCGCTTAATAAAATTACAGCGGTTGAAATAATATACTCACTACTAACACTATTATTTGTTCTTTCCTATAAACATCGCTTTACAATATTTAGTTACTATAAAGACTAAGTTTTGCTATAAAAACCGAGAGCCCGACGTTCACTGTACACGCCAATTGGCGGGAACCCCGGGATTTAAATACAGCATATACAGCATCAATAATTGAAAATTTTTTGTTTGTCCATCTTGGAAAGGGGGGCAGCTGCCCCCCCCCCCCCCCCCCCCCTTGCCCCCCTCTGGATATGCCCATGTCTGGGCAATTCTCTTGCAAGTATTGGATTGTTTGCAAGGAGCGATGGGACGGGGCACCATCTTGCATAAACGTGTAATTTAGCATTTGATCTTCATTTTCAGGCAACATTGTGCTTAACCTTAAAACATCTTCAATGTTTGTTATAACACTGAAGGACTCGTAAAAAAGTCTGCTAATTAGTGTGGTACATAGCTTCCTCGCGTCCTATTTCATATATTTTAATGATTTTATGCTTTTACAACCTATTTCTGTTAAATTTATTTTTCCCTCGTTCTTTAAATCTATCAAAATTGTTAGATTTTTTACATGAATTGAAGTCTCAATTAAGGAAAATTAAAAGAGCGCACACGGTTGAAATTAATCTGGGGCTATCTGTGCCCCTTTTCGACAAACAAACCAAATTTCATAAAAATCTGATAAGAACTTTGTGTGCATGTGCCCCAATTTATAAATGGGCTAACTGGGCTATAGCCCAGGGCGCTAGATTTTGTGGGGGCGCAAAATTGTCGAAGACAACTTTTTTACAAGCAATAAATAAAAAAAAATGTTATGAATATGTCTTCCACTCTCAAGGCAAATGTCAAAAATTAAACCTCAATATCAACAGACAACAGTAGTTTTATACCAGAACACTATAATTTTTTCTCTGTGTCAACTTACAGATGGGAAATTTTAAAAGAGCATTTGGACAAAAACCATACACCTGTGGTAAAGTCTCTATCTGATACCAGGTGGTCATCTAGAGCAGATGCCTTGAAAGCTGTAGTAAAAGGGCATAAGGAAACTAAAATTCTCTGAGGGCGTTATCGGAATGACATCCTAGAAAGATTTGGCAAGTGAAGTAACAACCTAAAAACGCAAACCAAGCATCTTGCAGTGGCTACTAAACAGCTCCACACTTTAGAAGGATGCGCCATTCACTTAATTACTTATTCACTTAATTACTTATTCAAGTAATTAGTAAAGAAAGTGTAAGTGGTAGAGAAACAAATGGGCGCAGAAGGTTGCAATTTATATGGGACCAGCAATGGGCAAATTTTGACACCATACAAGTTTTATTAAAAACAGATGAGTAGTTTTTAAGATATTTACGCACAAATGTCGAGTGACAGACCGCCTGAAAGACACGAGACCAAAAAACGGGGTGTAGTAAGGTGTAGAAAATTACATTATAAAATTGGCTATATTTCGTCCCGAGAGGGACATCTTCAGGCCTTATATATGCTGATGTGGTGTTCCAAAAAGGTAGTAAAATTAAGGTTTAAAACATTTTTGTAAACAAAAATTTGTCTGAAATTAAACTTCTAAGCCACATCATTAAAACATATAACTAGTATCACAAATTAATCCATTAACCATATATTATTTTTTTAAATAAAAACACACATAGAATTAATTCGGCAAAAACCTTGTTATAAAAATTATTTTTGATAAGGTAACTCTCAAAAAAAAAAAAAAAAAATTATAACAAGGTTTTTGCCGAATTAATTCTATGTGTGTTTTTATTTAAAAAAATAATTTATGGTTAATGGATTAATTTGTGATACAAGTTATATGTTTTAATGATGTGGCTTAGAAGTTTAATTTCAGACAAATTTTTGTTTACAAAAATGTTTTAAACCTTAATTTTACTACCTTCTTGGAACACCACATCAGCATATATAAGGCCTGAAGATGTCCCTCTCGGGACGAAATATAGCCAATTTTATAATGTAATTTTCTACACCTTACTACACCCCGTTTTGACC
This sequence comes from Gerris lacustris, assembly GCA_951217055.1. Classification (NCBI taxonomy): domain Eukaryota; kingdom Metazoa; phylum Arthropoda; class Insecta; order Hemiptera; family Gerridae; genus Gerris; species Gerris lacustris. The sequence continues at coordinate 54,590,516 of OX578277.1, read as the reverse complement.
CAACACTTATCAGCATATATACGAACAGGGGACCACCACCTAATAAAATTAGTATTATTTGTTTCAAAATAAATTTTTAGAAATAGAGGGAAAGTAAATAATTTCAAAACCTTACAGCCACTAGATTAATGATTAGAATACAAATTCTGATTTTATTAGAATAGTCAAGATTCCCTAGTTGAGAAATTTTGAGACGAGGAGAAACAATCGAGTTACTTTTGCTTCCGAGCTTACCGAAGGTAACGGAAGCTATGTGATCGTTCTGAAGAACGAAAAATTTTTAGACCTCCGATTTCAAAAATTCCAAAACAGAAATCCGTTTCAGACATCAGGGAACATTTTTGGTTCCGTGTCTTTCTGTCGGTCTGTCGTTCAATTTTTGCGAACCAACGTATCTTTAAAACTACTCGTCCACTACTAGCCCATTGTTGGTCCCATATAAGTTTCAACATTCTGCGCCTATATGTTTCTCTTCCACATGCGCACAAACATACATTTATTTACACCTATAGCTCCAAAAGTACTTATCTGTTTTGTATGAAACTTTTATAGTGTGTTGAATTGAAGTAACCCGCAGATAGCCCCAGATTAATTTGAACCATCTGCGCTCTTTAACTTTTGCTTCAATAAAGTACGTGATAGGATGCGAGGAAGCTATGTGCCACGCCATTTGGCAGTCTATTTTTATGATAACATTTATAATTCACATATTATGAGATACGTGAGTTTATAGACAAGTCAGATATGGTAATTTATGTGAAATAATGGCAAACTTTAGTGGTATAAAAATGGGTGTTTTAGATACAGACAGAATTTTGCTTCCAAGCTTACCGAAAGTCATGGAAGCATTGTGATCGTTCTAAAAAGCGAAATACTTTTGTCTTCGATTTCTAAAAATTCTGGACAGAATTCTGTTTCAGTCATCAGGGAACAGTTTTGGTCTCGTGTCTGTCCGTATGTCCACAATGTTTGCGAACCCAACATATCTTCAATTGTATTGAAATTTAGATGAAAATTCACAATTAGACCATTGTTGTTTCCATGTAGGTTTCAAACTTTTTTTATTAACACATATACCATTAAATGTACTCAAGCGAGTACATAACCGATACCATAAGATTCGATGGTGTGTCAAAAGTAGACCACAGATGCTACTCTGTACGTATTGATATTGAAATTAATATGCGGGCGCATATTAATTTCAACCGTTTGCGCACATTTAATATTGCTAAATTGATACGTTAATTCACGTTAAATATCAATACTTTTGTGAAAACGTTAAAAAAATAGTCTGCCAATTTGTGTGGCAAATAGCTTCCTCGCTTCTATTTCGTATACTTTAATTATTTTATGCTTTTACAACCTATTATTGTCATATCTATTTTTTTTAAACCCCGTTTTGTAAATCTGTCAAAATTGTTTTGATTTTTACTTTCTCGTGTAAAGAGAAAGTATTGTCATGGCGCGAAAATTTGATTTTGAGATTTTTTTGGATTTACACGTTTTGAGGTCCCCTGAGTCCAAAAAAGTTTTTTTTTTAAAAATGTCTGTCTGTTGTCTGTCGCCTAGACGCTAAACTACTGGGCCGATTTTGACAAAATTTGGCATACATGTTCAGAAAAATCACACCCCAAGGTGAAATCGAGAAATGAATTTTAGCTCCAAATTTGGGGGTGCTACCCCCAAAAACTCCGAAAAAAAACGCGAAAAAAATTATTTCTGGAAAACGGTTCCGAGGATTTTGATTAAAAAACTTCTAAAATGCAGACCATTTTCTATATCAAACGATATAAGCCGTTTTCCCGGAAAAAAATCTAGTTCCTGAGAAAATAGCTTAAAACGCAAACGGGTTCGATTCCCCGCCGAGGAGAAGTTATTTTTATGATATATTTTGATGAAATGTTCAATAATAATTAAATATGCATACGAAAACTAATAAATGGAAAAAACTGGGCTAAGAAATAATGAAATCGTATATATGAGAAAGTTTGTCTGAGTTGTCTCGGACCGATTTTTTACCTAAATTTAAGTATCAATTAATCAAACGTTAAAGAGCGCAGACAGTTGAAATTAATCTGGGGCTATCTGCGGGCTACGTTTGACAAATCATCTAAATTCCATAAAAAACCAGATGAATACTTTTGAAGATATACCTAGGTGTAAATAAATGTATGTTTGTGGAAGAGATTAATGTATGTATGTGGAAGAGAAAAAAATAGGCGCAGATGGTTACCACGTATATGGGACCAACAATGGGTTTATTGTGACTTGCCATCTAAATTTCATTAAAATCTGACAAGTAGCTTTTAATGACAAGTTGGTTTGCAAAAATTGAGTCACAGACCGACACACAAACACGAAACCAAACATTTTCCCTGATATCTAAAACGGATTTCTCTTTTGGAATTTTTGAAATCGTAGTCAAATTTTTTTCTTCCTTAAGAACGATAACTATAGTTTCCGTTACCTTCGTTGAGCTCGGAAGTTAAAGGGGGAAATTAAAATAAATTTGTCAATAATAGATAGTATAAATTATTAAAGCATATACGCGATATGACGCAAAGAAGCTATATAGCATAATAATACAGGTAGTTACCTGCATTCAATTATCAAGTTTGATACAAGTTTGTCAATGCCTGTAGTATAGATAAAACAAATAAATAATATAATATTATGGAGAATCCAGATTTATCACTTCGTCCCAAACTGACTGGCTGACTATTTTTTAATTTTTTATATTGAATAATAGATTTTGAGAAAATTTTGTATAGAAAAGAAATAAAATAAAAATTTGTGTATAGGCGCATACTCATTATAATATTGATTGATAGAGAGACACACCGACCAACAGACCCCTTACTAAAAGTGTTCTCTGATGTGTGAAACAAATTTTGAATTTGGAGACATTAAAAATTTCATTATTTTTGATCAAAATGCTTTCATTTACATGCTCGAAATCAAAACTAAATAAAGATAGAGCACCGTAAACTGTATACTCGTACTTTATAAAGTTGTCTCAATAAAAATAAAATAAAAGCGATCGGCGCAGTCGAGTGATTAACGTACCATTAGCCTATCTGAAATTAAGGACCAAGGTACAACCACCGACTATCCTAGGACCCCCTTAGTAATACCTTTAGCAAAACCTAAGAGGTGTAGATCAAATCGATTTGTTCCATAAAGAAACAAGACATAATAAGCTAAAAAAATGTCAAACAAATAAGTCTTCAAGCAAACCAGTAAACTTTAATAATACGTGAAGTGGTACCACAAAATCTTAATCAAAACAACCAATCTTTTAAAAATTGCATAACTATAATAATGTCAAGTCAACATGGTTATAATAAGTAACCAAAGTAACAAGTAATTAACCTAACGAGTAAACTAATAAACAAGTCAACAAGATAACAATAATACTGATATTCTATATTAAAGAAGGTAAGCTAACATAACATAAAAACTAATAATCAAGTCAGGATCAGGCTAACAATCAATCAAAGTAACAAGTAAATAACCAAACGAGTAAACTAATAAACAAGTCAACAAGATAACAATAACATATAATAATAGTAAAGAAAGCTAACAAGCAAATGCAAAACTAATAATAACAACTAACTATCATAGGGCCGTCGCGAGGGCGGGGCGACCGGGGCGGTCGCCCCGGGCGCCACGAGGCAGGGGGCGCCTTAAAAATTCGAAAACCTAATTTTAATACAGAACCATTTTTATTTGAGAAATGTTTTTAAGGTTCAGTATAGGGGTGTTCGGGACACATTCTCCGGTAGCGTGGAGCCGACTCTCTCTTTGTCACTGTTCCGACAGTGCCAGAGTCTCTAACCATACCGGAACTTGTACCGATAAGGTTGGACCGGGAAGGGTACATCGGTACCCTTCTGGTAGTACATCGGTATCGGTTCTTGTCCCGAGGAGCGACATCGTCCCGCAAGTTTAGCGCTAACAGTATTCACGGTACTGTAACTACTTACAGGACTTTCACGAAGGAATATGAAGTCAATTCCATTGAGCATTTTGCAATTAAGCACACAGGCCGAAAGGATTTGTTTACAAGTCTCTGGATAAGCCTTAGAATATTGTTAACAATACCCATCACTGTGGCCAGCACTGAAAGAAGCTCCAGCAAACTCAAGCTGATTAAAACGTCTGCGGTCAACGATGACAGGAACGTCTCAACGGACTTGCAATCCAAATTATAAATTAAGAGGCAAAAGGATTGGAATTCAAAAACAAAAATTACATAACTTTACTCAGTGCGTACTTTGCTAGTGGCGGGGATTAGGCCCCCCCCCCCCCAGTTTTTTTAGAGAAATGTAACTTAATAATTTATCTTTGAAATTTGCCTTTTGTTCATGCAATTGTTGCATTTACTATTTTGCGTACAACAAAAATTATAGTTAATGAAAATATTTTTTGCTAATTTATAAGATTAAATTAGCCATGTTTTGTTGCAAAACACAATATATTCTTAGCTCGATTTTAAAATAATATTGTACTTTTATTATTAGACTATTGGGCCTGACTTTTTGTCAGTTAGTATGGTATTTTATCACGGCTTAAGCAGTGGCGTAGGAATTCATTTTTGACGGGGGTGGCTCGGCACCTCCACTAAGGGGTGGGGGGACATATACTTTATCAGTGCTCGATTTCTAGGAATTAAGGTGCGAGACTACAACCTACCCTCTTTCTACCCCCCCCCCCCCCCCCCACTATAGGAGGGGGGTCCGGGGGTCCTCCCCCTGGAAAATTTTGGAAAATAAACGTTCAAAAACAGCATTTAAGCTGTTTTAGACATAAACCCATGTACTAATTTTTATTTTATTTGTAATTTTATAGCCCCTTCAAATCTGACGGGGGGGGGGGGCTCAAGCCCGATATCCCCCCGTTCCTACGCCACTGGGCTTAAGTTATAAGCAATCATTTACTTTTAGGCATGGACTAGGCCTACTGTGATGTTGTTAAAAATTGTAAACGTTTTGAAAACGGGACATAAAATTTTGTTAAAACTTTATTTACGTAACTTTTAAATTTCAAATAAAAAATCCCAAGGATTAACCATCCAGAATATTAGTCTCAAATACTCTTAAAACCCACCATTTCGCACTTAGATTTTAAAATTTTTCCTAGACCCCTCTTTTGGCGGGGGTATTCCATACCCCCAAACCCCCTGGTTGGCGAGCCCCCACACTTCCATAGTCCAATCGCCGCCATTGACTTTGCTCATTCAAAGGCTAGGAAAATACCATTTGGCATTTAGTTCATTTAGGTTGGCCAGTTAGTGTTCATATTTTTCATTTTTTTCATACAGTTTGTAAAAATACATATAGGAAATAGTCCTATATATAAATGGTAACTTTACAATGTACATTAAAATACCCTTTTTAAAAACATATATGTCTTTTTTATGGTTTCGTTAGCAAAACCAAAAAAAGAAACCCTTATAGTTTCGTTCCTGTGTCTGTCTGTTTGTCACTCTGTACGGTTCCAATTACTTTTGAATCAAAAGAAATACAAACATGAAACTTGGCAGTATTAAAGATCGTTGTGACGCGCACACTGGAAAAATATAGCGAACTTAAAATTATCAGCTGTTCAAAAAATGTTGACTGGGGTATCATATAAAAGGTATTGAAGAGTAAATTACAAAAATATATAACACTTGCGGATAGTCCTTAATTTTTTACGTCATTTTGTCAGAAAACATCAACATTTGCGTGCCCTCCCCCCCCCCCCCCCCCCCCCCTCCCACAAAAACTATATTTCCTATTTTAATTCCTTCACTGAAGAGCAATAATAATTTGACAGCAAAATATAATCTAGCAATAACTATATTTTTTAAATATCTTTTCTTTTTCTTGTCCCTATTTTTATCTAATTGAGTATTTTAGGTCATTTTAGGGTAAAAACAAAAACTTCTACTTCTTCATCTCAACGGCTATATTTCGACCAATTAACCTGGTCATCTTCAGGCCTACAACATTAACACCATTTTTCTTTAAATTTACAAAGTTGTATACATTTATACAAGATTCAAAATACCTATATAAAAAATATAGCCGTTGAAATGAAGAAGTAGAAGTTTTTGTTTTTACCCTAAAATGACCTAAAATACTCATCTATATTTTTTTATTTCAGTGTAAAAATTACATGTAGCCTACTGTATTGCTTAGCCTATCGTAGTTGTATACTACAATTGGCAATTGTCAATAATTGTAATGTATAATTTTGTTTTTTGCTAGAAAATAAATAAATTACATTTTTGTCTTTGTTTGATAAATATTTTTTATAACCTGGGAACTTGAATGAAAAAAATCAATATATCGATGGTGTTGCGCCAAAAGGGCCAAATTAAGATTGTTTTGGTCATCGAAGAGGGGGGTGGGGGCGCTTTGAAAGGCTCGCCCCGGGCGCCCGATGTTCTCGTGACGGTGTTATAGTCTATAACTAATAACAAGCAAAAAAAACAGTCCGAGACAAGCTTTCTCATATACGAGTTCATAATAACTTAGCCAAGTATTTTCTCATTTATTAGTTTTCTTAGGTACATTTAATTATTATTGAACATTTCATCATAATTTATCATAAAAATAACTTTTCCTGGGCGGAGAATCGAACCCGAACTCTCTCTATCCGCATTTTAAGCTATTTTCTCGGGAACTAGATTTTTCCCGGGAAAACGGCTTATATCGTTAGATTCGTATTTAAGTGGACGACATTTTAAAATTTTTTAATCAATAGTTTTTCTGAACATGTATGCCAAATTTCGTCAAAATGGGCCCAGTAGTTTAGGCTCCAGGCATCTGCACAGACACGACAGACAGACATTTTTTAAAAACCACTTTGTTGGACTCAGGGGACCTCAAAACGTGTAAATCCATCAAAATCGAAGTTTCGCGCCAACACAATACTTTCTCTTTAGGTATATGAGAAACTAAACAACTTAAAAACAAGTCAGCAGGCTATCAACCAAACAAAGAAATGTGTAAACAAGATAACTAATAAATATACTAAGAAGAAAATAATTCTATAACGCAACGCAATTGTTTCCCAAACTATATTTTGGCCGCGGCGCACACTATAAAAAGCAGCCAAATGCCACGGCACACCCATTACTTTATACAGGGCCCAGAACCATCCTGCGTCTCATGTCGATAGGTCTACTAGGTTCCCCACTTACGTGGGGGACATGTCTGGAAATCACTTTTTACGCTATTTTGGCTTTTACCCATCATAAACAATTATCATAATTTTTATGGCTTCACTCGATAGCCGTTCTCTACCAGTACTTCTATAGGCGGCCATTATTTTGCTCTGAATAGTTTAGATTTTATTACTTTTTGGAACGAAGTTCCTTATGGTACGTTACAGCATCTTGGAGCACGGGAGTGAATTCGAAAAAAACGACATTCACAAAACTGTGACGGTATCGACCATTGACGATAAACTGAGTAAATAATAACCGATTTAGTTGAAATTTGGTACACGCGTTCATTTTACCAATGCCCAGGACGAGTTCGTTGAACAATGTTATCCACCCAAGTGTTCGCGCGCAACGCTCATGTAAACGTAAGCTTCAAACTCAATCTATTCCATCGAACACAACAACACAACTTTTACAAATAATTTTTGAAATTAAACTTCTTTAGCCGCGGTAGAGTGAATTTGCTTGGATGACACGACATTGTGAAACGAAGTTTGCATTTCGAGACTCATCCAAGTGAAAAATGTTTGAATTGAAATTGCAAGTATTTGTTTGGGGACTCTTTGATAGATTTTTTTGGCCTAAAGTCGGCAATTATTTATCTGTAAAAAATCTTTCACCAGGACGAGTCTCGACCACTGAATTAATAGTCGGACGCGAAAACCACTACACCACGGGAGTCAATTATTTTTTCAAAACACAGAATTAGTATGACCGTATTATTATATACATTTTATAAATAATACATATACATTTCTCTTTCTTCATTATTCGCTAACATTTTATGTAAATATTTTATTAGTTGAAATTATGATTCTTTGAGAAGTTATCTGACAGGCGCCATTGTAAACTCTTGTTTATAAATATGTATGTTGAGTATTTAATAAATGATTTATATAATAATATCCATTACTTAAATAAGGTTTATTGTGCTCTTTCATTATTATTTAAATTTAAGTAATAACAATCTTTTGTGTTTTCTTTGTCTTGGAACCTTCAAATCCTCATTTCAATTAACATAAGTATATATAAGAAGAGCAATTTGATTTGATATACGAGTAAAATTGAGTTTCGTGCTTCTTCTAGGAACGACTTAAACTCTATATTATATTAATATGTAGGAGGGAACATGAAATCAACTGTTTCTAGAACTTAAGTTTCCCTTCTAATGCGTGAGAGTCTCACACATTTTTTTATTTTTTATATCAAATTATAATTATTATTAACAACGGGAGAAATACAGAGAAAAATAGACTAAACGGCGCGGCGCTAGAGTCTATTTTTCTCTGTACATCTCCCGTTGTTAATAATAATTATAATTTGATTTAAATTAAAATTTAAACTTTCCGTAGTATGAATACTACCAAAACCTTAAAAATCAAAACAAACATCGACACCGCTATGAAGTGTTAAAAATCGCTAAATTTATTAAAGCGGACATAAACGTTTCAAATAGAGAAAACAACGTTTTTACCGATATCTTACGTTCTAACTAACGATTTTAATAAAACTTCATACACATCGTCTAAAGTAAAATTGAAAAAGGCATGTAAAATTTCAACCTGATACAAGTAGAAGTTTTTGTGTAGTGAAGTGATATGTTTTATATAACATTTTAAAAGGAGACAGCCGGGACAAAAATGGGTTAAGGACTCACTCTTCTACAACCATCCTCTATAACTATCAACTCATCATGATTAACTTTTTCTCTCAATATTCAATAAATATTTATTGCAAGAAGCTCGCTTCAATGATAAAAAATATGCTTTTCTAATTTTGCCTTATCTCCGCTAAGTACAAATAGTTAGTTACTTTTAATTTTATCTCTTTTCTAACTCCACCATGTATAAGTATAAGTTGTTAGCATCGTATGTATAAGTTGTTAGCATCGTATACTTAGCTGTGTGAATTTATAATTTATATTCAATGAAAAGCGTAAGGAACTTCGTTCCTAACAGGAGGCCCTTGACACCACACGTATATTTTTAATTTTTGATTCCACGACACACCTGGCTGGCCTCGCGGCACACAGTTCGGGAAACCCTGGTATAACAAGTCAACAAATAAAGAAGCAAACGAGTTTCCTAATAATAAAGAAAAAGACATTAAGTTAAAGTATGAAGTCAAATAAGTTAATAATCTTAATATCTAACATTACTTATCAAATTATAATTTATAAGATAGTATGCAAAAATGTTTTAGCATAATCTTTAGATAATGGATTATGCTAAAACCACATATAAGTAATATCTCAAGGCCCCTTAAAATTTCGTACGTGATTATTTTTACTTACGAGATTGATTCTAGTAAACCATAAAACTGATTCGACCACGACTAACCGTACATATTACTTATATTTACTTAACACTATATTAATAATAAGCATAATACTGGTATGCATAAAGAATACTGTAATTTAGTTCTTGAAAAAATAAATGTATTATTTAAATAAATAAGAACTAGGTAAATAATTTAATTTTCATATTTTTATTGTGGCACACTTCTGTCTTTGTGAAGAATTATTTGGTAAAAATTTATAATTTCCAGAATAAAGGCTATGCATTATAGTACAAGGAAGAACGCAAAGTATACAGATTTTAAGAAGATTACGCAGAAAAGGCAAAAAAAAAAAAAAACAGTAACACGTTTTCAAGAGCACTCAAAGATTATTAGTCAAAATTAAAAAGAATTATCCTAAGTGCCTAAACGGGTCCAAGTATAAAATACAGTATTAGTATAGTAAGCATTCGAGGGACGATGCGCATATTTAAATGGTTAGTAAGTCTACTAAAAATTAAATCAATGGTTTGTCAAAAGTGGCGACAAATTATTTATTTTACTGAATTTCATGATTTTATTGGACAGTGATGCCACATTTTCAGTTAAATCACCCAACAAAATAAATTGCATTAAAAGCGTTTCAGACGTTTAGGCTGAACTGATGTCTGAAATCAATTTCTGTACGTAAATTTTTGAAAGCGGAAATATTAAACAAATTCGTTCTCAAGATTGATTCCACAAACTCCGGTAAGTTTGGAGGCAAAATAAATTAAATTGTCCTTAATGGTTGCTCTTTATTTATTTATAACCTTATAAATTTTACTTTTTGCCGATGAGTTTATATGAATTTATAGGCACGTAGATGAGTATATATTTGTAGAAATATGTATTTAATAGTATTTGCAATTTACACGAATGTACTCACCATTCCTAGCTTTCTTCGTTATTTTAAGTTGATGTTTTGTATATTTCCCCAGGATCTGCGTTGTGCGAAGCAATTGTTTGTCCGTCGTAAACATGTTAAGTAAATATTTAATTTTGAACTTCACCTCGAATTATAATTATTTATTTATTTTTCTATAAATCTGCATGTTGTCAACGGTTCAAAGGCTGCCTCCGTCGGAAGACTCTTTATGGTGTATAAGACTCTTTATATTTTATTATTTATTTATATATATTTACAAAGCATATTTTAGGAGCAAAAAATAGTGTGCCAATTAGTGAAGCACATAGGTTCCTAGCGCCTTATCGCGTATACTTTTATGATGATAAGCTTTTACAATCTAATTGTCTAATTTATTTCAATCTTTCCTCCATTTCCTTCCTAGCTGACCGAAAATAAAGGAAGTTATGAGATCATTTTGAATAATGAAAATTTATTATGTCTCCGATTTCAAAACTTCCAAGACAGAAATCCGTTTTAGACATCAGAGATCGATCTAAATTGATTGACTGTCTGTCGCTCAATTGGTGTGAAATGTTTATAGTAAGTAAAGTAATTAGCCCATTGTTAGTCCCATATAAGTTTCAACCTTCTGCACCCATTAGTTTCTCTTCCTCATGCGCACAAACATACATTTATTTAACCATTAACTTCAACCGACTGTGCACATTAAATATTGCTAAATAGACTTTTATTCGTGTAAGAAAACGAATCAATTTTGACAGATTTAATAAAAAGTCTGCCTATTAGTGTGGCACATAGCTTCCTCGCCTTCTTATAACATACTCAAAGGATGTTATGTTTTTACAAGCCATTATAATCCACTGAATTTTTTCACCCTTTCATTTTTAACCTGTCAACACAGTTTTGATATTTCACATGAATATAAGTATCAATGTAGCAAAATTTAAAGAGTGCAAACGGTTTTTATGATATGATGGTTCATAAAAATTAAACAGCAAAATTAGACAAACACGGGACCAAAAATGTTCCCTGATGTCTAAAATGGATTTCTGTATTGGAATTTTTAAAATAGGAGGAATATTTTCGTCAACGATCACATAGCTTCCGCTACCTTTGGTAAGCTCGGAAGCAAAAATATTATTATGTTTTGGTTCTTGTTATGTTTTTGTTTTTTCTATTTTAGCATTTACTTTATGTAGTTTTATTAAGAGGACACACAATTCTCTATCTTACTAAAAATCCCCTATTCCCCTCTTTGGAACTCATAATATTATTTTTTTAATTATTCCATTTTCTCTATAGAGAAAACTTCTGACATTTTTTAAAAATACATGTTTGCAGAAATATCACCGTGAAACAACTCTGGCCCATAATTGACAAATATCGATTTATACGATGTCACGGCGTGAAATAATAATTTAAACCAGAAAATAATATTTCACATTTTTAAAAAAAAAAATGTACAGTAGAAATATAATTATAAAATGAAGGTAATTTTTTATACGTTTGGGGTCCGAAATGGAAGAAACCTGTTCATATTAAATTGAGCCAGTTTTTTTACGGTTTTTCTAAATAGAAGATCACCTATTATTCTATCTTAATTGGACAAGAAGAGGAACGGATGAAGTAGGTGGCATATATGGCATATCAAATTATTATACTTTCTATTTAAAATTTAGCATTGTTTATTGACATTAAACTAACTAGTAAAATAGTTTAATGGATAAACTAGTTTTAATAGAGTTTTGTAGAATTGATTTTTTTTTTTAATGAATATTGCTTCCGAGTTTACCGAAGGTAACGGAAGCATTGTGTTCACTTTTGAGAACGAAAAACTTTTATGTCTCCGATTTTAAAAATTCCAAGACAGAAATCCGTTTCAGACATTAGGGAACAATTTTGGTCTCGTGTCTGTCTGTCTGTCTGTCTGTGTGTCCACGAATTATGAAACGTGTGACGATAACTTGAGTAAATGTCGACCGATTTTGATGAAATTTGGTAGACATGTTCATTTTACCAATGCTCAGGACGAGTTCGTTGGACAACATTATCCGTCCAAGCGTTCACGCGCAACGCTCGCTTAAACGTGAACTTCAAATTTAAAATTGGAATTTTAGGTCGGGGAAAAAATCATACTTCATTTATTTAATGAGACAAACATTTTTTTTAAATACAATTTTTTGGCAGAACCAACAGCGACACCGCTGTGAAGTGTTAAAGATCGCTAAAAACTATTAATAGTTTTTACAGAATAAACAATAAAACAATAAAGTAATATAACGTTAATAAAACAATAAAGTACATGATAGGATGCGAGGAAGCACCACACTAATTGGCAGTCTATTTTTGCTTTCGAGCTTACCGAAGGTTACGCAATTTATGTGAACGTTCTGAAGACCGAAAAATGTTTAGGTCTCCGATTTCAAAAATTCCAAGACAGAGATCCGTTTCAGACATCAGGAAAAATGTTTAGTTCCGTGTCGGTCTGTGGCTATATTTTTGCGAACCATCATATCTCAAAAAACGTCCTATTTTAATACAATTTGGATAGAAGGTCCATAATTAGCCCATTGTTGGTCCCATATAAGTTTGAACCTTACGCAACTCTTTGTTTCTCTTTCACATGCACACAAACATATATTTATTTTCCACCTACATCTTCAAAAGTACTTATCTGATTTTTACTTTCTCGTATAAAGAGAAAGTATTGTGATGGCGCAAAAATTCGATTTTGAGATTTTGATGGATTTACACGTTTTGAGGTCCAAAAAAAGAGGTTTTTAAAAAATGTCAGTCTGTCGTCTGTGCAGACGCCTGGAGCCTAAACTACTGGGCCGATTTTGACGAAATTTGGCATACATGTTCAGAAAAATCATACCCCGAGGAGAAATCGAGAAATTAATTTTAGCTCTAAATTTGGGGGTGCTACCCTCAAAAAGCTCTGAAAAAACATGAAAAAAATTATTTATCGAAAACTGTTTCGACGATTTTGATTAAAAAATTCTAAAATGTAGTCCATTTGAATACAAATCCAACGATATAAACCGTTCTCCCGGGAAAAATCTAGTTCCTGAGATATTAGCTTAAAACGCGGACGGAGAGAGCCCGGGTTCGATTCCTCGCCCAGGGGAATTTATTTTTACGATAAATTTTGATGAAATGTTCAATAATATTATAATGGAAAACACTGGGCTAAGTAATTATAAACTCGTATATGAGAAAGTTTGTCTGAGTTGTCTCGGACCGATTTTTATGATATGTTGAAGGTTTGTCGAAAGTAGCCTGCAGATAGCCCCAGATTAATTTAAACTGTCTGAGCTCTTTACATTTTGCTAAATTATTACTTTAATACATGTAAATATAAACTGCCAAATTGGTGGGCACATAGCTTCATCGCGTACTTTTATTGATGTTATGCTTTTACAAGCCATTATTGACATTTTTGTTTCATTGCTTCCCTCTTTTTGTAATGTCAAAATTGTTTTGATTTTTTACATGAATTAAAGTATCAATTTAGCAAAAGTTAATGAGCGGAGACGATTTAAACTAATCTGGGGATATCTGCGAGTCTGCGGGTTACATTCAATAAACTATAACAGGAGTGCCCACAGAGGGAGGTTATGACGCAGACTGCGTCGTTAAAATTCTTGGGGGAGGGGAGGTAGTAAAAAGCAAAAGTGGGAGGGGGTGATAATAAATATTTGTCTTAGTTCTTTTCCTTTAAGGACAATCTTGCCCTCAGAAATCCTTAAAACTCATCTTTTTGCACTTCAATTTTCAAAAATCAAAAAAGGAGAACCCCCCGCCATTATTTATCCAAAGAGGCCCGGATGCTAACTTGCCCAGGGATTTCCGGGCGGAAATCCTCTCAATGGCTCTGCTAGCGGTTCGGCTGATTAAGCAATGAGCAGAGTTAAAATAATCAAAGACAGACTAAGGTCTACAATGGGAGACACATGGCTTTCTAACTTAATGGTAGGTACTTTCTGTAGGAAAAGATGTATTAGATTCAATTTCCACTAACGAAATCATATTGATGCATTTACTTTATCAACATTACAAAGAAAAAATGCTTGTCCGAGCTTAGAAATGACTTGTCCTCTCATTTGTCTTATTTTTGTTACACTGAAACTTTCCTTTCTTTTATTTAAATCAAGAGTTTTATAATGATTTTTCTTCACTTTAAGTTTACAATAAGATTTTTGAAGCGTTCAGTATCATTTTCATGCACTAAAAAAAAGGTTGTAGCATATTTTCAATTAATATTAGTATAGAGTCTGCCAATATTAGTTTCCTAAAAATTTTTTTATAAACAATTTTGTAGGCAGGTATAGTTTTAGTTAAATTTGTACGTGATATATGATATAAGTTTTTGTATTCATATTGAATTTTGTATTAGGTTTGTGTGTTATAGTACTTGTGATTTGTTTTATATAAAATAGAACAATCCTCATATAATATGTGGACCCATATAATGCAAAAATTGTAAACGAACTGTTATTTTTTAATAAAAATCTTAGTTTAACTATAAAAGGAGTTTTATTTCATTTTATTCTAAAATGTAACTATATTTGTGACAAGAATGTACGCATTATAAATACTGACAAATATAAGTCAGGTAAAGTATTTATATTTTACCAACATATCGTAAACCGAAAAAGATGTGTATGTATTAACATACCTCTAAAAGTTGGGGGGGGGGGGGGGGGTTGCGTCATAGAGCTTAGGGGGGGTGGGCACCCCTGACTATAAAAGTTTCATACAAATCAGAAAAGTACTTTTGAAGATATAGGTGTCAATAAATGTATGTTTGTGTGTATGTATAAATGAAACAAATGAGCGCCGACGGTTAAAATTAATCTGGGACTATCTGCGGGCTACTTTTGACGAAACACCAAAATTTCATAACAATCAGATAAGCATTTTGAAGATATTGGTGTAAATAAATGTATGTTTGTGCGCATGTGGAAGAGAAACGAATGAGCGCAAGAGGACGAGAAGCTTATACAGGAGTTACAATATGGGCTAATTATGACCTACCATCCAAATTTCAATAAAATCGGACGAGTAGTTTTTAAGATATGTTGGTTCGCAAAACTTGAGCAACAGACCAACAGACAGACACGGAACCAAAAATGTTCCCTGATGTCTGAAACGGATTCCTGCCTTAGAATTTTTGAAATCGGAGACATAAAATATTTTCGTTCTTTAGAACGATGACATAGCTTCCGTTACCTTCAGTATAAGCTCGGAAGCAAAAATCAAAACATTTTTGACAGATTATAAAAAGCGGGGGAAAAATTAAATAAATTGGATAATAATAGGTTTTAAAATTATCATTAAATTTTTCGAAATAGGACGCGAGGAAGCTATGTGCCACACTAATTGGCAGAGTATTTTACTTGTTTATACTTCATAAAATATTGTTTTTTTTTCTTTAATTCCCAAGTATTAAAACCTGGTTTTTAATAAACCAAGAGAGAAAGCTGGTGGTACGATGGAGAAGAGTTGGAAACAGTAAAATCTTAGTAATACCTGGGAGTCACTTTAACTCCAATACTATCAATTCCAATATCTTTTAGAAAGACTCTCCACTGCAAAACTTGCAATCAACAATGTTTCATACAAAAATGTCATTAGCAAAAATTACCTCAACTATTCGTCGATACTGAATTTATTTAATTCTGTGTAGAGCGGATATGTGCTATGCTAGACAATTATGGGGATATAGGCTCTATGATGAGCCAGAGAAACTGACGATATTTTCTGAAAAAGTATTTAAACTCCCATGTAACACCCAAAAATATGCCTTAACCATTGAGACTAATATAGATTCCGTTTATAAATATAATCTCGACAATCACTTTAATTATATTATTAGAGCCTTCGAGCTACCACCCAACAGAATTGTAAACATCCTAGCAAAACAAATCATGTAAAAGAATATTTCATGGTTTTAGGAATGGCGTCGGTTAGCTCTTGTCAACGGCCTAATGCAAAACTTTAATAGAGAAAATATTAAGGAATGACCTAGCCTCCACAGACAAGTTATTCAGGCAGTAACAAAAGAAGAAAAGGAAAAGGCGATTGTGATGGCAAAGGAATCAGTGGCACAAATGTCTTGACCATAATCTCACGGCCAGAAAGAGCTGCAAAAAGATAGCAATGGTATATGGACCAAATTTGTTCGATCATAACAATAAGGACGGAAATGCTAAACCTTAATTTCAAACCGTGAAATAAGGAAGAATAGAACCAGTGCTCGGTATGTAACTTAAAGAAAATTGAAGACATTTACCATTTTGTATCTAAATGCCCTGTTTACAAGAGCACTAGAATACGCTATTTTCGGACACCGCAACTCACACCAAAGCAGTTTATATTAATCTTGAATGTGAATGGTCAAGACAATTGGAGAAACATCATCAAATACTGTAAAGCAGCTTTTAAGTACATAAATTTAATTATTTCAGAATATAAATAGCAACTCTTACTACATAAATGTGTGTATATGGTATATGTTGTTATTAATTAATTATTTAATTTATTTATTTGTTTTTGTATTATTGCTCATTTTTTTTAGGATTGTTATATTTTTTGTTTAATGCTAAAATAACATAAAAAAAATAGTAAGTAAAAAAGTAGTAGGATTTAAAAAATCCAATGACAGAAATCCTTGTCAAACATCAGAGAACATTTTTGGTTCCGTGATAGTACGTCACTCAATTTTTGTCAACCAACATATCTTAAAAACTACTCGTCCTATATTAATGAAAATTTGTATGGTTGGTCCAATATAAGTTTCAACCTTCTGCCCATTTGTTTCTCTACCACATGCATACAAACAGACATTTATTTACCTCAATATCTTCAAACGTACTCATCTGTTTTGTTCTTTTTATGAAATTTAGATGGTTTCTCAAACGTAGCCCGTAGATAGCCCCAGATTAATTTCAACTCTCTGCGCTCTTTAAATTTTGCTAAATTGATACTTTAATTCAGGTAAAAACAATTTTGACAGATTTAAAAAAGGGGGAAAATGAAATAAATTTGACAATAAAAGGTTGTAAAAGCATGAAAATCATTAAATTATATACGAAATAGGAGCAAGAAGCTATGTGCCACACAAATTGGCAGGCATTTTTAGGGTCCGTAGGCAAAACCCTTATATTTTCCTGCGTGTGTCTGTCTGTCCGTCCTGTCGCCTGCTCTCACGGCTACACCTTTCGTCCGATCACTTTGAAATTTAGCATGTATGTGTCTTGTACCTACCCACATATATTAAAAATATATCGACTTAAAAAAAATATTTTTCAAAAAAAATTAGGGTAAAAAAACTTAAGGGTTAAATTTTTTAATTTTTTTTTTCGACACCGTGAGGGGTATCATATGAAAGGGTACGTCGAGCTGATTACAAAAATATATAATTCTTATTTTATAACTTTGATAGGGCGAGCGTAGGCAAGTTTGAAGTGGGTGTGAAACGTGTCCCCTAATGTAAAGTGCAAAAATCTGAAAAAATTCCTGAACATTCTTCGACCAAAATTAAAGATACCACTTTTTGGAAATTTCGAGAAAAAAATATTATTTTATTTTTTATTGACAAAATACGTTTTTTTTATAACTATGGTCTTTCGATGTATTTTTATGGTTGTAGTCCGGTTCAGTGGCAAAAAAAATCTTTATCAGAAGTTTGTTTGTGTGTTTTAAGCATATCAGACCCATAGGATAGTTCAAAGTAAGCTTTTTAGCATTTTAAAAATCACTATCAATAGGGTACTACTTAAACTATACAGGGTTGCCTACGGACCCTCGCTGTGTGCTGACTAGCACACATTTGACCTGTTTATTTGTTAATGTTAACACGGTCTTACATTATATCTTGATCTTTTCATGGTACTAAATTTTGGCCGAATGAGTTTGTTTTAATTCTTTATCATGTAATCACTCACCAACATTTTCAAAATCAGAATACTATTTTCTTTTACTATTTTTTCCTGCCCATAAATGCATTATGTTTATTAAAAGAATCAAATAAAGGAAATTGATTGATGACTTCATGATTTTTCTGAACAGTTTTGTCTAAATAATGTTCAATCATTTTTAATACTAATTGACAACTAATTATCAATATGGTTCCGCATTCAAATACATATATAAATGCATAAATATTAAATCAAATGAAGTCCAATTGATCAATTAACTCCAATTTAATTTACATAATTAAATAGTAATCAATTATGCATTTAATTGATAGAATTAAGCATTTAAGAATAAATCTTTTATTCATTAATTTTTACATACAAATAGTATTACATTTTAAAATTGACATTTACAGTAAATGATATTAGTATTATTATGTAAGGGATTATTCATAAAATATAATAACATAATGCACAGATTTCGAATTTTTGAGAACATTATATTATACTCTTGGGCTGCATGCTAATATTTTTTTTTTTTTTTTTTTGTATAATAAAATTAATCCTACTTTAAATTTATCTCTCTCCCTTGCTCTCACTCACTCTCTCCCTAGTATGTGAGAAGTAATTGTCGATGTTGATTGGGTAATTTTTCATCGAGGTGACATGTTGAATAGAGGTGACGTTTTAATCAGTCCATTATCTGACAATACGGCGTCACGACGAGATATGTATTTAGTATCTCTATTTCATTATCTTCCAAGATAAATACATACATCTCGAAATGGCGCTTAGGTAAAAAAAAAAAAAAACGCCGGAGCGAAGACGTGAATATACCTAAGGGGAAAAAATCGAAATAATTAGAACATAAATGACATAAAATTTAACCATGTTAAAATGTGCTTCTTTGTAAAAACCTACTTTGATAAGATATTTTTTGTCATAACTCCCGAATAAGTCCCTATAGGGCTTCTTATTTGGTCGAACTAAATGTTCAAAGAAGTAATTGATCGGTATAAATTTTCAATAACTTGTCTACATATTGTCTTTATATTGTTTTATATAAGACAATATAAAAGAAAGATTACCAAAAAAAGAAAACATTTAAAATTTAAAGAAATTTGTTGATACATAGTTTAGCCAAAATTTAATTTAGTCTAGTTGTACAATTTTGGTAGTTTTTACCTCCACTACTTTGAAAAGTCAAATAGTTAAGTAATATGAAATTAGTTATACAATACCGAGATTTTCAGATACTTATTCGTAATTAGTAACAGTCGAACAAGAAGTCAAGAGCAAAATCGACCAATTTACTTACTGTCCAATAGTCAGCCAATTGCCAATTAATGTGGCATATAGCTTCCTCGCGAAGAAGAGAGAAGCGTAAACAATTAAAAGGCAACGAGAGGTAAAATGAACAAGTTTTAAACATATAAAAAGAGAACCCCCATTGTAAAAATAAACGCTGTATTCTCATTTAAAACGTTTAGATGTCATTTAATGGAATTAACGACAGTTGTCACTTCATAGCGGTGACTAATGGTTTTAGAAAAGGATATTTGAAACATATATTTTGTCTCACCAAATAGAGTTTAATAGTACATTACGCGTCGAGTGCGGAAAGTAGCATTTTGCATGCGAGTGTGGAGTTTGCACCCGAGCGACAGCGAGGGTTGTAAAACCACACGAGCAATGCAAAATGCCGTTTTCGCACGAGTTGCGTACCGTACTTTATCTACGATTGTTAGATTTAAATTATAAATACAGAAAAAAATAAACTTGCTGTATGTAAGTTCGTATCTCTCTCTTGATAAAGATGGGATTAATTCTTGAGTTGTATTTTTTGCCGAATTAATTATTTCTGGAGGAGTATTATTCTCCACATTTTCGTCAAAGTCACTTGATTCACTTATTGTTTTTCACTAAAAACTCGATATAAACAGTTATTTTAATAAAAGAACTGCAAATTAGTTTTGTTAAATGTAAACAAACTTGCTAATCGTGCGTAAAGCTGAAGAATTCCTCTTCTTAACGCACACTGTGTGGTAAAGAAGAGGAATTGTTCAGTTCTATGAGACGCGTATGCGCAATGAATGCAAGTACGTAAATAATCACTTTCTACGCATCTAAACAAAGATATAATGTTTATATTTCTTATCAATCGTAGATAAAATCTTTTTCCGTTCTAAAATTGCACCTCAAGCTTACGTTTGTAATCACTCGAGAAATAAAGCAAAAAACGCAGAAGCTTGAAAGTAATTAAGCACCGACGGTTGGCCTATTCAAATTTTATTAAAATAGGAGTAGTTTTAAAAAAAATTCGACCCGCGGGCATACACGAGACCAAAAATGTTCTCTGATGTTCAAATGAATTTCTATCTAGGCATTTTTGAATTGGGGGACCAAAAAAATGTCGTTCTTCGGAAGGATCTCAAAGCTCATAGCTTCTGCTACCATACTGGTAAGCAAACGTATCTAAAATACCCTGTCATGATGCCTTAGTATGGGAGACCGTCGTGAGTATAATAGTAAGACACGTCAAAAACATAAATTATGGGTATGAGAACATTTTAAATAAATGCACATGTGGTTGTGTTTAGACTCAAATTTTTGCCTCTTTTGAAGACACGCCTTCGAAAATAAAGCTATCAAGATGTAGCCCACTTTGGTTCCAAACCTTTAAAGCAGAGAGGTTAAAAATAAAGTGCTTTATATTTTTAACCAATTTCAGTTCGACACCTCTTAAACTAGAACAGATAAAATAAAGGTTTCAAAAACTTAAACCAAACTTTTTCAAAACTTGTTCTTCCTAGAGTCAAATATAATGTTAAATTTAAGCATTTTAATCAATTAAAGTAAAAGAAGTTGAGAAGAAAAGAAGATAATTATCAAGAGAATGTGATTAACTAAAAAGACAGTGTAGTGGTTGTGTTTCTCCGTATAACATGTTTAATCCTTATTGGAAGGTGCGCAGGTTTCACAGGGAGAGATGGAAGTTGTGGAAGCAAGTTTTTGACGTGCCGGGATAAGAAGGTATCGTGGCTGTTAATTCGACAGCAGTTGGGCAGCCGAACAGCTCTGCCACGGCTTCATATACTTCACCGCACTCCTTATTATACTTCATATTAATAAGATTTCTGTTTTCTTCTCCTTGAGCCGCTTTTGGTATTAACTTAAACAACAAGCAGCATGGAAGAAGAGAAAGAAATAAAGTTTCTAATTAGATGGTTTGTTTAAAGATAACTTACTAATGTAAAAGAAATTATTATGAAACAGGACTTTGAAGAACTTTTCTTTAATGTAAGAATATACTTATTTTTTACATTATTAGGGTATATTGGAGGAATAATTAAGAAATATAATTTTATATAATTACAGTTATAGATTATAACCTGCGAGCTAGCTCTAGTTATATCTTGAAATATCAATATTGATTATTTTATTTAAATAATGGGACTACAAATAGCCAGAAATAAGTTATATTATAAATAACAGTCTCAAATTGAGCAGAGCCACTCTAGACTGATGTTTATAGAAGTTTGAGTATATTTACTCATAATAGCTACTGCAAAAGACATAATAATAGTGAAGAGAATGTATCCTACTTTTTATTTTAGTCTAACGTAAGAATAGCAATTGTAAAGACAAAGTATCATACATTTTTACCACAAATTAGAAGCTATTTTTGTCCAGGAAATATAAAGAATATGAAAGTTAAATAATCCTCACTTTTACATATCGGATGCATATAAACTATGCAATATGAAATATTTACACAAAGCAGAGTAAAATCTGTGATTTTTTATTGTTTATTTGTTACTCCTACCATACTAGAGATTCAGTCGCCTGTATCAGTAGATATCAGTTCCTTTGTATTCACTCCGATCTTCTTGTTACTGATGCTTAGAATACATTAGCAATATTATAGTTATTGGACTAATTTCAATATTTTGAGCAAATATCTTTTACGTTTGTATACTTAAAACTTACTTAGACTGAGTTAAGAATTTAAAAATTGTTTCTCAGCTGAAAGCAGTTATTTGAGCAATAATTTTAACATAAAAGATATTATAAATGTTAAGAATCAAATCACCCTGCTGCCCTGCTAATAACTCCGGTGCTAAAAACCGCTTGCGTTCAAAGATTTTAGCGACGGTTTCTTGATAAAGTATAAGCTAATAAGTTAACAAGGCAATAATTCTTTATACAATAAAAATATTAATGTTAAAAACAAAATTGACAAAAGGAGACCCTTTCTGTGGGCCATAACAAATAAACACATCTAACTTAAATTTGAAAGATATTTAACATTGTTAAATGTGTAACATTGGTATTAATGATTGTTAAATGTCAGGATATTTAGGCTGTTGTAGAAGCGAGAGGTTATTAAATCCAACTATTATCTTTTAGTACAGTACTACAGGTCGAGAGAGATTTAGTATAATGTGTTTTAAATCAAGTAGATACAAGCTTAACAGCTCAATTTGTAATTAGAAGGACTAAAAAGTAGGGGATAACGGGTCATTATTTGGCATATAGATTAGACATTCGTACTTATAGTATATAATTAGTACTATTTCTTATAATATTCAATTATAACAATATACTAGATATAACGTTACGTTAGTGAGAATTAACTTAGACATTCAAGTCAAACATTAATTGCGCCTAATGCATATACCCAATACATTATCTTTTTATTTTATTCGTATTATAGAATAATTTACCAATTATAACATTACTAATCAAAATTAACATAAAATGCTTAAATTAGACATTCATTGAAATTTTCTAATTAGTACTTTTCCTTCCTTCCTTGCCACTGTGTTTCATATTTTTATTAACAAAATAAATTGAATTTAATATATTTTTATTAATATAATATATTTTTACCGTCTTAAACATAAAGCCTAGATTCAACAATCAAAGTGCCTAAAAGATGATTGCCAAAATGTCTAGTAGACGATTTCTACTAGACATTGTCCAAATGTCCAACTGCCCAAAAGTCAGACATTGACCAAATGTCCATAACATAAAACAAACATTTGAATAGTTTGTTATATGTATCAGCTGATTAAATCAGAAGTGTTGCCTATATAATATCTATATTCCTACCAATTGCACATCAGCAGATGAATAAAAACATAAATAAATTCGTTTGTATAAGTTTATTGCAATTCTCTTTCATTTATTAGTGAAAACTCCTGCTGAGAAACTGATAAAATAAAAATTATAAAGTATATATTTAAGCAGTTTTTGAAGATGTCTTACGGGTATGCCGTCCAAAAACTAGGCTTTTGGATACAGTGCCGGATTTAGGGCATTGGAGGCCCTAGGCCACGGCCTAGTGGTAAATCCGGCACTGTTTGGATGACCAAAAAAGTAAAAAAGGCTTGTGAATTTTTGACACATGAAATATATGCGTGCCGATGAATAAAAATACAAAACTTTTCATCAGGGCGTGTAATTGACACAAGCGTTTTAGATATGGAAAATTTGAGATTTACACAACTAATTGCTAAAACATTCTTCCTATTTCTATAGCAATGGTGAACGCGGCGTGTCTATAATAAATCTAGATCCTTCGCCCTTTGGAGGAGACTACATCAGAGATATTGTGAATCACGACGTTTTGAACCCATCTCAGGGATTATTCTCGGGGAACATTTGCAGGGATAGAACTTTAGACCAAGATATAAACCAGTATGCCAACCTGACTCTTCAATGAGCAACTCTCTCATGAGCAGTGACTCTAATCATGACTCCCTTTAGAATCCCTGTAATGGGTTTGAAACTTCGGGATTCACAGTATTTCTGACACGATCTCCTACGGAAGATGTATAGATTTATTATTTTTCCAATTCTATATTACATAAAGACTAAGCTTAATCTGACATCCTCGGAGTTTAGCATTTTTCTCTCAATAAAGAGGCGATTTTAGTGGTAGAGGATTATTTAGAAGATCACACGGAAATTCACTATTATGAAGGCATAAGTACACACATATCAGATTGCTAAAACATTCACTAAATCTCTATTCCCAATCTAACAATATTTGGTTTCTCATACTTGTGTTTAGATGTTCATTTCTCTTACCTATTAAAGGGGCTATGACATGGCTAAAAAATATTATTTGTCTTATAGAGACCTACTATTATGTGGCAATTTTAGTTGTTGATGAATATTTAGCAGACCACACGGAAATCCACTATTATGAAGGAATAAATACTCTCATAGCGAATTGCTAGAACATTCGCCAAATTTCTATTCCCTGTCTACCAAGATTTGGTTCCCTCATACTTATCTCTTCCCAAAACTCAAAGTTTTTGTTGATGTTAATTTCTCTTTCCTAATAAAGGGGCTATTTAATGGTTAAAGAATATTATTTGTCTAATATAGACCCACTATTATGACCGAAAAATTACATTGTATCAAATGTATACCTACTCTGAAGGGAGATTATGTTAAAAAAAAATAATTTTGAGAAAAAAAAGAATCACTGTTATGCCGATAATTTTTCAAACCTTTAAGTATTAAATAAATATAAATACTTAAAAGAAGTCATAATTAGAAATGCAAAAGAATTTTAAAAGCATTTTTTATAAAGGTATGTATATGTACTTCTATCCTTAACAAAGGTAATAAATTATATAAATATGTATATTAACTTAAACGGGGAAAAAGTACAGGGTACATCAAAATAACTTTACACTAAAATAAAATGTATCAAAGCAAACTTCTTTCTAAAGCTGAAGACAGTATTAAACATCTACATAGAAGATGTGTATTTTGTAGGAGATGTCCCACATCACTTCAGTCAACCTGTTACTTGTTATATCTATTGTCTTAATAATTTGTATTCTTGGTGATCAACAATTATCAGTTTAACAGTAGATTTTTGGTGATAGTTTAGCTGACACACAATAATATATTGTAGGTAAATGTATATTTGGCATGTAAATTGTAACAAATATTTAAACTATTTTGA
This sequence comes from Gerris lacustris, assembly GCA_951217055.1. Lineage (NCBI taxonomy): Eukaryota > Metazoa > Arthropoda > Insecta > Hemiptera > Gerridae > Gerris > Gerris lacustris. The sequence continues at coordinate 54,565,203 of OX578277.1, read as the reverse complement.
TTCATAACTCATTCTTTACACTTAATTATTTTATTTTTACCTTGAAATGATTATTTCACTTACTTCTCGGTCCAAAATTGCACTTCTTTAATAAAAAATTAAATAGTTAAGTATATTAAGTATTGTTAAGACTTAAGACATACTGTTAAAATATTTTTTATACCCGCCGCCGTAAGAACCCCAAAAGATGTATACCTCCTCTATTTCCTAAATAAACTTGATCCTTCAATTTATTTGTTTCTTGGTCTTGGTGCTATTTATTGAACCAAATTGCGCAAAAAATAAAATTATAAAACCTAACTTGAAAGATATAAATATATAAAAATAAAATAACCACATTATTTATTGTTTAACTTGTAATAACTTATAGTTATTATTAGTGATTTTAATCAATAATCACACATATAATAATCAAAATACCTCTGAGAAGTAAGTCTTCTATTATGAATTAAAAATACGTGCTAAGTGTAACATTTTTTACCTATTTCTTAGTTTTTTACTAGATTATCAAAAAGTACAGAATTTATAGATTGAAGAAAAGTTATATGATGAACATCAAAGTAAATACAAGGTATACTTAATTATATTGATTTATTTGATAATATATTTAACAGATAATATTGAAACTTATGTTGTAATAGTGTATAACCTCCATATAAGGAATTAGAAAAGGAATTCTTTTTACAAGTAAAGCCTTGAAACCAAGCTTCTAAATCTAATGACACCAACTCACAGAATAAACCCTATAAAGACAACTAAAATATACTCTGCCAATTAGTCGGGCACACAGCTTTCTCGCGCCCAATTTCGTGAAATTGAATGGTTTTATGCTTTTAAAACCTATTAATATCTAAATCTGTCAAAATTGTTTTGATTTTATACCTGTATTAAAGGATCAATTTAGCAAAATTTAAAGAGCGCAGATGCTTGAAATCAATCTGGGACTATCTGCGGGCTATACTTTTGACGAACCATCAAAATTTCATAAAAATCAGATTAGCACTTTTGAAGATATTCGGGGTAAATAAATGTATGTTTGTGCGCATGTAGAAGAGAAACGAATGAGCGCATAAGGTAGAAATTTATATGGGACCAAAAATGGACTAATTATGACCTACCATCCGAATTTCAATAAAATCTGACGAGTAGTTTTTAAGATAAGTCGGTTTGAAACAAATTGAGTGACAGACCGACAGACAGACACGGAACCAAAATTTTTCTCTGACGTCTAAACGGATTTCTGTCATTTTTTCTTTTTGAAATCGGCGAGCTAAAAATGTTTCGTTCTTTAGAACGACCACATAGCTTCCGTTACCTTCGGTAAGCTCGGAAGCAAATATATAGCTACATAATAACCCGGTATTTTTGTATATATACATAAGCTCATAGAATGTATTTATAGAAATATATCTTCACAATTGAAAAAATATATTCAATTTTACTACTACATTTACCCTAACAAATTTTTACTTTTAATAACAACTACAACTGTACATAAGTAGGTACCTACAAACCTAATATCCGTTCAATTTGAAATAATTTTCTTACTCTAATTTTAAATTAATTTGTATAAATTTTAGAAAATAATTGTTTTATTGCTGTATAGCATTTGGCCATTTATTAAAATTAATTTTGTGTTCACTTTTGAGAACGAAAAACTGTTATGTCTCTGATTTTAAAAATTCCAAGACAGAAATCCGTTTCAGACATCAGGGAACATTTTTGGTATCGTGTCTGTCTTTCTGTCTGTCGGTCTGTGTGTTAATTATGAATTGTGTGACGATAACTTGAGTAAATGTCGACCGATTTTGATGAAATTTGGTAGACATGTTCATTTTACCAATGCTCAGGACGAGTTCGTTGGACAACATTATCCGTCCCACCGTTCACGCGCAACACTCGCGTAACAAACCTAATATCCGTTCAATTTGAAATAATTTTCTTACTCTAATTTTAAATTAATTTGTATAAATTTTAGAAAATAATTGTTTTATTGCTGTATAGCATTTGGCCATTTATTAAAATTAATTTTGTGTTCACTTTTGAGAACGAAAAACTGTTATGTCTCTGATTTTAAAAATTCCAAGACAGAAATCCGTTTCAGACATCAGGGAACATTTTTGGTATCGTGTCTGTCTTTCTGTCTGTCGGTCTGTGTGTTAATTATGAATTGTGTGACGATAACTTGAGTAAATGTCGACCGATTTTGATGAAATTTGGTAGACATGTTCATTTTACCAATGCTCAGGACGAGTTCGTTGGACAACATTATCCGTCCCACCGTTCACGCGCAACACTCGCGTAAACATGAACTTCAAATTTAAATTTGAAATTTTAGGTCGGGAAAAAAATCATATTTCATCTATTCAATGAGACAAATATTTTTTTCCAATACCATTTTTTAGTAAAACCAACAGCGACACCGCTATGAAGTGTTAAAAATCGCTAAAACTATATTAATAGTTTTTACAAAATAAACAATATAACAATAAAGTAATATCACATAATGTTAATGTTAATATAACAATAGGTACGTGATAGGATGCGAGGAAGTTATGTGCCACACTAATTGGCAATCTATTTTAAATGTGATTATGATAGTTTTGAAAAAAAAAAAAAAAAATTATATCACAAATGATATGCAACACTGTGGCATGTCTATTTCAATATAATATGTAGGTATTAAATAAATGATATCATTATTAACATAGTATAATATTTCAAATTGCTATTAATTTAGAAATGATAAAAGAAAGGTTTAAAGATCGTTATAAAACTTGATTTGTATAAGCACGCAGCCTTGTGCAATTAAACGAATTAAGAATTTTACTTCATTTTAAATTCCAACATTTTGTAATCTGTTAATTAGACCGAAGATAAATACTCGAACAGTAAAGTTATAATATTAAGTTTATTTTCAAACAAGAAACAAATACTTATATACCTACCTATGGTTTATTATTCGAGGTTTCCTCAGTGTATTGCAACTATTTTCACTAGATATACCTAGATCATTTTATAATTTCACTTGTAGGAATTACCTACCATGATGGGTAAATTGTTCCATGAAGAAGTCAAGTATTTATCATAAGAGAAGAGTTAGTTCATGGATAGGATAGATTTAAAATGTAAAAAGGAAGGGGCTTAAATGTCAATAACATAAGTTTTAGACTCTTATTTATTAGTATAGTCTTTTGAATTTATTTATTGAATTATTTTAGTTTTTTGAATTTATTTATGCTGATGGGTGCGATCTGTAACAGATAATAAGGTTTGCTATGAAGTAAAACAGAGACTGTAACCTCCCTAGCTTCTCTAACAGAATGGTACCTACCTGGAAATATTGATAAACTGATAACAGGGCAGAGGATAATACAGCTTTTAGATTATTTACGTAGAGGTAGAGAACAAGGTTTTCTGTCATGCTTATACATTTATCTAATTGAAAGTAATTTCTTACAACAAAGACAACCTAGTTCAAAAAAGTTAAGCTTATGTTTATAATAGGATAATGTTTTTACTAACCTGTAGGTTTAGGTCCGTTGCGTTTGACTTGCATCCACTTATAAGTAGGAAGTGGAGGAGGCTGGTACTGTTCTTCTTTAAGCTGATAATTTTGCTGATAAGTCTGCGGCTCCTGATGGTACAATCTTTCGTCCTCTTTGTAATTCTGTTGGAAGTCTAAGTTGGTATAAGACAGACCGTTGAAGGACACTATATTATCTTGACTGTACTGTTCTTGAGGATAGTAAGAATGTTCGTTATAATTCTGGTAAGGTTCTTCGTAGTTATTATAGTCCGAGTAACAGTTATAGTTCATAGTGATCATGTTGACGGAGCGGCTAAGACTGGTTGATGGGCGGAGCTAGCGGCGCTACGCCCAGCACCCCTCCCTAACTCTGCTCGGGTCCACCCATAGCTTCCTTGGCCCGCACTCCGACCAATCCGGCGACACGTCTTTGGTCCACTCTGTCCCGACGCACTTGTCCCGTCTCTTCCGGCCACCTCGGTGGGGAGATCCGCCGCTGCTACCGTGTTCTCGACTCCGGTTCGATTATCTTAAATCCGACTTATGTAGAATGTAGAACCCCTCTTCTCAAACAAGAAGTGCTCCTCGAAAAATTAAACTAGATGGAATCCGGCGATTACGAGCAGCGACAGGCTGCCGAGGAGAACGCTAATCAATTAACTAGGAAACTAAGCCGTCTCCGTGGCGAGACACCTCGCTTCCTTTACATTCATAAACATTCTCTTACCTTCTTCTCGTCCTCCATCTCTCTTCCCTCTACGTCTTGCAAGATGAAGGCAAAACCTTCTCCACAACCATTATCCTTGACTTAACAACTTAGCCTCATCTGCATAAACAGGTTCCAAATAAACCAGTATTTGCTTACTTACAACCTCTTTACTTGGCCAACAGAAAATCCACAATAATAAATCAAATTTGATGACTAATAATGACAGAAACTACTGCCTCATTAAATATAAAATAGCAATGGCATCATTTTCACAACAAACAAACGAAACAAAGATCGTTGCCAAATGAATGATTAAAATAATAGCTTATCTACCTTTAGAAATTATGGATCCAAATAAATAAAAACAGAATAAATATAAGAGCAATGGGATAAAGTGTATAAACCCATAGTAAGATGAATGGAGCAGTGGAATAAGGCGACGTGAATGGCTTTTAAACTCTTTGCCCAGTACATCTAAAGCGGCTTAAACAATGAATGAAATGGAAATTGAAGATCCTAGTCACATTTGATTTCCCAAATTAATTAATCTTTTTATCTGCAGACAAGATTAAAATTAAGAATATCTCTTCCTAAATAAAACTGAAAAGGTTGATGAACGAATCAACACAAAAGTTGGTCAAGAAAACAATACTACAAATTTTAAACACGCAAACGTTTTAAATTTGTCTTCAGAATAATATAGATTGAAGAATAGAGGATCAAACGTGACGATCTAACAATTTATAATAAATCAGCAAGTATAATTCCTAACAGTTAACTGTGCTTGGTATTCCATTCAATAACGCATGAGCATCTCGAATAAATGTAAGTTTATCAAGTGTTCATCCGAGAAAATCTACATATTATATAAATGTCAACGAATGTGTGTGTGTGTGTATGTTTGTTCTTTATACAAATCTACAGTTTTAGTCCGATCTCGATGAAAATTTTCGCACACTTGACCTTCAAAGCAAGAGGAAAATTACTGTCTACATGAATTTTCGAAATTTAATTTTGGTACATAGGGGTACGGGGTACAAGTACCTAATGAATATGGGGTCAAAGTAATGAATACCCTTCATGAAGCATATCGTTGAAAAGTTCATTAAGAGTACAGTAATTGTCTTTAAGTACAGTTTTGTCATATTGTCATTTAGGAGGGGGAGGGGGGAAATATAGCTATATCTTATATAAAAAGAAGTTTGTATAAAATGAAAATCTATATCTATATCTATATATATTAAAGTCAACGAATATGTGTGTGTGTGTGTATGTTCTTTATACAAATCTACAGTTTTAGTCCGATCTCAATGAAAATTTGCACATTTGACCTTCAAAAGCAAATGGAAGGTGACTATCTACATCAGTTTTCGAAATTTAAATTTTGGTACACAGGGGTACGGGGTACGAATGTCAAAGTAATGAAAACCCTTTATGATGCATATCGTTGAAAAGCTCTTTAAGAGTAAGTAATGGTTGTTATGTACATTTGGGGGGTACCTAAAATGGAAAAATATATCTACCTATAAAAGTCGACATATATGTGTGTGTATGTTCTTTATAAAAATCTGCAGTTTTAGTCCGATCTCGATGAAAATTTGCACACTTGACCTTCAAACCAAGGGGAAAATCACTGTCTACATGAATTTTGGTACACAGGGGTACGGGGATAGTAATGGTAATGATTATGGGGTCAAAGTAATGAATTATCTTATCAAAGAGGAGGGGGTTGGTATAGAAATAAGTGGGAGGGATAGAATCTAGATATTCTCGCATAGTAAAATAATTTAAATGTTTCTTGGTGGTAGTTAATAAACTTATCGCAAATTAAAATAACACTCCGTAGCGAAGCACGGGTATCCAGCTAGTAGGTTATATAAATTAATAAACTGTATTAGGTTGCTAATCTGGGATTGGGACCAGACATTTACTGTTACATTCTCCAAAGCTATTATATAAAAGAAAGTAGTTATAATCAAATGAGTCGTACCTACTAAAGTTAAAATTTAAGATAGAGGAAATTATAGACATATATTTGATTCGTGATTCGTCCTTCCTTAGATTTTAAAATCAATTATTCATCCAACGAAAAAATTACTTTTCTTACTCTATAGGTATAAATGCCTACAGCCATTATAGCGTGACAAATATTCTAGGAGAGCTACAGCCCTCCCTAGTGAAGGAGGGGGTTACAGTTCCTAAAAAAATATAACTAGTTATAGTAATGACTACAACCTTGACCAACATCAACCTCAAGCTAATTTTTCTGGGCTAGAAGGAAAGCTCCCTTTAGGCCCCCTAGCTACGCCATTGCTTACAGTTGTTACACTTTAGAAGTCTCATAAGTAAACTTCTTAAAAAACTGGTTTCCGTTACAAAACTACTTTTAAAAAAGGCTAGTAACTAGAGGCTGGTTGTTACTGCATGTCAACCATGGTGCTGTTATCATAAAGGGAAGTACAACTCACTTCTATTTATTAGAGTCACTAACATAAATGAACCCATTATGTTTTGTTCACAATCGTTCCACCATTTTCACTATTTTACATGGGACTAACTCGAAATAATTTATTTTAGATATATAGGATAATAGGTATCCTAAAATTTCCTATACAGGCTATTGGTTATTTGTAGATTTTAAAATATTCTAGGTGGTAAAACTCATTTGATTAATAATATAATATATTAGAAGCAGGTTTTCGACAAATACTAACTAATTAAGTCACGAAAACAATCAATTTTCAAGACAATTGCTACTAAATTTGTAGAAAAGTATATAGTATGTTCGATGTGGGTTGTTGGTATGATATTTATAAAAGTATACCTTATTTCCACGATAGCTCTATTAAATAGCGAACCCTGTTTTAATCGCAAGCGGTTATAATCAACGCCGGGCAAAGGCAAAAGGGACCTAAACAGAACTGTACCACAAATATAGAAGCAGTTAGTGAGTCAAAAGTATAGTTCAGTCAGATGTCGATGTCAGGTGTTTAATTCTATCTTGATGCGTATACATCTGAGCTCCCAAGTTACTTATGCTTTTTCTTCCTCTGTGGCTACAATCAGACTTCTATCCTGTTGGTGGTGAGTTTTGCTTCACTATCGCAACAATGAAGATATAATCAGAAAACTAGAATAGTATCAGCGAGTTAATTATGGTGATGGGAGGTAAATAAAGGAAAAGCAATACGTCACATAATCCACCATCCAATAGCCTCAGGGTTTTCAACATTCCTAATGATACCATGTATGGATCGCCATTAATTTTAAATACTACCTTAAATATAAGATATGTAAAGGTGTAAGAAATTATTATTGACTGTCAAAGCAATTCTTTATATTTTTAAACATAATATAAGACAGAAGTAGAGCAAACCTATAGCACGACGTAAAAGATCAAGGACAAACGAAAGATAAAGACTTAACATGATCAGTAAATTTTAACAGCAAACAAGTTCTATTTATTTAGGAGTGTTGAACATCGATAGATATTTGGTGAGTAAACAGAGGAATCTGAAGTCACACACTTCTTACCGACTCAGTACCAAACTTACGTATTGCCTGTTCAGCTTATAGCTTAAGATATAAACTCGTTTTACCTCAAAGAATCGACATCTTTTAGTATTTAATTTAGATCATATTGAGAGTTAAATGACTACTAGGTACTGTCGATTGCAAAGAAGAAACAAACGCAGAATAACTAGGTATGCCAAATAATAGGTTTTGAAAAGAAGTAACAATTAAACAATTAATATAAATACTATTATTAAAGTCTTCTCTTTATTAATAAATTAATAGTAAAAACACATTTTTAAAAACAAGCATTTATCTTGGGCCATTCCCATTCGGCATATTGGATTTAGAGTGAAGGCATTTAATTGATCGTATTCTTCTGAGCAAACCCTTTCATTTGATGGGTATTTTTAATAGTTTTTCACAAATATCTCGAAAACTATGAGGTTTAGCGCTAACTGTGATCTATACAAAATTAATCTATATGAAATTTTGAACAAAAGTGGCCTTACGCATTTTTGTTCTAAAGTAAACGGTAACGTAGGTATGGAGGGGTAAATGTATCAGTATTTTAAATTTTAGCAAAAATGCAAAAATGACGCACTATAATTTAATTATTTTAAAAAGTAATTTTCTGTAAAAGGTAACCCTACGTTACCTGTATTGATTTGAAACTAGACACATCAAAAATCGAAGTTCGAGTTTTTTCTTGTATAGTTAACGCAGATCCAGTTGCAGTAGCTGATGCTGGACAGCATTTCTTCCTTTCATTATTCACATAAAAAAATGCAGACAATTGTCTTTACCACCAAGTACAGCAATGGCTCAATCACAAGAAAGATCCTCTAAAATGGGGTTGGAAAAAGATTGATGGTCATCTGCGTCCCATTACAACTACAAAGGCTGCTGCTCCTGAGGAATTACTCAAACTCATTGTTTGCGCTTGCAAGGAGGGGTGTGTGCAAAACTGTGAGTGTCGAAGGAGTGGCTTGAAATGCTCAAACATGTGCATTTATTGCTTGGGACATGGGTGCATAAACAGAGATTCACTAAGTATCGACGATGAAATTGATGAAGATCATCCTCACAGTGAAGAGGAGTTTGAATATTGAGCTTAGAGATTTAAAGCGTTTCATTACTAATTTATTTCGACATAACCTGTCAAGAGTAGGATGCTATATCTTGCTATTGATTGCTAATACTTTTTTCATAACATATAATTTCACTTTTCTATTTTTGAACATGATTCTATGTTTGCTTCTTTGTCGTTGTTATTAAAAGTGGTTTAGGTTCATTTCTTGAATCCTAGAATTTTCCGGATTTTTTTTATTTTTTTTTTTATTTTATTTTTTTTTTACTATTGCAAGAGAACTATGTTGTCTACAGGCTTCATTTTATGCTTGTCTTTCTTAAAGCTAAATAAATTTACTACAACTTTGTTACTTATGACTTTTCTCGTAAGTGAGATGTTTTATGTCGATATTCGACCCGAAACAAAAGCAATTAATAAAATTTCCATTTTTTGGGAAAACTGCCAATTTTTGAAGAGTCATACCTCGGTAATTATTAGGCGTACAGAGTTGCCGTTGAACATAAAAGGAAGCCAATTAAATTTACTAAAACTTTATTGCTTATGACTTTTCTCGTAGGTGAGCGGTTTTATGCCTATATTCGGCCCGAAACGAGGGCAATACTTTAAATTTCATTTTATTTAATAAACTTGACAATTTTTGACGTGCCATATCTCGAAAAATGTTAGTTGAGCAGAGCTGAAATTGGGCTTATATTGTTGCAAATTTACTTAACTTTTAAAATAGTACTAACGACTAATACCGAAAAACACATAGTTTACGAGTTATATGGCAAAAACTAAAAAAAGTAATTTTCTTTTTCACATTTTCACGTATTACGCAGGTATTACACAGGTATTTGACATTTTCTTTATAAAAAAGTTGTTCCAGCTACCTTTTAACACGCCCACATACATAGCCTACTTAGAATCAGGCTTAGATCCTTCCTTCATAGCTGTACTTCGATTGCACCTTAATTATATAATTAACACCCTTCTTCTGCCACCAGGACGTCTGAATAATTTTCTTGCGAACCAAATAATAAAGCAGAGAATTAACTGGTTTCTAAAATGGCAAGAACTAGATGCTAAGTATGGTACTCTCCTGATTGACAGTATATCGAACATTACAGCTCTTAAACAGCAAAAAGAGGTCATTTTGACTAATTTGATGCAGAGCCTGAGAGATTCCTTTATAAGCAGGGCTCAAAAATCAAATTATCATGGTTTATACAAAAATTTGTTGGGTCATAATATTTCCTCATACATAAATAAGTTAACGTTTTACGATGCCTGTACAATATTTAGAACAAGGGGAGGCTTGCTTAATTTAAATTTTGGTCCTCACAGGAAAGAAGAAATCCACCAGTGTGCACTGTGCAATATGAAGGTGCCCGAAGACCTTATACACTTCTTAGGGAGTTGCCCAATTCTCGGAGAGTGGAGAGCGTTATGGCTAGGCAAGTTTAAATTGGACCAAGCTGAAGTCATAGAAATTCTAAATGGTAAAGACTGGAAGAGATTAGTGAAATATGTCACCTCGACATTATCTTATAGAAGAGAGATTATTTCTTATTTTAATTTTAATTAAAGCATTAGAACAATTGGCTATTTTAAGATTCTCAAACTTCTCAGTTACAACTCAAATCCAATTACTACTATCATGTATATAATCGAGTAGTGTCCTGACGACGCCTCAGAAATGATTTGTTATTGTTAACCTAAGGCAACCACATTTATTCCAATTAGAATAAATGTTTGTTTTGTATGTTGTTTTGTTTTAAATGTTGGTTTGCATTGTTGGGCTGTAAATAGATATAATCTATCCATATTAATTTACTGGGTTTTATTTTTATTTTTTATTTTTATTTTATTATTTTTCTAAATATAAAATTAAGCCCGTTGCCTCGGGTCACTGTCACTTATATTATGCATGATACTATTATATATTATTTATGTCTGTATTTATTTATTTATTCACTGCTGCGTCACAAAAGAATATATTATATGCCGATAATTTAAATTATATGTTAAAATAGAAAAAAAAAGGCACGTTCGACTGATGGGCACTTGCCCAAGTCTATTGTTTATTGTTATTATATGATAAGTTTAATCCGCATGTTATTACAAATAAACAAATTATTTATTATTTATTTATTTATTATTTATTATTTACACAGGTATTTGCTTAGGTATTTCGAAGCTGCAAACTTAGGCTGTCACTACCCCAACTTCAATAAAAAAAATCTTTTGAAAAAATTTCAAGCAAACTGGAAAAACTGATATTTTTACCCCTCCATAACTCCGTAACCGTTTACTTTAGCACAAAAATGCATAAGTCCATATTTGTTCAAAATTGTATGCAGATTAATTTTGTATATAACAAAGTTAGCGCTAAACCTCATAGTTTTCGAGATATTTGCGAAAAACGATTAAAAATACCCTTTTACCCCCCTCCCTGCCAAACCCGACGCAGCAAGTGGTGCAACTTTTTACCACTTAGTACTAGGAGGGTAAAGAACAATTTAGCGTGAGGTAGAACTTTTTTTTTTTGAATGTTTGGGTTGGAGCTTAATTTTACTGTACTATAAGAGTATATACTCGTATTTAGCAATATTTTATGAGCGCAGGCAGTTGAAATTAATCTGGGGCTATCTATAGGCTACTTTCGACAAAACCATTCAAATGTCTTCTTCTTTTGAAGACATAGATTTAAATAAATGTATATTTGTGCGCATGAGGAAGAGAAACTAATGGGTGCAGAAGGTTGAAACTTATATGGTAACAACAATGGGCTAATTATGACTTACTATCTACAGTAGGATGATTAGTTTTTACGGACACCGGATCAAAAATACTCCCCGATGACTGAAACGGATTTCTTTCTTGGAATTTTTTAAATCGGTGACCTTACAAATTTTCGTTCATCAGAACGATCACTTAGTATTCAAACTTCGGTAAGCTCGGAAGCAATAAATAAAGATTTGTATTGATATTAATAAAAAATATTACTATACATATGCAGGTATTAAGTTCTTTCTTTATTATCACATTTTTATTTTCTATAAAAAGATTATTAAACATAATAATGAATAATAAACAGCTTGGTTTTCCGGTGAAATCCGCGTCACGAAGGGGAAGAAGTCCGACGTTTCACTTCCACTACTGGAAGCATCTTCAGGGGTGTGGGTCATCGTGATGTTTACTTGAAGCAACAACAAGACATACTCCTCTCCCCCTGAAGATGCTTCCAGTAGTGGAAGCGAAACGTCGGACTTCTTCCCCTTCGTGACGCGGATTTCACCGGAAAACCAAGCTGTTTATTACGAGTCTACCCGCGGAAGCCTACGCACCAAGATAATAATGAATAACCTAATTATAAATTAAATTTAAACATAGGTCCACCATAAAATAGTTTTATGGCTTATAAATTCCATAGTATAGTAATAAAATTGCTTACGTCAATTAGACATCTCTTAGCATTTCGAATTGAGCTCCAGCTAATAACGAGTAGTTTTCTTAAACTCTCATTATTGAAAGCAAGCAGGCCGTATCTTATTAATTTAGGTTTTGATACTTCACAATCAATGTCACCTATTATCTATCGATACTTCGACAAATAACCTATGTTTGTTTTTTAACTTAACGTGGAAATAGAAGCAAGAAAGCGGTCACGGGCAGATAATTCCACATAATCCATAGATGTATAACCAAATCACCAATAAAGCAGAAATCAGCGAGAAAACTAAGATGACAGTTTTTAACAGTGACGGCGATTGGACTTTGGAATTGTGGGGGGACGAGCCTAACACACCGAGGGGTTTGGGGGTAAGGAATACCCCCACCAACGTTGGGGGGTCGTTACAATCCAACTCTCCCATGTTAACGAGTTATCTTAATTTTCATTCCTAAAGACCCCTAAAAAAAGAAAAATAGAACGAAACATAAGGGATCAACTAAAAAGAAAATAGATAACTTGAAATTTAAAAGATTCGTAAATAAAGTTAAATCAAAATATTATGTCACTTTTTAAAAGTTTAGAATTTTTAACAGCATCATAGTAGGCACAAATGGTAAATTAAACAAAAACAGTGTTAAAGTAAAATTATTAAGTTACATTACCCCCCCCCCCCCCCCCACCCTCCAAGTAGGGGGCGGAAGCCCCCCTAATCGCCACCACTATGGTTTGTAAAACCCCACCTCGATTAATGCGGCTGTGAATTTTGGACTCTAACTAAGGAGGAGAGACGAATTCAAGCCACCGAAATGGGGTACTTGAGAAGAGTAGGTGACAAAACAAGAAGAGACTCCACTATACACTGATTACAAAGGTACACGAAGTGAGATGCGAAAATATGATATCTGAAGAAGAATGAAGACAAGATGGATAGACAAAATTTCATCCATCTGGCTGAGAGAGTAACATCCCTCTAACAGAGTTAAAGAGAGTAGGAATGGAGGGGCATGGAAGTCCTTTTGGACAACTTCTACTCTAAGCAGTACCAAGAGGATTCGACTGTGAAGTATTTTATTATCAAGAGAAATGTGCATGGATTTTTAAAGACTTAAAGGCAACTGATATAGTTTCATTAAAATTAAAGGCAAACATAGAGTTGTTTTAGGCTATAATTTGTATTAATACTCCGAATGGGACAAGGTTTCCAACCTTACTCCCAATCATTACAAATCTGTAAGGTCTAGCAAGAATGTAAAGAATCCTGGTTTAAAAACTACTAAACTCGCATGTGCTACCTTTGAAATTAAATTGAAATAAAAATACAAAATAGAAAGTTTATTATCTCCATTTGCAAATTGAAAGATAAGAAAAACATTCCCTAATAATAGTGTGTTGTCACCCATGGCTCCTACTACTTTTCAAGGAGACCAAACGAATAGGTTTCCTAGCTAGATGGTGTTTAGGGAAGACGTTAGAAGTTGCATGATAGAAACATCGATCACTCGTGTTTTCCTGTCCATGTTCTGACAATCCAGGAGACCCTCATCTTAACTTCCGACATCAATATCCTTTCTATCTGCACGGTCTTAAGTAGACCACAGCATCTTCTAAACCTGCTTGGTGTTTACACAAAACCAGCACAGGATTAGATTCAGCTCAAAACACAAGATGATGCAGACAAGTTCTTAGATTGTAATCCGTTCACACAGTAGCGTACAAAGAAAGTATTTTTGGAGCCCACCTTGAACTTGAGTGATATGCCTTGAGTGATATCCCATAATTTATTAATGCACTAGTTGAATTCCTGTACTTTACTATAGAATGTGTTGTGTATTTATTTTTATAAATGGGTTATGTTTATAACCTTCCATTAAAACCCTTATTAGGTTTAAACCAAATTATAATTACTATTTACAACGGGAGAAGCATCGGCAAAAATCCTGACTCAACCGGCAATTGGACAGTATAGTATACGCAGCCTAAGTTAATTTAATGCATAATTCTATCAACAAAAGTCCGTGCCGTCTTGGGCAGGTATTGACAGTCATGTGTACACACTAGGGTGGGCCTTAATAATGAACATTTTTTAATTTTAGCTCCCAACCCCTAACTTTGTGCGAATACATGAAAAAATGGAAAATGATGAATACATGATTTTTGAAAAGTTTCAGGTCAATCGAAAATTTTAAATGGTGCCGCTTTTTATTTGAAAATTGGTATATAAAAAAGTCAATAAAATAGCGATTTTTTCAATTCAAATTTTCAATTTAATGCACTGAAATCTTCGGCAAAAATCCGGGCCCAGCTTCCAATCGGGATTTAGTGAATGCATCCTAATTCAATTTAATGTTTTTAATTTCATAGGCAAATATGTTCAGAAAATGTTTAATACACATACATACAGTCATGGCTGTCTTTTTTAAATGTATTGCGGGTTCAAGTAATGTAATCATTTCGCGCAAGTCTTAAAAAAATTTTTAAAATAAAATTAGATAAAACAATATAATTCGATTTTATACAGCTATTGAATTATACTTGCTCATTTTATTGTTATTATGACTATAAATAGTGGTATCACCATATACAATATATATAGTCCATAACATACTTAATCTGAGACCCATAATGTTAGCTTTAAAGGAATCAGAACTCGGCAAGAAATGAGAATTATTTTCCAGAAGGGTACAAGTAGCCAGCTTATACCAGTATATTATTATTCGAACCCCATAGTCTTCATATTGAATCTGTCTACTGCACCTGGTACATAATGACTAACACCCACAATCTTTCATTAACTTTGTAAATGCTTTAGCAACTTCGTAGGATTCAATTTATTTACATTCCTCCAAACATAAAAATTTATAATAGCCTTAGATTTATATTAATTTATATTATTTATGATTAATTAATTTGGCATTATATTTAATGTCTAAGTAATACAAAGGCTCCCTTATAGTAATATTAAGACATTGGAATCCAGTATAGTAGATATTCTTAAAAATTTAAAACTTATAGTAGAGATATTTTTAATTGTTGATTCATAAAAGATAAATTTGTGATATTTCTAATTTCGTTTGGTTTTAATTTATATAAATTAAATATGTGTTAAAGAAGTAAAAACTAATATTTACAAGATACAAGTAGAACTTTTGGTGCATTTTGGAAAGTAAATAATAATGGATGCTGCTGAATGGTTATGATAAAATTATTAATTATATTAATTTTTTAACCTTCTGCACACATCCTAATATTTTAGTAAAACTCATATTTTGAATAATTGATTTTGCACTAATATGGTCATTCAGTTATCCAATGAAAGAACTTGAGAGAGCTAATAGTCATACTATGGCAGTGGTTTCTAAAAATACACAATTAATGGTGTCTTTAACGTGTAAGGATTATTTATTTCTTGTTAAATAAATTAGGTTCAAATTTAAACAACTTAAATATTTAAACATGATTACTTAAAAAAGGAATTGCTACATAAGGAATTGTTAAATAAGGAAATATTTAAATCGTGTAACAAACTAACATTAACTTGATATTTGGTCAGCTAACTAATTTTGTAGTAAGGATCATGAAAATCCTTGACCACCAAAACAGATGGGACATGGCCGCTCTTCACCGGTCTGTTTTTTTTTTAACAGCCTATATGACTAAGCTATCTCTCTCAAACAAACTTAGCCGACCACATCTTCTTAACAGGTACCAAAATATTAACTTGTACACAAAATTCTGGTTTGATATTAGACACTTTTATTTCCACTATCGCCAGGTCTATAAATCATCACTGGTCTACAAAACATTCAAAAATTAAAACAAAATTTTTATCCAATCAAGCTTATTAAAAATTGTTGGTATAAAAATATTAAAAGATTTGAAAATTCTAAAATAGCAAATTATACAATATCTCCTTATAAAACAAACAAAAATAAATTTTGTAGTATACCATAAATTAAAGGTTTGTCAGAAAAGATTCATAGAAGCTTTAAAAATATGATTGTCACGAATTATGTATAGGAATGAAAACAGCGAATAAAATAGAAAAAGCTTTCTTTAGTAAATTTAAAGACAAGTTCCCTGATGGAGAAGAAGTTGGTTTTGTGTATTCTATTCCTAGTGGTGAGTGTGAACAAAGTTATATTGGAGAATCAAGACTAAAACAACAAAAATGTGATATAAGCAAGAAAAATGAAAATACTGCATTATCCTTACATGTTAAAAATACAGATCACTCCATTAATTTTGAAAATGCCAAAATAATACACAGATGATCTGAGAATCATTTTTAATTATTTATATTTGTAACTTTTAAAAAATTTTAACGCAAGCAAGAACCTGAAATTAGTAAAAAGCGAATTATTTTGTAAAGTGATTTAAATTTTGTTTTTAATGTTTTAGTTAAAACTTTATTAATGTAAAACATTTTTATTCTATTTTATTTTAGGTCTGATGATGCCTGTAAGAGGTGAAAATAAACGTATTTAATTTACTAATTGTTAATTTTACTCACGTGTACGATCTAAAAAACAAGTAATCAAAAATTATCGCAAAGGTGCAAACTAGTAAGAATTATTCTTTAATCAAGATAATTATTAAAGTTTAGTTATTACTGGAGGCTTTCGCTCAATAGTGAGCCTGGTTCCAAGCATGAAATAAATTAGTACTATATTGTACAAAGCATATTATGTAGGTAAGTAAAAAAGAGAAAAGTATTTGATGTATAATACGTTGAAAGAATAGTCTCTCCCCGAAAGGGGCTATTCTTTCAACATTAATGATATTACCTTATGCATAATATGTTATCAAGAGCCAATAGGGCATTATTATTATATAGTTCCTACTATAACCATGCTAATTGGCAGAGGTTGTTGTTAATAATTAATATATTTTTATTAAAAAAAAAAATCACACACAAATATTATTCTTATATAATTTACGATGTTTTTGCATGCATGAGGTCCGTAGACTACGTAGATATACAGGCTTTATACCTAAACTATTATTTACTTCTTTTAAAAATCAATCTATAAAGAAAGGCCATTAGTTATATATGTTGAAGTTGAAATGAAAACATTTATGTGGAATAAATCTATTCAAATGAATTGAGTCAAATCAAATCTTATATCATCGAATACAAGAAGAAAGATCACGGGGACAGGTCTACCTATTGTTCAGTAAGTAATATGTAATAACAAGAGCGTCGAAAGTTAAATTCAAGTTTAACAAATAAAATAAGTGGAGGGGGGGGGACACAAGGGGTTCGATAAAAGCGCTGAGAGGCCATTTTGGCTTCTGAAAATGTTGTTATAAAAGACTTGAAAACAAGATGGCGGAGAAGCTCTATTGAATGACGTCACTCGCGATTGGATTTAACCATTGTTAGAGTGACATGTTAGAGGGTAAGGAGTGGGGTGTAGCAACTTGAAGTGAAATTGGACGGGCTTATGTTCACCCTCCCTTGTGTCAAAGACTCTCCCTTCATCCGGACCCTCAACCTCCTGCTCCTCAACCTCCACACCCCGAGTAAACCTATTCTTCATTACAAATCCTATACAAGGCGGCATCAAGCAAAGGGGAGAAATAGGCAGCTCAAACACTCTCATATATTTACGCATATTTAAATTATTCAGTGAGTGCCAGATGTGGAAAAAACAACAACTTGAGAAATTGGGGGATTTCTTTTAATATTAACTCTTAATTAATTTGCCAAGATTAATATTCATAGAGAAGTTTAAATCAAAAACAATTATCCAATAAACAGTATACACAAGAAGTCCAACCCCAGATAACAAGAAATTTTGGGGATCACCTTCATCTACAATTTAAATACAATAAGACCCTTTTAATATCTTAAGAAATTTAATTATTTAAAATTTTAATGTTTTATTAGCAAGAGAAGAGATGCAGTTTAAAATTTAAATAAGTAGTTATCTTAAGTTGCGGGTGTATCCGGATAAAATTGTTTTCCTACCCTTATCTACCTCATTCCATCACTACTGCTATATTTCGACAATATACTGTCATATTCAAGCATTTGTATACAAAGATCATTATTTTGTCTGGTTTATATCAGAAAGGTCAATTTTAACATAAATCTAATTAAGTGTTTCAACACTTTTTGTGACAGGAAGGTTACCTTCCTGTTGGTAGGCTAAGTAAATGAGTTGGGTTAGAAACATTATGTTTTGTTGTTAAATTTTTTACTATGTTATACATTTATATTTGAGTCAAGTTATGATAAATTATTGCAAAAGGTGGTTTATTTATCAATGTATGTATTTTAAAGAAAAGGATAAAAATAAGATGAATATGGGGTTTCTTAGCCAGGGGACGAAAAGTGTTGAACCACTTAATTAGATTTATGTTATAATTGACTTTCTGATTAAAACCAGACAAAATAATGATCTTTGTATACAGATGCTTGAAAATGATAGTGGTATGAAACAATTTTTATCCCGATGCACCCGTCACCTCAGATAACAAGAAATTTTAGGGATTACCTTCATTTACAATTTCAATATGTAGGTACTAATTACTAATAGCAACTGAATCAATAAAGAGAACAAAAACATTACTTAGAATTATTATCAAGTTTAATAATGAGATACAATATAATTGTGTAACAGGCCAGGCAACTTTAACTAATCAGTCAGGAGTCACTTGTACTCCTGAAGTCAATCCAGTAACCTCAAGATTATCTGAAGAAGGCTGCTTTAGAACAGCCGAAACCGTGTCAATTGTTCAAATTGCAATTTTTGTGTGAAGACGTTGTTTGGTTATTGAACTACACCTCTTTCATGATGAGTCGCTATCACACATTGGAGAAAAACACAGTCGAGGATCTTAATAACGTTGGTTCTAACCAACATTTTTTAGAGAAACCAAGCCCCCAACATGAGCCAAAAGTTAGCGCACATATAATAAATGTAATAATCAAATAACACAGCAACCAAATTGTAGAAACCGCTACATAAATTGTTTAATTTTTTTTCAATTTTATCCCCCTCAAAACTAAAAATGACACAAAATAGAACACACTGAATAGAACAAAAATGAATCTACTATTCAAGAGCTTTTTAACGATATACATCATATAATAAAAGATTAACTTTGACACTTGTACCCCTGTACATTGAGGTACCAAAATTATATTTTTAAAAAAGAAACAATACAAAAGGGCATTAATATAACTAATAAATAAATATAAATAAAAAACCTAATAAATAATTATAAACCCTTTAACCTACAACAAAATTATAAATCGGTACAAAAGTGTGTGTACATAATTTTTAAAAAATAAACAAATAAAATAGCTTTAATGTACCTACATGTCAAGGCCTTTTTAAATGATATACGACACAATATTAAAAACGTGGTCACGTGACACGGCACACGGGAAAAAGTTTACTCTCATGTTCTCAGCAAATAGAATGAACTAATGAAATAAAATATACTCAATTCAAAGAGCATTAGAGTGAGATATTCAAGCGCCTCATTCATAAATAAAATCGGTCAACTATTATAGAAACTATGGCCATTTAAAGAAAAAAATACCAAAATTATCACCATCTAAGGTACAACCGACGATGATACGACAAAAAGTCATAGGACAAAAGTTGTAGATCTTTTAAAATTAGTTACCGCTGGTGCTATCCGTTTTCAAATACGACTTACCGTTTAGCCGAAATAAGTCCCCAATACAGCTTAAAAATCAAGTCGGCCATTTTTATTTTTTAGGGGGAAGGAGGGGGAAAATTGAACTTTGTATAATTATTTTGGTTCACAATATGGACGTTGCGCTTCGAATGGCGCAAACCGCAAGTCTCTATATCTACTGGAAGTGGGTAAACATTAATGTCAGTCAGTGAGTCAGTTAGCCATGCGGCTTAATAGTATATAGAAGACATATTAATTTAGCACGATTTAAAGTGCGCAGACGGTTGAAATTAGGCAGGTGCTTGCAGGCAACTTTCGGCAAAGCATGCAAATTTCATAAAAATCAGATGATTACTTTTAAAGATATAGCTTTAAATAAATGTATGTTTGTGAGCATGTGGAAGATAAACAAATAAGCGCAGAAGGTTGAAACTTATATGGGACCAACAATGGGCTAATTATGACCTACCACCCAAATTTCATTAAAATTGGACGTGTAGTTTTTATGATATGTTGGTTCGCAAAAATCGAACGACAGACCGACAGACAGACACGGGACCAAAAATGTTCTCTGATATCAGAAACGGATTTCTACCTTGGAATTTTTGAAATCGGAGACATAAAATATTTTCATTCTTTAGCACGATCACATAGCTTCCGTTACCTTCAGTAAACTCATTATAAAAATTACTTTAAGGAAACTGAAACAAACTTTCTCATAAATAATATGTCTGCCTCTAATCTCCTTGCGTCATTTGGTGCTATTATGTCGTAACTAGATTTTTTCTGGAAAGGAAGCAAGATATTTCCTGGAAAGTAATACTTAATTGAGCAACGTTTCTTGAAGACACTATCAAACTTACAGGTATATTTATCGCTTAAAATTTCAGCTTAACTTAAGTTCTATTTAATATATTCTTAGTGTATTACGCTTCATTTCTACACTATACTTATTCTAATTTAGGGTCTGTAGGGTATTAAAAAACTTCAATTCAGTCCGTTTTTGCCTATATTTCACCTCCTTTGAGAAATACAATTATACTGAATTATAAAGGGAACGAACTTAAATAAATAGTGATTATGTATAGACGCCAGGTGAATTGCCAGGAAGAAATATAACTAGGAAAATAAATAAAGTTATATTTTTGGAAAAATTGTTAAATGCCTGAAGATATTTTTAATCAACTTAAAGATAAAATTATACCTGATATTACTTAGTATATATATGCAGGAGCTCTATATTAATATAAACATTATAAACACATATATATAGAAGTAATATCTTCAGCGAATGATAAGAAAATACCTAAGCAAATATTGTAAAAGAGATAAAATGATTTTATGAGCTACCGTTTTATTAAGTCCATGAATGTAAAAACATTACACCTTATTTTATTGATAAGATTTTTTTTTTTTTTTTAAGCATATTTGGTAATTTTTAATTTTATTTTTAAGTATAGAATGCGTCAAAGATACGACAAATTTGTGGCTTCTCTGAGATGTTGTAAAACTTAAAATAAGCAGATAATTTCAACAACTTTAGTTGGACGTTATCAGTTCACTGGTGAACTCATCTCTTCGAGTTTTATTTTTTAAGTCAAATTATTTAATTTTAAATCCCATATTCACTATAAAACAAACTATAATTATCTGTCCTGTGGCTATTAAAAATAGAATTATAACTAGTCATATAATCTTCCGCTCCATCAGCGGTATAAACCTTGCAATTGGCATTCCCAACCGCAGTTTCTCGCCACTTCACATAATAACCTACCCATTTTCCACATTCCATTCAGCGATGCAAGGTGAGCACCTAGCGGGAAGGGCCGGTCTTGGAATCGAACCCAGAAAAAAAGTAACCCTAAAAAAAAATACGTGCGGTGTCGCGGGACGCGGTAGGAACGAAGTTCCTTACGCTTTTCATTAAATATAAATTATAAAATCACACTGCTAAGTTTTACGATACAAACTACTTATACATGGAGGAGTTAAAAAAAGAGACAAAATTAAAAGTAACCATCTATTTGTACTCAGCAGAGTTAAGGCAAAATTAAAAGAAAAAAATACGTGTGGTGTCGCGGGACACCCGGTAGGAACGAAGTTCCTTACATTTTTCATTACATATAAATTATAAAATCACACTGCTAAGTACGTATACATTGCTAACTACTTAAACATGGCGGAGTTAGAAAAGAGACAAAATTAAAAGTAACGAACTGTTTGTACTTAGCAGAGTTAAGGCAAAATTAAAAGAAAAAAATACGTGCGGTGTCGCGGGACGCGGTAGGAACGAAGTTCCTTACGCTTTTCATTAAATATAAATTATAAAATCACACTGCTAAGTTTTACGATACAAACTACTTATACATGGAGGAGTTAAAAAAAGAGACAAAATTAAAAGTAACCATCTATTTGTACTCAGCAGAGTTAAGGCAAAATTAAAAGAAAAAAATACGTGTGGTGTCGCGGGACACCCGGTAGGAACGAAGTTCCTTACATTTTTCATTACATATAAATTATAAAATCACACTGCTAAGTACGTATACATTGCTAACTACTTAAACATGGCTGAGTTAGAAAAGAGACAAAATTAAAAGTAACGAACTGTTTGTACTTAGCAAGAGTTAAGGAAAAATTAAAAGAAAATCATTATTTGTATCATTAAAGCAAGCGTCTTACTATAAATATAATTATATTGAATATAAGAAAAAAGTTGATCAAGATGAGTTTATAGTTAAAGAGTATGTTTGTTAAAGGATGTTGGATTGAAATAGGACTGTTTTCTACCTACCCGGCCTATTAATTTAAAATATTATAAAATATATCTCTTCCCCACTCTAAAGCTTCTGCTTGAATCCGGTTGAAATTTTACATGCCTGTTTCAATTGTACTTTAGACAATGTGTAAGAAGTCTTATTAAAATCGTTATACGTTAGAAACGGAAGATATCGGTAAAAACGTTGTTTTCTTTACTTTAAACATTTGGGTCCACTTTAATAAATTTAGCGATCTTTATCACTTCATAACAGTGTCGGGTGTCGGTGTTCGTTTTACTAAAAAAAATATTTAAAAAAGGTGTTTGTCTCATTAAATAAATGAAGTAGGATTTTTTTCTTGGATTAAATACGCAGTATTATAATAATATACCTAATATATTGAAATAAGCGTCAGCACAGATCAATTTTACTTTTAACAAGAACGTGATTATATTTTCGATGTTTACAAAACCAAGTGACATTTTGACATATAACAAACATATTGTAAACAAGTCATAACAGGATTCCATAATAACATTTTTCCCCTCTTTTTGAAGCTTACGTTTACGCGAGCAAGATTACTTTTATTTTTATTTTTTTTTTATTATTTAAAAAATTATTTATAAAAGTTGTTTGTCTCATTAAATAGACGAAGTTAGCATTTTCTCCTGTCCTAAAATTCCAATTTTACATTTTTAGTTTACGTTTACGTGAGCGTTGCGCGTAAACACTTGGGCGGATAACGTTTTCCAACGAACCCAGCCTGGGCATTGGTAAAATGAACATGTGTACCAAATTTCAACTAACTCGGTGATCTTTTACTCAAGTTATCGTCATCGGTAGATTTCGTGACGGTTTTTGCGTGACGGTGATTTTGTGAAGGTCGTTTTTTTTCGGATTTATTCCCGGGCTCCAGAACGTGCCATAAGGAACTTCGTTCTAAAAACATTTCGTTCGGTTTGGTGGAGGATTATTTGAGAACGGCTGCGCCGATTTCAATTAAATTTACCATACAGGTGGATTGTTACCTGGGGCCAACTGCCAACTTAGACTATTTCAATTATAGGAGATGTCAATATTTTTTGGGGGACTAAATCTGATATCGCACAAAAAAAAAATGAAATAGTATCAAATAAAGCCTTTAAAGCGTAGTTTACATGCGCACAAACATACATTTATTTATACCTATGTCTTCAAAAGTACTCATCTGATTTTTATTATGTTTAAATGTTGATGGTATGCGTCGAGAGTAGCCTGTAGATAGCTCCATATTAATTTCAACCGTCTACATTGTTTAAATTAATAAATTGATACATACTTTAATAGGCCCTACACATGACCCGAAACGACCACCCGACACAACAATCCCCGTCGTGGCCATCTCAACAGACGTCCCGACCAAACCAAGAAACCCATTCCCGACCAACCTACCAAATAATCTTTATTCGACAACGTGATCTCGTAGTGAAGCTGTGGTGAAACTAGTGTCTTGTGTGTGGCAAAATGGTTCCATATTTTTCGAGCAACAAATAATTGGTTTGGCTTTAGCCACTGTTTCTGTCTCTTGGGTACATAACAATGCTTGGGTAGCGTCGAGCATTTCCTCGTTCTTTTACTAGAGTAGTTCGTAGTTTCTTTTTCACAGTTCCAATGCTCATTTGCACATCCCACAAACAACGGTACTGCTCCATGCAATCAAACAATGCCACCGTCATACTTTTTTCATCATTAGCAATTTACGACATCATGAAATTCGAAACAAAAACAACCGTTTCGGATGACTGCTCTTGGTAAAATAAGTTGTGTCAGGTTCAGGTCAGGAGTCGGCCGACAGCGTTACACTCCAACCAACTTGACAGGAATCGAGGGTGGGGAATTCCCGACGGTCAGCTGGTTGGTCGTACGAGACGACCAACTACCCAACCGTCGGGACTGACGGTTTTAGTCTGGCGACAAGCCTACACACGTTCCAACCGTCGGGACCAACGGGGTTGGACCCGACAGTTCATGTATGAAATAATTTTTTTTTTGACAGGTTTAAATAACATAGGTAATAACATAGACAATAATATAGGTTGTAAAACTATAAAAGTTAATGTATGCGAAATAGGACGCGAGGAAGCTATGTGCCACACTAATTATTTTATAATTTTTCTTTTGTTTTGTTTATATTTACCTGTTTAGCTGGTTCACACCAATAAAAATATTCGTAGTGTGATGAATTTACTAAAAACATTTTCAAACTCATCAATAAATTTTGTTTCTGAGCGTCGTTGATTCTTGTTCCGAGTGTAGATTGTACACTGCCACGCACGCTCACTCAGTCACAACCCCCCCCCCCCCCCCCCCCCCTGCTTACCACATACTTTGAATTATTTATTTAAAAAAAGGGAGAAAATATTACAGTATCGAAACGCGATATCTAAGATCTATAAGAGTAAACTAGACGGAGGGACAAAGGTTGGTAATTTAAAAATATCATATCCACCTATGGTTGAAATGGTTATTTGGGTATATTTTATATCGTTCATATTTAGATTTTAAGAACTTTTACCATTATGCATTTTCAATGAAATCAATGTTTATTTTATTTTTACACATATTAAATACCCACTTACGCATATGTTCCATGGAAAAAGAGGGTTAAACGAGAGTAGAATCCACTGGAATATCTATACAAACATCCGAAATTGATGCAATAATAATAAAGAAGTAATATTAGTAAAAATAATTCCAAAAAATAGTTTAGAATTCAAGAAATAGTCCAGTGAAGGAGGGAAAAATTGCGGAGCTGAATCGGAATGTTAAATATTTGGCATAGGAGTATTATCGTGGATCTATTTGTTAAAATTCATTTTTTCGAAAATATCTAGAAAAAAATTAGTTTATAAAAAATTGTATGCTACTCACAATTAAAGATCATATAACAGCCTACCAACAATGTCCTAATGATTTTCTTGATAACAGTAATGGCTTTAAAAGTAATTGCTTTTGAAATTATACATATTTAAAACCATTTTAATTTACTTTATTATTTTTATTACTTTATTATTTTTATTACTATGATTTTGAAGTTATCGAAATGTATATGAAAATATAAATAAATGATCAATTGAGTTAAAATCAACGTTTTCCCCCGGTACATGACCCGGTACCTACCTCGGTAGTTTAAGTGTTTCATAAAGAAAGCTAAAGTACAAGTGTTAAGTAAAGAAAGCTGTAAGTACTCGCAATTTATATAAACGTTCAATAAAATGTTGTATTAAAAGTAGTTTAAATTATTTAAACCTGAAAAGAGACATACATAATGTTTTCGTAAATTTCATTGAATTGAGTAAAATATAGGAAAGAATAAAATATAATAAATGTTTTTAAACCACCGAGGTAGATAACGAGCTATGGGAAACCACAATTTTAACAGTGAATATCTCATTAGGGTTATCAAGAATACCATAAGGACATTGTTTGTAGGACAGTTGTATGAGCAACCCTTTTGATTGAAACCAATTAATCTAGATTTTTTTTTTTCAATTTCCCCCTTCAAAACAGTGTTACTCCCAATTTTGAGGAATGCTTGATTCTTTAACCTTATGTCTAATAGATCATCATATTTAGTACGGATCAATTATTTCATATTTACCCTTAATAGGTCCTTTTTTAACTGCACTATTAGACCAATTGACTGTTAAGATAAGGGATATTTCAACTTTTATATATACATTTTTTTTTTGTCCAACAGTTATATCATAAGTAATATCATTATTCTCCTATAGTCCAGGAGATAGCGTGCAAAAAAATGTCAGACAAACATCAAGCTAGAATTTTGTGTATAAGTTAATCTCTTGGTTGCCTCTTAAGAATATGTGGTCGACCAAGTTCGTCTGCGGAAATTAGCTTGGCAATAGGCATTTGAAAAAATCACACCGATAGAGAGCGGCTATGTCCCACCCATTATGGTGATAGAGGACAATGAGATTTTATGATCCTGAGTACAAAATTAGTTAGCAGACTTGATTTTCGTTCTACCAACTAATTTTGTACTCGGGATCATGAAAATCACAATGTTTCACATTTTCTTGTTAATTCAGCGCCAAAATAACTGTTAATGTTATTATAATAAAACAAATTTTTTAACGACTCTTCTTAATCTTCTTCGAAGTGTCTATATTGAATTTGAAGAATACATACCTACATACAAAGAAAGATACGAGTTGAGACCAAAAGTGAGAGAAGTCGAATTATAGAAAAAGAATGAAATCTTGTGCATATATGATGACGTCAGAATCACTTCTAACGTAGAGATTAGGGTACAATGAACCATATCATTCATTTAATCTTGTCCAGCTCAGCTAGAAGGTTCATGATAAACTCATTACATTCCCTTAACTCTATCATAACGCACCGCGCAAATGGCTTACAGTTAATTTGTTTAAAATATTAATTTAAAAGAAGTTTTCTCAGCTAAAACATGGTTAGCTAAATTTAAGAAAATAATATTTATGAATAATAATATGTGAATAATATGTGATAAGGATAATAAAAGGTGCTAATCAAGGGCACAAGCTAAAGCTTCTATAATAAAAAAAAATACTACTAACTGATATAAAATTGCTTGTGCCCCACTTGTGAACGGTTGTGTTAAACACAACTTTTTCATCTAAGCTGTGTTAAAGTTCTGTAATCACTGGTCAACTGTCCCGGAAAATCTCTGCGAAATTCATTAACAACAACGGAAGAAATATATAATGATACAATTGATCCCAGTCTCCCCTGATGTTTTTTACTTTCTCATATAAAGAGAAAGTATTGTGATGGCGCGAAAATTAGATTTTGAGATTTTGATGGATTTACACGTTTTGAGGTCCCCTGAGTCCAAAAAAGTGGTTTTTAAAAAATGTATGTCTGTAGTCTGTCTGTGCAGACGCCTAGAGCCTAAACTATTGGGCCGATTTTGACGAAACTTGGCATACATGTTCAGAAAAATCATACCCTGAGGCGAAATCGAGAAACGAATCTTAGCTCCATATTTGGGGGGCGCTACCCCCCAAAAACCCTCTGAAAAGACGTGAAAAAAAAATTATTTCTCGAAAACGGTTCTGTCGATTTTGATTAAAAAATTCTATAATGTAGCCCATTTAAATACGAATCTAACGATATAAGCCGTTTTCCCGGGAAAAATCTGGTTCCTGAGAAAAAAGCTTAAAACGCGGACGGAGAGAGCTCGTGTTCGATTCCCCGCCAAGGAGATGTTATTTTTATGAAATGTTCAATAATAATTAAATGTACATACGAAAACTAATAAATGGAAAACACTGGGCCAAATAATTATGACCTCGTATATGAGAAAGTTTGTCTGAGTTGTCTCGGACAGATTTTTGGTTTAGTTCACAAAAATTGAAATCAAGATTCATTGGAATAAATATTTACTTGAATGTACTTGTAATGCTAAATTTAATTTTTTATACAAGAGAGATAGCCGACGTTTGTTACCCGTATTATAGAACATTATTGAAATTAGTTTATTTGTAAGGTCTGATCGACACCTAATGGTTTATTATACCATACCAAAAGGATCCGATCCCTTTACTAACCTAGGTGTAGTCCTCAGACACTAGCAGCAACTTTCTGAATTCATAACTTATACATTATGTTGACGTGTGAACCCTCTTTACAACTAGCTCATGATTTAAGCTAAATATATTAATATATCTTGATTGATGTGAAAACAACATTTTTAACAATTCTTTAAAAATACCATTTTGTAAATTAATGAATGAAAAATAATTGTAAGTAATAATTTAAACACTTGTTAATAGTGTTTAATCTAACAATACAATTCATCTTTTAACTAGCAATACAATTTATCCACTATAGTTCTACGATCTAAAAACCAGTATTTTGTATACAACTAACAATGTATTATCGTATTATAGACACAAGATAAAACAAAATTACAGAGTCATAGGCTAAAGAGATTGAATATCTACCATTTAATTAAGGAGTCAATCCCGAAATTTCAAGGCATTTTTCCCGCAGATACTGGAATAAGACCTAAAGAATTCTAGGATGTTTATGTGATAAACGCAGTTAAATCGCATTATAAGAACATATTTAGGATTAGAATAAATTCAAAACTAGAATGGATTTAGTTTATAAAGTTTCTCTAACATGAAATTATTGGGTGAAAGATCAAATAAGCGTCTGAGGCGTCTACAACCTTCTTCTACAGACCTAGACGTCTTAGGGACTATTATTTTTTATTTTTAAATTCTCTATTTTTCCGATTGGATTCGGAGATGTATCATCAAGCATAAAGGTGCCCATGTCCGTAGTTAGCGCAAAAACATACCAGTTGCTGGCTTGCACGTGTATATGTTAAATGGCACGCCTGTAGCTGGCAAGCAAGCAGATATAAACTTAATAAAAATCCTTAGTATGCCAGTTACTGGCAAATACCCTCTTTTGGCATGCAAGTTACTTCCCCAATTTGACGGCATGTGTATCTCCACCTTAAGTCTGATTGTTTATTGGTGATGTTATATTTGTTATTTATCCTTAGATCGGATATCATGGAATTATTATTATTAAGTACTTAAGACTTAAGACTAGGCTTATTACGGATAACTTTATTTGTACAGTTTAAATGTTAATCTAATATCTATAAGAATGATATCTAATAAGATGAAATAAGCAACTTTTTGTATTTCTTTCAACATTCTTGGTCTCCAAATTTCACAAAAATTATGACTTATGTTTATGGACATTAGACTATTGTGTTTTGTGAATAAAAAAGGATCATAGATAATTATTGTGTTTATGCTTTAGTCAGGTCTTTCAACAGGTAAGGTTATTGGAAGCTGTGAAATTCAGTAGCAGTGTGAAAAAGTTTCCATCAGATGTCCGGAGGTTTCTTAAGTTCGGACAGGAACAAAAAAAGAGAAAAAGGACAGAGTCCAGGATAATTTTCAAAAGGTCCTTTTCTAAAAGGAAAGCTTAGACCGATCATTTCAAGACGGTAGAGTGGGAAGGGAGGGATAAGGATTGATCACATTTTTTCTTTTTCCTCTTTGCCTGTCGTCCTGCCTCTTATCCCTGGACATGCCAAAATCGGAGAGAGAGGAAAAAAGAAGGTTTTATAGAAAAAAAAGACGATAGAAGAGAATAGGAGGCTTTGAAAAACGTTGCTTAGCCTTATAATAGTATAATACAGCCATCAGAACCCCAGAAGCAGCGTACCGAGAGTCTAACGTGCACAATGGTAGCCGGAGAAGGAATGGCGGTACGGGACCCTTCTCACACTCGGGCACTCGGGATAACATGTATTATGTATATATATAAAAAACACACACTTAGATAAGGATATGGGTAGAAGGTAGGACGGAGACACGGATACAGAGTTTTCGACCCACACGCAGCCCAGGCTGGAAGCCTTTCACCCCTGGGACGTCCTGCAGTGGCCTGATAATAATGATGGATGAGGTCCTGTCTAACTTCCTCTGCCTTCCTATCCAATAATATTCCCCTGCCGGTGCTGTCTCGGTGTGTGCCAGTTTGTATTTGGACTCCCCCTCCCTCCCCAGCTCTCCTCTCCACTCTCTACTACACCTTGACATATATATTTTTCCAAGCTTCCACCCCTTATTAAACCCGTCATCTCAACTAAACAACTTCTCCTTCTCACCCGTGCAGCTTCCCCGTCCCCCGCCACAGCCACTCTATCCCCTCGACAGATTACCAAATTAAATTTCCACGTTAAAACTTTTTTCTCTCACTCCTCTCTCTCTTCTCTCTCGTTATATCATCTCCCGGTATATTCTCTACATTATTTCCTTTTATTTTTAAAAACAAAAATCAACAACGTATTTTACGGTCTAAATCCGAGAATGACTTTACATCACCTTGAGTTTCTTTAGTACAAGGTGATCAAGATGTTGACCTAATATGTAAGTATTTGACCGTTAACAAATAAAAATATAAGATGAGCTTTTAAAAAATACCAAATTTTCAATATCTATTTTTCCCTTCCTCTCTATTTTCTTCCAATGATTAAATTATAACTGTTATTATTAGTATTACTCCATAGCTTGTAAGGCATATTCTACTTTTTTATAAAAAAAAAAAAAAAAAATGTATACTTTTGTCTATTTCCTCCCCAAGTGCAATGTTATTTGATGTAATATGTAATATATATATATATATATATATATATATATATATATATATATATATATATATATATATATATATATATATATATATATACTATACATTTATTGTATTGCATTTTGTTTAAAATGAACCCTGCACCTAAAAAGTACGATTTTCTAAAATCATATAAGAGGAAACCGGACCAAATTTTGGCTATCAAGAAAAAAATATTTTTTTTTTATCGTATTTTAAATTTATTTTTCGCATACCCCCCCCCCCCCCCCTCCAAAAGTCTAATTTTTCTGATACTAATAAATGAGAGGTCGATTTAATGCCTTATAGAGTGCATTAAAAGATTTAGTATTGCTTTTTTTGGGGGGGGGGGGAGGGGTCTAATTTATTATTTAAATATGATTTATGTCTTTAATAAAAAATCCCTATTCCTCATTCCAGTTCTGTCCGCTACCTGGGGCTACACTTAGATCGTCGTTTAACATGGGCAAATCACATCAAACATAAACGCCAAACATGTAATACACGCTATAAACTTTTACACAGACTCTTACACAACACATCTAAACTCAACATGCAAAACAAAATACTCATCTATAACACCATAATAAAACCTACATGGACATATGGCATAGAACTCTGGGGTTGCACCAAACCTTCCAATTCCTATCGTATCCAATCACTCCAATCCAAGATCCTACGAAAAATAGCTGACGCTCCCTTCTATGTTTCAAATATCGTCCTTCATAACGACCTCAAAGTACCCTTTGTCCGTGAACTAGCCATTTCCCGATACAAATCCTTCCACGACTCCCTTTCTGACCATTCCAATCCACTAGTCCACAGTCTGTCTTCCCGGTCCATTCCTGACAATCCCCCTAGACGCCTGAAAAGGCAGTGGCCACGTGACCTCTTAGAGAACTAAATATATTTATTTTAATATCATGAATTAAATTGATTAATTGTGCTTTATATTACTCATAAAATATTTTTCGTCTCAATTTAGCAAGTGCTATCACTGGATAGTTGCTTGCATCATGTCGTCTCAAGTCAAATATTCATAAAGATCTGTATTGCTTATAACAATGAAGTATTGTAGTTGCAGTAATTAAATAAAAAAGTTAAAAAAAAAAAAAGTCTTTAATAAAAAAAATTTCATTTTAAACCGGATTTTTTTTATTAACTAATTTCCCTACCTTATTTCATGTTGCATTTATCAAAAAAAGCAATAGAAAAGAAAAATGCTTTTTTCTTGATAGTCGAAATTTGGTCCGGTTGGTTTCCTCTCAAACGATTTTAGAAAATCGTTCGTTTTCCTGCGAATTATCGCAGCGTCTTATCGCTGCGATCTTACGCATCTTATGCGATCTTATGCTGTATAATTCCTGCGTCTTATCGCAGGACCCAATTTTATGTCCAGTTATGGATATCTGGTATGTACTGCTGTAATGGAAATGTAGATATCAATGGTTTGGTTTTGGGTGATGGAGGATATTTATCTGACTTCTCTCCTCTTTCATTAACGATTTAATATTTTTTCTAATTGTAGTAAATATAATATTTAAATATATACTCTACCAATGGTTGCGGCCAAAAGCTTCCACGCTTCAAATTAATGGACGAACGGTCATATTAGAATTAAATTACTAAAAATATATATAATAACTCCATAAATTTTAAGAACGACTCAAAGGATATAAATAAATATTATGCTGCTATCCTTAACAAAAAAATAATTAAAATCAGTCACTTTTATGTTTGCCACCTATCTACAAACCTCCCTTAACTATCACCCCTTATAAGTTAATCTACATACACCATAAAATTTAAATATTTTCAAATCATAACTCCCGCCTAAATCTATAACAATTTATGCTTTAAAAATATTTAATATTCCTTTTTAAAAAAAATGCTAAAAAATATAATATATTTTAACTACAATCCAAAAAAATTTTCTATTCAATTTTTTTAAATAATAATTTGTCATAAAACTAAATTAAAAACGAAAGGTTCATTTTGGTTACCTCTGGAGTTACCATTTTCTATGTTCATGTGTTTTGTTATTTGTTAAAGTTTATCTTTTTTAAATTTTTTTTAAGTTTTTAAATAACTGTCTATGGATCAATGTGTGAAGGAGTATTTATTTAATGTATTTCCATTTCTTATTTTGACAATACCAACTTTGTTTGAGTATATGTGACTAATTCCACCCATGATAAGGTAATGATCTCAATGTTAATTTTAATTTTCAATGTTTAAATAAGTTAAGTGTTCTTCTTTTTTATAAAAATCCTATTTAAAAACAAAATTGTTAATTTTATGTAATGATGTTTTAGGCATGATTATGTCCCGGAGGGGGACGAAATATAGCCAGTTTCTAACAACTATGAGTTGTTAACTCTTACTTACCTTTACCCTAATTGACCTACCTAAAAATAATTATTAAATAAATAGGGACATCTAATTTCTACTTACGAATAAAAATATATAGTGTTGTTGCTTGAATCTGTTTCTTTCATATTTATTTTTATTCAATATATAATTTGCGCAGACGATTTAAATTTATATGGAAATATCTATGGGTTACTTTTGATAAACCATTCAAATTTGTTAAAATCAGATAAGCTAAGGTTTGTCTACAGGCTTCATTTTGTGCTTTAATAAAAGCCAATCAAATTTACTACAACTTCATTTCTTATGACTTTTCTTGTAGGGTAGAGGTTTTATGTTAACGATATTCACCCCGAAATAAGAGCAATACTTAAATTTTCCATTTTTTGGGAAACTGCCAATTTTTGAAGTGTCATATCTCGGTAACTATTTGACGTACAGTGCTGTAATTGGACGTAAAGTGAAGCCAATTATCTTTACTACAACTTCATTCCCTATGACTATTCTCGTAGGCTAACAGTTTTACGCCGATATTCACCCCGATACGAGAGCAATACTTAAAATTTCCATTTTTTGAAAAAAAAAAAAAATCAATTTTTTAAAGTGCCACATCTCGGGAACTATTGCACGTACAGAGTTGGACTTTATTGTAACTTTATTGCACTGTAAAACTAGTATAAAAAAATTAACATCGAAAAACGCATAGTTTACGAGGTACATATATAGCAACAACTGAGAATTTTTCATTTTTTACGTATTACGCAGAAAATTAGAGGGGGGGGGGGCTTAGGGAGAGGTCTTGGGGGGGGAGTCTAGAAGGTGGGGGTAAATAGAGAAATGAAAAATTTGGAAGGGGGAGTAAATAATCTATGAAAAAATAAATATAGGGTGGCTTGAGGTCAGAAATCCCTTATAAAAGAGTTATTTTGCCCCCTACCCCACTTTATTTTTTATTACCTAATTTTGAGCACTTGTAACTCAAAAACGGTTGGAGCTAAAAAAAATTTAAAGGACCATTTTTATTGGAAAGGAAATGAAGAACAAACTAGTAAATAACCATATATCGCCTAATGTCAATACTTTTCGAGATATAAGCGAAAAACTTAATTTTGGCCTCATCTGAGCCTTATAACTCGTGAAGCTCAAGGTCAGATCAAGGCTACTTTTTGGATGTTTTTTGAAAACACTAAATAAAGGTGTACACAAAAATTCAGCTCACTTTGAATTATTCCGATGAAAAATCCTTATTTGACTGGACTAAATATGTCAACTGTTATTGGAAGTGATGGTTTTTCTTATTTTTATTCCTAGATTTTTTATTTCTAAATAAAAAAAACGGGAGATGAAATTCGCCTACTATCTGCAATGTGAAAACATTAAATAGACCTCGGCTGGTATAAATAAAAAAGTTACTTTTTATTATATGTATAAGAATATTTAAGTCTCGGGCCTCGGGATGTCTACAGCTACCAACTAAGTAATAAGTCCGTTCTAGACAAACTTGACCAAATAAAAAACCTGACAGACTTTAAATAAGTAACATTTTATCTTTTTCAAGTGAAGCATGCGTGTTGCACGCAATATTTCACACACGAATGATCTGTGATAATACCTGCCTCGAAGCGTTGATTACTTTCCATATCTGCCTACTCACAAGGGAATTGTTTTAAACTGATAACGCGCTTCGTTTAGGATCAACGCTCTCATTTAAAAGCTTACAATTTAACGTTTTTCTAACTTTTATTGATTTACTAATGCAGAGTTCTGATTTGTATAAAGTTAATAAGATTTACTAAAAGCAGTACTATTCTTAACTAAATCAGTAGTATCGCGTACAAAATGTAGTAACAAAACTAAAAGTAAGTAAATCACTTATATGTAATACAGTCGTCATCAGTATTTTTATTTTTTTTTTTTTTTCGTTTATTTTTCAGCCACAACTACAAAAATTAATTATATCAAGCAGCTTGTCTCACTTAAAGTAATTACAGCACAGTTACAACTCAGATTCGGAGACCCCACCCAGTGGTGGTACTCCAATAATTTTGATTACTAAGTATTAGTTTCTAAGATGGTCACGGGGCCATTTTCTCTTTAGGCGTCGCCTCGGATTACCAGGAATATCAGGAGAGGATAGGTTCTGGACGAGAGGATTAGGATGGTGTCTGAGCTTAGCGTGGAAGGACTTGTAACGAGAGGATGCTAGGATATGGACATAGGGAACATTTAGGTCGTTATGTATTATACGGTTGGTCACGTAGGAGGGAGCATTACATATTTTTCGAAGAATTATGGATTGCATGGATTGGATCTTGTAAGAATTCGATGGTTTGGTCGATCCCCATAGTTCAAGGCCGTATGTCCAAATAGGTTTTATAATTTGATTATAGACAGTTAGTTTGTTCGTTAGTGATAAATTAGATCTCTTGTCCAAAAGTCTGAGTAAAGTCTTGTATCGTCGCTTCATGTCTGTTCGTTTTAGTCTGGTATGTAAGTTCCAGGTGAGTCTTCGGTCTAAATGAAGTCCTAAGTACCGCACTTGATTCGAATTGGAAGTTGGTGATGATACAAATAGACTGGTGGACAAGTAGTTCTTCGCAGGGTGAACGTAACATGTACACTTTTTTCTCTATTGAATTTAATTCGCCATTTTTTGGACCAGTTCTCA
Organism: Gerris lacustris; assembly: GCA_951217055.1. NCBI lineage: Eukaryota > Metazoa > Arthropoda > Insecta > Hemiptera > Gerridae > Gerris > Gerris lacustris. Next base: position 54,529,292 of record OX578277.1, on the reverse strand, counting down.
ATAGATTGAAGATGTTCTTGCAGAATATCAGAGGCATGGTTAGGATCTGGATTACATCCTTCCACACCCATTTCCTCTTTTGCCGATGACAAAGCAGTAAATATTGGTTGAAATTTCGAGCAGCTTCAGACCTAAAAATTATTTCTTGAGATTTTTTCTCTTTTAAAAAAAAAAAAAAAAAAAAAAAAAAAAAAAAAAAAAAAAAAAGTTCAGACGATTTTCATTGAATTATAAAGATTGAATTGATAGATAAAATCAATTCAATTATTTAAGTCACTTACCCGGAAAAATATCAAATGTTTGAGAAAATACCTTAAAATTGATAACAGAATTTAGGGGTCCATCCCCGGAAGATATAGGATTGCTGTAACAGTAAATTCTAATAATAAAAGTCTCAATAATAATTAAAAATGATCAAGAAAATTGGTAAAAAAATAATAGAAAACACTGGACGAAGTATTCGTATGAAATAAGAAAATGTTCGCCCAGGGGCTTGGTTGTGGACCAAGTATGGGCTTAAAGACATTCCAGGTTTCGGGATGGTAGAAGAGAGACGGGCCTTCCTACCCGCATGCAGGTTAAAAAGAACACCCCCTCTCCAGGCCCCTGATCCTAATCCGACAACGTGTAGAAACAAATTTGACATCTTGGAGCCTACGCACGACAAGACAAATAATGAAGAAGAAAATAGCAAGAAGGAAAAATGTGAAAGGAATAGTAAAGATGACCAATCGACTAGTACAGAAGGCCACAGAAACCCACCCAGAATAGAATCAAAGGAAATAACAACACCTCCTTTACCTTTAATAGCCCCAAATAAACCGCTAATGAAGGATAAGGGTAGACCGAAAAATCTTATGGAAATTAGTGCTCCCAATAAAACTACATTAGAACCGAGGAAAAGAAATCGTTATGACCAAAGATCCACCCAACTCATGTCAATGAGGGAAGAAACGGGACGTTTCTTTGCACATTCCAGGGAGGAATCGATACAAGAGAAACACTACATTATTACTAATGCTGAAGGATTATTAGACAAAATATCGCCCTTCAAAATAGAAAAGGACATTCTAATGAAAATAGGAAGGCCAATATCACTAAAAAAAATTAACAAACATGCGATTAACATTGAGGTAAAGGATAACCAGCAAGCTGAAAAATGCAGAGCTATTAGAGATATTCTCGGAAACTTAGTTGAGGTGGCACCTAATGATAGGCTTAACTGTTCCCAAGGAGTGATTACCTGCCGGGGCCTCAGGATGTGCTCAGAACAAGAGATAGTAGAAGAGCTGGCTGATCAAGATGTAATAAAAGCTCAGAGACTAAATAAAAGATTTAGAGGGGAGGTTACTCCAACCAACTCCATCCGCCTGACCTTCAAGAGACCAGAACTTCCAAAAACAATAACTATCTCAATGTTTTATAGCAAGGTGAAAGTACGCCCATATATACCAGCCCCACTTAGATGTTTCAAGTGTTTTCACTACGGTCACGCTGCAATAAGATGTCGTAACAAGGAAAAATGCATATGTGGAAAACTGAAACATGAGAGTAAAGACACATGCAATAATCCACCTGAGTGTGTTAACTGCAGTGGCGAGCATGTGGCGATTGCATCAAGTTGTCCAGTATTTTTAAAAGAAAAAGAAGTGCAACGAATTAAGGTAGAATTGAAAATGTCATTTTGGGAAGCAAGAGATTTAGTGTATGGTAGCTCCTATCTACAAACAGGAGTTACTTACGCCCAAAAAACAATACTGAATAACCCAATTGAAAAAAGAAAAGTTTCTAAATCGGAACAAATAGGCGAATCAGCGCCTCCTCCCAAGAGTGACCCACCAGAGAGGAGAACCCTCTCCCAACCGCCATCCCCCTCATCTACCAAATCACCCCCCGCTCTAAGGAGTTACCTTCCCCCAACGGCAGCGTCTTTGAACCCTAAGCCCCAAAGGCAATCCACTAAACCCCAGCCCCATCAGCCACCTAAGAAACCTGCGGCACCCAATAGCGCAGGATGTTGTTCAAAGGAGCCCACACAGAGCAGTACAAGAGGCCAGAGGAAAAAGAAAATCTCAAAAGCCACTGATAGTATGAACTCTATATCAGAGGCATTAGATGCACGAGGACGAAAAAGGACACAGAGCCTAGATCGAATTCTTTTAAGTCCAGAACTATCACAGGAAACCAAGAAGTATAGAGGATGGCCCAAAGGCAAACCCCGTGGCAAATGGGCCCTTTATAAGAAGACAAAAAAAAGGAAAGGAAAAAAAGGAAGACACAGGACAGGAAACAGCATAAAGAGGAATAATAACCACAACAAATACAATGCATACTGCCAGCGAATGCTTTTTACAATGGAATTGCAGAGGAATCTACGGCCACAAGGACGAGTTGCGTTTTTTGGTACGCTCCTATCAACCCATAGCGGTGGGGCTACAGGAATCGCACCTAAAGCCCACTGACCCCTTCAAATGTGGAGGATATACAGCATATAGAAGAGATATAAGACCTGAGGTAGGAGGTAGAGCGCATGGAGGAGTGATGCTTCTCGTCCGAGAAAGCATTATGGCCACCCCTGTACAACTACGTACAAGGTTACAAGCAATCGCTATTCGCATATCTATCCCTCTGAATTTAACTTTATGCAATGTATGTCTACCAGACCAGTCGTGGTCTGAAGGAGATCTGGCAGACTTACTAAGTCAACTTCCACCCCCTGTCTTAATTATGGGTGATTTTAATGTCCACAATATAACCTGGGGAAGTAAAACAACTGATAGAAAAGGTAACTTGCTTGACGAAGTTTTCAGCGATGCGAACCTGGTCCTCCTCAACAATGGATCCCCGACCCATTTTAGAGCCCCAACAGGAACCTTTGATGCAATTGACCTCACTTGGACTAGTCCAGCATTGGCTGGTCTATTCACGTGGAGTCCCCTATCAGACCTACACCAGAGTGACCACTTCCCGGTGAAGATAAGCTCTCAAGAAAAAAGATATGACTTCGTACCCCCCGGAAAGTGGAGCTTAAAGGAGGCAGACTGGACTAGGTTCCAATTGGCTTTTCCAACGGTCAACCTAACCGGGGACGTAGAAAGAGATGCGCAAGAGTTTACCAAGGCCATAGAAAATACAGCACTAGAAACTCTTAAAAAGACTAAACCCTATACGGGCAAGAACCATGTCCCTTGGTGGAACAAAGAAATAAGAGAGGCAAATAGAAAGAAAAAGAGAATGCTAAACAGGATGAGAAAATGTAAAACACCAGAAAGAATCATAGCCTTTAAGAAAGCCAGAGCTATAGAGAGAAGATTGAAAAGAATATCTCAAAAGAGCTCCATTAAAGAATTTGTCTCCACCATGAACGATAAGGCCCCTGTGGCCGATGTATGGAGAAAAATCCGCGCCTTTGCAGGAAAAAGATCCCCACCGATGATTCCCACAATCAAGAATGCGGAAGGACAAATCATACAGGACCCCAAGGACGTCTGCAATGCTCTGGGGGCCCACTATGCCCGGGTCTCAGGTAATGGCGTTTATGGGGAAGAATTCAAGGCATACAAAAAAGAAAGAGAAGCCCTACCGTTTGAGGTCGAAGGGGAAATGTTGTCCTCCTACAATGCCCCGTTCACAGCAGCAGAGTTAAGGGACGTATTACGGGCTACTAAGAACAGTGCCCCAGGAAAAGATGGGATCCCATATGATATACTAAAGAGAATCCCTAATAAAGGTCTCACAACCATGCTTGCTCCCTTCAACGAATGCTGGCGGAATGGCGTCTATCCACAGATATGGAAAGAAGCCATAGTGGTCCCAATACTTAAAGAAGGAAAGGACCCCGGACTTCCAGAAAGCTACAGACCTATTTCCTTGACTTGTTGTCTGGGAAAGCTCTTAGAGAGGATGGTTAACAAACGCCTAGTGTGGACACTGGAATCTCGACGACTATTATCTCCTTATCAGGCGGGTTTTAGGAAGAAAAGGTCCACGATAGACCATCTGGCTCAGTTTGAACAATACATCCAGGATGCGTTCCTAAACCGAGAACATGCGGTTGGTGTCTTCTTTGACTTTGCAAAGGCCTATGACACTACTTGGAGACGAGGGATTATCGATCAACTAATCCAATGGAATATTAAAGGAAATATTACCAAGTTTGTGGCTAGTTTCCTGTCTGACAGGACATTTAGAGTGCGTCTGGGAAGCGCTTTGTCAGAAAAATGGATTCAGGAAAACGGCATACTTCAAGGCTCGTCCCTCAGTGTGACGCTCTTTATAGTGGCCGTCAATGGACTGGCTGATAATATTCCCGCTAATATCAAGAAAGCTTTATACGTAGATGACCTTAACATATTGTTGAAAGGACATTGTATGAATGAAATGAGTCACTTACTTCAACAGGCTATCGATATCATTGAGAGGGAAGCTAGGATGAGAGGTTTCCTCTTCTCTCCTGACAAGACGGTAGCTATACATTTTTGCAGGCTGAGAAAATACCACGACGAACCTTCGATATTTTTGGAGAACAGGCCCATCCCCCTGAAAGGAGAGGTGCGTTTCCTGGGCCTGATACTAGATAAGAAGCTCAGATGGAATGCACACATAGACTACCTGCTCGCATGCGGAAAGAAAATGATAAATGCCCTCAGAGTCCTATGTAATCAGAAATGGGGAGCAGAACAAGAAGTTCTTGTTAGAGCCCTTTGTGCCCTAGTTCGATCTAAATTTGAGTACGGAGTCCAAATTTACTCATCAGCGCGACCGTCTCGTATTAGTAGGTTAGAACCAGTCTTTAACAGAGGACTCAGAATGGCCACTGGGCTGTTTAGAACCACACCAACCCAGGTTTTGTACAGGGTGGCAGGAGTGCCTCCCCTTGCTCTGAGGAGGCAACAGGCTATTCTTCGGTATGACGAGAGGATACGCTCATTCCCGGATCATCCTTGTCACTTAGATCGGAGATCAGTAGAAACGCGGGAAATTTACAGATGGCTGCCAACAAGAACTAGACCCCTTGGAATACGAGTAGAGGAACTAGTCCACAGTATAAACATAGAACGACCTGAACTTGTACCATACATTGTCCCACCGATGCCACCGTGGGCGTTGCACCCAGCAAGAGTGGACAAGTCTCTTGCTAAGTTCGGGAAAGACGGCACGGCACCATCAGTGTACCTGAGTCTCTTCAAAGAGGTTTTACATAAATATCCAGGGTGGCGCACCGTGTACACTGATGGCTCAAAACTAGAAGATGGTGTAGGCTGCGGACTAGTTTCAAACAATACGAGAAGAAGATGGAAACTCCCTAATTCAGCAACCGTCTACACTTCAGAACTCTGGGGACTTACTTACGCGGTAAGGTACGCCCTAGAGGAAGAAGACAAGAACTGGCTGATCTGCTCAGACTCACTAAGTGCTATTGAAGCGGCGGAAGACGTGTTCTGTGCAGATCAGCTTGTTAGAACGCTGCTTGAAGAAATTAAAGAAAGCGAAAGAAGAGGGAAAAGTGTTGTACTCCTCTGGGTACCGGGTCACGTTAATATTAAGGGTAATGAGGCAGCTGACAGGGAAGCCAGAGCAGGAGCAACGTCTCAAGACCCTGTAGTAACCTCTATCCGGATAGAAGACCAGTTTCTCGCTCTAAAAAAATGTATTAAAGAGCAGTGGGAGACACTATGGCAGGGTCAGGATACAGGCTTTGCCAAGGTATTTCCGGGTCTCGACCCCATCATATGGCCCGAAGAGTTCGGTCGACATGACAAAATAAAGCTACTCCGAGTTGCTTCGGGTCACACCAGGTTAACCCACAGCCACCTCCTAGAAGGGAGGATGAGACCAGGATGCCAGAGGTGTGGACTCCCAGTATCAGTCCATCACTTCATCGAAGAGTGCGAGGGACTGGATGACTATAGAAGAAGATCAGGACTTACCGCACCACTGGAAGTAATGATGGCCTCAAAAGAAGGCATGATAAAGTTAAGAGATTTCCTTATTAAAACAGGAATATCGAAAGACATATGAAATCTAAAGCCTAGAATATCTGGAAGTTTAAATTTTATCAGCCCTCCCCCCGGGCAATATTTTAAAACCAGAGAGGAAGGTTAACTTAGGATTATTGTAGGTTATAAAATTGATTGTTAGGTCCTTCCCAGGCAGTATGTTAAAACCTGAGCGGAGGACAAACCAATGTATGGAGCTGTAAATATTTGTAAATAGTCCCCTATTATTTATTATCCTGTCCCTAGTTTAAGCCAAGGGTTGATAATTCATTTATTTATTTTCTTCGCAGAGTATCCAACTAATAGATATATAATATAGTAGATAACAATAAATAGTAATCCAAGTAATGTTACAAAGGTGATAATTATATCAAAAAAAAAAAAAAAAAAAAAAAGAAGGAAATAGAAACGGATGAATAATAACATAGGAAAGAGTAGGCGCCAATGGCCCAAGCTGTCGAGGCGCTCCTACCTTTCAGCCGCGGGTTGATGGTGGGAATAAAAAAAAAAAAAAAAAAAAAAAAAAAAAAAATGTTTGTTAAAGTAAATTAATTTCCCTGAATCGAGTACAAAATAAATGTTATACACAATAATACACAGCCCCTGTTTTCATTGTTTTCTGGTCACGGATGAAAGTAACATTTAGAATCATCACGTTTACTAAGAAAACACATCATAACAAATCAATACCAAATTACAACCAAATCACGAGGTTTTGCGTGTTGTTCTCATTGTTCATGATGCAATGCAGGTATAATTGTTCTTGCGTTTTCTTAAACCAATTAGAAAGGTAAAAAATAAGTGCCAAATAATTTTCGTGTTCTATACTTTTATCTCAATTTCAAAGAGGAGAAAATTATTCTAAAATTAATTTATTTAAATCATATTTTTATTACAGACTTGTATTAACTTTTATTATAATATTCAAGCAACTCCAGAAATATCTTAAGTTATAACCGCGAAGCGTTTTCAACTAATTAATAAGTTGAAATGACTTTATTTGCAGCTGCTACTTATTCACTGATGATCTTATTTAAAGGTTGTAAGCTCTTTACGAAAATAAAGTCATTGCGCGAAGAGACATGTGCATCTTTGACATTTTTTAAGTTTTTTTTTTTTTAATTTTAACCTAATTAGACAATGCAATGAACTCTTATTTGTATTAAAAGTCCTACATTCTTGTGTTTCATTTACAATAATTTCCAAAACACCGTTTTCTTTTTGTTTCGGCTAATTCAGTTAATTAATTCAATTTAATCTTAATTCAATTTCATCTTCATCATTATAATCCCCTAATTCATTCCCACTTACTATGTTACCTACAGGTAATCTTTTTCGCTCGATTAAAATTAAAGAAACTTAAAGAACACGAGGTTAAAAATTAATAAGAGAAAATAACATGTTAAAAGAGTCTAAATAATAAAATAAGTGAATTATGAGGACACATCATTTATCATTTCCATGACAAAATGCTATTAACACAAGTGTTAAATAACTAAACTTCAACGGAGATACAATTTTTATTTTGTTGCAGTCAAAGAGTCAGCCATAATAATAGAAATTTAGACGTGAACTAATACACCTTTTATAGGTTCAAACCTTATTAGATAAAAAAATTGTATTATAGCTACTGAGAGTTGGGTGCTTTTTTCAAACGAACAAGGTGAGCATTGATATGAAATTATCTTTAAATTTTTAAGCACAGTCTTAAACATTAAGAATTTTTAATAACAGTTATGAAACATTTATAGCATTAAAATAACATAACATTATGATGTCCAGTTCAGTAATTTTAGAATGAAAGGACACATAATTACTATAAATTTGAATCAGAATATATATGCAAAGGAAATAGTGAGGAGGTGGGGAAGAGGAATATGTATTGCAAACAGCTGAGTAATGGCAAAAAATAACAACGCCAATTAGAAATGCCCACGGATTAGATAATATTCTTTAATCTATACTATAAATTTGACTAAAATAGGCAAGAACGTATAAATACAAATATTCATAGAAGAACATACTTCGTGGCAAAAGAAGTCAAATAAATTGTCAAATCCCGAATGCCATATCAGCTATATTCAACTCTCAAAACAGACTGAACATAGAGCATAGAGAAACTTGCTTCGTGAAGTTAATTATCTTGGAGTTACAGTGAATTTGGATAATAAAAATATAAGCACCGTACCGTAGCACATTCTTACGGGTTTAGAGAGAAGTTAAGAAAGGTAACCGGTGCTGCAATCAAGCGACCTTTTCTTGAACATAACAGCTCTGCTAGCAAACTCTAGAATTCAAAGAATCGATAAAAAGTCTAAAAGTTCTCAACAAAGCCGTAAGATTTCAGCTCAATGTACTCAAAATAATAATTCACCTATTATCTCTGTTTTTCACCTCAGATTACAGCTACCAGGTAAAATTTAGCTAAAAAATAAAAGAATAACTGACGATTCTTAAATATTTATTGATTTGACACTACTCTAATAAAGGTCACTAATTCAAGATTGTCTGAATTGATATTAAGTCTGAATACTAATACAATAATATCTATATTCATTTCTACATATTATTTACACAAATTACTTAATATTAATATGATTTAGAAAAGGTTCCATGTAGGTTTCAATTCTTGAGTAGTTGAGTTAATTGGGTCATTTAACTAAAAAGCTTTCATTTGCGATATTTTGCAGGTAGTGGTGAAGTACAAATAGCTTACTCATAATGAGTCGTTAAACCCGTGGCAACGGACTTAATTTTATATTTAGAAAAAAAAGTAAAATTAAGTAAATTAATTTAGATAAGTTATTATACCTATCGGATCTGAAGACCAACAAATCAAAACAAACATTTATTTTTATTCAAAACAAACATTTAATTTTTATTGGTATAAATATGGTTGCCTTTTGCTTAGCAATGACAAATTATTTCGAGGAGCGTCGTCGCCACCGTCGTCGGTACACTACTCGATTATATAATTGATAGTAAGTGTAGAGTAGAGGGATGTTAAAAGTGTAGGTAACTAGGAAAAGTACAAAATATATTAACAAAATGAAATTAATATTACCTGAATTTGGGAGAAATAACGAGAATCAGAAATATTTAAGATTAGAAAAATCACAAATAAACCATTCCAATATATTATGATCTTCTAGCGAATCAGCTTGAGCTTGAGAATGAACCAAGGAATAATCGAATACCACAAAAGACAGCCTTTTAATTCCTTTACTATATATATATATATATATATATATATATATGACTAAATTCTCGACCGTAAATATAAACAGAAAACAAACAAAACTCAGGTTTCGGTCACAAAAATCGTCTTTATGTTACAATCCCGACGTTTCGAAACGTCGGGATTGTAACATAAAGACGATTTTTGTGACCGAAACCTGAGTTTTGTTTGTTTTCTGTATATATATATATATATATATATATATATATATATATATATATATATATATATATATATATATATAATATATAAATTAATTAATTTACTAGGTATAAACAAATTTTAAAGAAGTTGAAAAGAATTATTCATACAATGTATCAGAAATTTTATCTTTGCAAAAACTCTTATTAACTCTGTTTAAATTCATTAGTTGAATATTGTAAATTAGATGTTGTCATTAATATACAGGTATATATATTGTATAGTTAAACTAAACATGCTTAAAAAAATAATTAAACAAACTAATGCGTTCCAAAATTGTTATACATATCATTTATATACATATTACAAATTATGCAGGTATTGTTAAAACAAGCGAAGCGAGCTTCCCAATGTTAAAAAGAAATAAGTCTGTCAGTCTAAATAAATTTCTTTATGCTTTACGCTTTACTGACGTTAAACTTTAACATAGAAGCCTGGATCAGACATGAAAAACACGAATTTCATTCAGCTTCAGAAATTATAATATATATAACAAGACGAACAACTAATTAACATTTCTTTTACAAATCCAAAAGTTCTCAAGCGTCAAGGGTAACACAAAGATGGTAACTTTTTATTTGTTCTTTATAATATTTTAGACAATTATTATTATTTTTTTTTTTTAAATAAACTTTAATATTCTAAAGATGTGACAAACAATTTCACAAAGAAAAAAGTCTGCTTATACTGGAATATATACCCTACTAATGTAGGGTATATACTCCAGTATATCCAGAGTCTAATTATTCGACGAATCGACGAATGGTCACATGGGAATGGCAGGTTGCAATTTTATCTGATTCGATTCCCAGTGGGAATACACTTAGTTTATTCAATGATAAATGAACGTAGGCAGTAAAAATTAATATGACTCTATCTACGGGCTACTTTTAATACACCATCCAGATTTATTAATTTTTTATCATTGAAGCGAGCGTCTTGCAATATATATGTATTGTATATTGAAATAGTTAATCATGGTGAGTTAATCGTTAAAGAGGATGATTGTAGATTAGAGTAGTGAGGGAATAGAAGTGTTATAGCCCTTTAGCCCCGGCATACTACATTAATAATATTATCAAATGTATCACTTCACTACACAAAAACTTCAGCTTATATCAGGTTGAAATTTTAAGTGCCTGTTTTAATTGTACTTTAGACTTTAGACGATGTTTGATGTGTTTGAAGTTTTATTAAAATCGTAAGATTTCGGTAAAAACGTTTTCTCTATTTTAAACGTTTAAGTCCACTTTACTAAATTTAGCGATCTTTAACTCTTCACTGGTGTAGGTGTTAGTTTTACTAAAACAAATTATTTCAAAAAAGTTGTTTGTCTCATTGAATAGATAAAGTTAGAATTTTTTCCCGTCCTAAAATTCCAATTTTACATTTGAAGCTTACGTTTATGCATCGTTGCGCGCGAACGCTTGGGCGGATAACATTGTCCAACGAACTCGTTCTGGGCATTGGTAAAATGAACATGTGTACCAAATTTCAACTAAATCGGTCATCTTTTATTCAAGTTATCGTCATCGGTCAATTGTTTCCAGACGCCATAGGACGTTTTCTCCATAACGTGCCATAAAGCACTTCGTTCCAATAATTGGAAATTTTGATAGAAAAACCAGTGTAATTTGAACTGTATAAAATATATAAAGTGCGGGTTCGGGATGAGTTACATTTTTATGATGGAAATACCATTTTTTATTATTGCGCTAAAGGTCGACCAAGAAGTGATTGGACTCGGGAAAAACTGAAAACCAAGCTTCGTTTTAACTCTAGGAACTCCCGAGTATTGCCGAAGTCGGTAAAGTCTAATATTTTTTATTTTCTAAATGGCAGCTCTCCATGACTATTAATCAAAATAAAAACAAAATATATAGTATTGGCGAATTCCTAGTGTTTTTTTTTATTATTTTTTTATTAGAAAACTAAAAAATCTAGAACGTTAAAAAACTAGCCCCCTCCTCCGATTACCACCACTTCTCTGTAGTTCTTTAGTAATGCTTGTAAAAATGTACATATATTTTTATTTAAAAAAAATCTATTATGGGCGAAGATGGTGCAACAGCTCAAATTATTTCTAAAATATTAACGAACTAATACAGTTACTCTTTAAAACTAAATACACGCCCACAATTGTTTCACCCTCTCAACCTGTATGCCTCTTTGAATATTTAAATCAGAAATACGCAAAAAGCTATGTGAGGAGGAATGTATAGCTTTAACATATCTCTCCTGGCAGTTAAAAACTCTCTGATTACAGCTTAAGTTAATATGAAAAGAAATCAAAGTGAGACCATAAAATAAACTTAAAATTAAATTAGTATATTTCCTTTATTGTTATTAGTTGATTATAAAAATTTAATAGTTTATATGTTATACGTTTATACATTATAAGTGATATATGGTTTTTACTAAAAAAAAAAATTGAAGCACAATGCCTCAGGTAAGCTTAGAAGCAAAAGTGCGAGTATGAATAACTATAGGTTAAATAAATCAAATATGACATTTGGCTGGTTAAGTGAATGCTGAAAAAATCCCAACTTCAATTGTTTCACCACCCAAATAATGGACAACTAAACAATTACCTATGTTTAAAATGTACATAAATTGTTTTGTGTTCTTATAGATACATTGATAGTACTGCTAGGATCGGCTACGATCGATAAAAAGGTTATTAGTTCGTAAGAAATCCGCTAGATTTCAGCTAAATTATTAAAAAATGGGTTGTGACAAAAGGCCTTTAACGTCAACCTGTAATTTTTAAACTAAAATATAATCTTTTTTAAATACATTATAAATGTATCAATTTAAAAATGCTACCGAAACATTCAAGAGCCTTGTTAAGAAAACTTAACAGTTTTGTCATTTGTTGATAGAGCTCCACGCTTATTATTATCTTTAGTAATATTTATCATTATTTATCTTTAGTGACACACGCATATATAGTGATCAATCGAAGTACTGTAGCTATTGAAAAATATCTTTTCCTGCAAGAAATGTTCAAAATAGGTCAAAAGGGATAATAAAACTATAAAATATATCCTGGCTATATTTCGACCTTCTCTTAATCTTCAAGCCTTATGCTGTTACTATTTAATAATAATAAACAATTCCATGTCAATTATTTAAAAAAATCCCAATTTCAGTCACTATCATTACCTCCTTGGTAATTTGTCATCGAAATTTTGCTATTTAATTAACAAATTTTAAAATCTAAACTACAATAAATCATTTTTCTTATCCTCCCCTTCCACACCTATATCACAATTAACAACAATAATAACAAAACATACAAATAACTTAATTAACAACATCAAATACGGGGAAAAATGTAAGTTATTACAGTCAATTTCTATTCCAGTAGTTTCAAAACTGTGATTGAAATCGACAGTTATTTATTGTAATCGCTTAAAGCATGAAGATGACCTAAGAGAAGGTCGAAATATAGCTAGGATGTATTGAAGGAGTTTTGTTGTACCTGTTAACCTATTCTGAACCGTTCTTCAATTAAATAAAAAGGCCTCTCTCGGCCGCGTTTAAAGCTAGTTTATCAGGAACTAGATTTTTCCCAGGATAACAGCTTATATCGTTAGATTCGTATTTAAGTGGACTACATTTTAGAATTTTTTAATCAAAATCTTCGGAACCGTTTTTAGCCCAGTCAATAAAGGCCATAAACAGGCTGTCTCCGCAACTAATTAGGGGAAAGCTGGATTTTTTTCCGATGATAGACCATGATAAGAGGTACATTTTCTCAAAAGTCCCCACTCCTCCCCCTTGTGCTCCCCACTTCTCCCCCTTGTGCTCCCCCCCCCCCCCTATCCCTCCTTAAAGTTCAAAATTTACTTAGTTTTCACTTTTATGCTAAACGATTTATTTTTTGAAGAATAGTGTTATTACCAAAAATATTTGTCACATAATTCTGCACAAAAAAGATCCTATACATGTATGAAGTGAGACATACCGTTTTCAAGATATTGTAGTTTGAAAATGATAAAAAATCCATTAACGTATTTTTGCGAACCAACATTATCTTAAAAACAACACTTCCGATTTTAATTAAACTTTGATGGGAAGTCATACTTAGCCTATTGTTCATCCCATATAAGTTTCAACCTTCTGCGGCCATTATTTTATCTTGCACATGCGCACAAACATACATTTATTTAGACCTATATCTTCAAAAGTACTCAAAAGATAATTATGAAATATGGATGATTTGTTGAAAGTAGCCCGCAGATAGCCCAACTTAATTTTAACCGTCTGCGCTCTTACATTTTGATAAATTGATACTTTAATTCATAATAGACAGACAAAAAATTGATCAACAGACAGACAGAAAGGGAACCTTTTCCAACTGCAATATCTCGAGAACGGTATGTCTCACTTCAAACATGCATAGGCCCCTTTTTGTGTAGAATTATGTGAGAAATATTTTTGGTAATAACACGTCTCTTCAAAAAATAAGCCGTATTGCGTAAAAAGTAAAAAATAAGTATATTTTGGACTTTAAGGAGGGATGGGGGGGGGGGGGGGGGGGAAGCACAAGGGGGAGGAATGGGGACTTTTGAGAAAATGTACCTCTTATCATGGTCAATCAGGAAAAAATCCAGCTTTCCCCTAATTTGTTGCGAATCAAATCCTTTATTTACTGGGCTATTTCGAGAAATAATTTTTTTTCACGTTTTTTCAGAGTTTTTGGGGAGTAGTGCCCTCAACTTAGGAGTTAAAATTTATTTCTCGATTTCGCCTTAGAGATTTTTCTGAACATGTATGCCAAATTACGTCAAAATCGGCCCAGAAGTTTAGGCTCCAGGCGTCTGCACAGACATTTTATAAAAACTATTTTTTTTTGGACTCAGGGTTGAGGTCTCGTGTAAATCCATCAAAATCTCAAAATCGAATTTTCGCGCCAACACAATACTTTCTCCTTATATGAGAAAGTAAAAAGGTATTATTATGTTAATTTAAAGACGAGCAAAGTAAATAGCAATAAATCTGGGTCATATACTACAACTGAAAAAGTAGCTCTGCATTATGCAGCTAATTTTCAATATTTTAAGATTAATGAATTCCATGTGTAATTTGCTCTAACACTATAAACGCAAAGAGAAGGCTAAAACAAATAGACTCGTTTAAGTCAACAAGCAGTTGGCATACAAATTTCCGTCACCCTCCCACTCTGTCAACACTTCTAATGAAATATTCCCTTAACACTCGGCTTTTAAATGGATGAACTTTTCATTTCGGGTTCTTAGAAGGTTCAATAGTTTGAGGTTGTATTTTCAAGGTGAATAAGACACTTCTTTAATTCTGTAATAGTTTCCATTCTTCTAGAATGCTTTCGTAACTTCTTTAAGGAAGTTACGACGGTTTTATTTATATTTAGTAAAAACAATCAGTTTACTTTAAGCATTGCTAATCTTTTAGCTTCTTGAAAACTTAAGGAAGGATTTAAAAATCTTAAGCAGATGTTAACCAAAATAAAGCTGTGCAAATATTTTGTTATAATTTCGCTGCTATGATAACAAGACATTGTTTCTCAACCACCATAAATAAAGAGGTGCTTTAGTTAAGATTTGTTTCCTTCAGATTAACTCAAGAGATAGTTTCTAACGTTGACTAAAGAGCAAGACTTAAGTAAAGAAGGCATTAAACTTGACTCCTTAGTTGATGTCCACTTTAAGCTCGCTGGACTTAAGTAATAAGTCGCTTAATCCTCAGATTACTCATGAAGACAGACCAACTTAATGTTTACTTTAGGACGCAAACTGTGATGTTAGGTTTACTCTAATTGTTCCTGAAGATTAAAATTTGAAGTTCGAAATATGACTTATACATTTTCTAAGCTAAACAAATGAATACCAATTTAGTTCATGAGAATTTCTAATTATCAAAGTTCCTTAAGTTGTTTGTTTTGAACGTGAATTATTTATGAAACCAATTACTAAATCATATTTAATCTCAACTATTAAAATAGATTACTTTATTGTTAAAACAGAATTACAATTGGGCACAAATATTATGCTAAGCTTAGACATTAAAACTAATTTAAAGTCCATTTAGTTCATGTGATAATCACTATGTCTTAAGATGCGGTTATTGGGACATAGATTTTAAAATGTGTCATGCTAATTAAAACTCAAAGGCTAAATATGATTACTTAAAAAATAAATCGTCCTATCGGATATTGAAAGCAGATAATTATCAACAGAATTTATTTTTAACCTTCGCGAAATGATACTTTTACGGAATAAGAGTAGCTTACAACTGCCCTAAGAAAGGCCTAAAAATCATAAATAAAGTGGAAAGCATAGGTTTCTGTTAATCATGCTAAAAAGACAATATTTAAAGGGGAACAGAAAGAAACATGAGTTAGAGATACCTCATGTAGATAAATACATTGAAAATTAAATCCAATTATAAATTTATTTATTGATAAAATTTTATATAGTAGGTAATATAAAGAAAATAAGGGTGTCAAATGAAAATCTTCACGAAAGACCGTGCCCTAAATTAAGTCATGAGATAATGTTGCAAATGGGATTTTCTAGGCGATCACTAATAATTTTTAATAGCACCCTACCCTACCACACTATGATCTAGGGTACTTCTTTAGATTGTTACTCCCCTATATTGTTTTAGAATTTAAATGACTTTGACTAAATAACTATAAAGAAAAAGGGATGTTTAGTCCAATGTTTTTGGACAAAGGAATATCACACTTCTGTTTTATAAGGGGAGTAACAGTCTAAAGAAGAACATTCCCTACTCCTTCTTTAGATTTTTACTACCCTTTATTTTTTTTATAAGGGGAGTAACAATCTAAAGAAGTGCCTGACCTAGCATATGATATCGGCTTTGGTGGAATGGAATACGTTAGAACCTTGGTTTAAAAGAAAATTATTGTACATTACAAATATTTATTCATTACATATCTGCCCAAACAAAATAACTGCAAACAAGAATACAATGTTTGCGCAAGCTAGGTAAAAGGTAATCTGAACATATACCTGCTTTTAATCGAAACAACAAATTATGAAAAAACAATCTTTGTTACAGGATTTCCGTTTGGTATTGTACATAAACGTTGTGTGGAAAGTAAATGGGAAGGGAAATACTGCAGGGTAGAGTAAGGTAAAAGGAAAAGGGGCTTTAAATTGATCCGGCAAAGTCTCGGATGAACAACGTTTTTCACCAGAAAACAAAAAAGACAAAGTAATAAAAACGTTCTATGCGAATACTAAGGTAAGGTGGGAGACTTAAGACTTATCTAGTTCCCAAAACTATGCGAGGATCGAAGAGTGGTCATGGTCATTCACACGAACAAAATACTAGTAAGTTGGGATTAAGGAGTCCGTATAGTTAGAGAAACACAAACAAAAGCAGTCTTTCCACCAAAAACAATATATATATATATATACATGCATATATATATATATATATATATATATATATATATATATATATATATATATATATATATATATATATATGTAATATATACAAGTTATATCAGCTAATTATACTGAGGTGACAACTTTAATGCAGACCCCAGCAAGACCAAACGTATATAAACTTAGGATTTTTCATTGTTCTTTGTATTTCTCTTTTAATAGTTACGCGGTACGAATCTGTCAGTCGTTAGTTATAATTGAATACCCTTTATTGAGTTGTAATAATTTTGTAAAGCCAATAAAGTAAAATTTGTTTTGTAAGTTTAAAATAAACTTTTTAAAAACCTAATTCTTATCCGAACCGATATAAGTTACATATATGTTTATATTGTCACGAAGAAATTAAATAATATTCATAGTCTATCATTTCAAATAAGGTTGCTAGGCTTGTTAATTGTAATTAAGTGGGTAGTTGGGTAGCCTAGATATACTTGTAAGATACAGTCTATCTTATTTTTATTTTGGGTCCGTAGGCAAAACTAAGACCCTTATAAATTTCTGTGCTTGTATATGTGTCGATAACGTACCTAATCTTCGAATGTACTAAACACAAAAATTTGAAACTTTGCAGTTATGTTATGTGTAATAACCAAACACAGGAAAAATATAGGGAAGCCCCAAAAAATCATCTTAAAAAAATATAAGGTTGATTGTTATGGGGTTGACATATTTTTAAATGGAAAATATTTTATTTTTAGAGTCAAGTGGGGTGTTAAATGCAATGGTGCCAAATTTATTTCTATATAAGGTAGAACCAATAGAGGTACGACAAAAAGTCATAGGACCAAAGTTTTAGATTTTTTAAAATCAGTTACCGCTGGTGCAATCTGCTTTTCGATTACGACTTACCGTTTAGCCGTAATAAGGCTCCAATAAAACCTTAAAGTTGCGTCCGCTATCTATAATTTTTTAGAGGGGTAAAAATAAAATGTTTTAACTTTTCGAATTTTTCCTGTAGGTTTGGGCCACTTTCCGACCAAACGCTGATTTTGTCACTTAGTATCTATTATATTTATTGTTTTTTTAAAAAATTTTGATTCAACTCAATATTTTTCGATGAAGCCAAACCTACTACAATATGCGCAACATGTTTGCGCTCACCTCGACTTCGATATATACCTATCGATTTCGATTAGCCGATTTTGCACCGATAAAGTCGGACTGGTGGCGACAGACGCACATACGAAAAAAGTTAAGGCTGGATTCGGTTTTCGGAATGTATGAAATGAAAAAGTATCCAATCAATTTTCAATTCTGACAAATGTAAAGACAAAATTTTAATTTTATTTATACAGATAAGAGAGCGCTTATGGTCATCTTAAGGAATAATATAAACTATCTCTCATAAACGGCATAAACGGTCCAGCCGCATCAAGATGGCGGCCAATTAAAAGTTTGTTTCAGGTAAAACTTTTGACTTTTGAACCATTAATTAAGAAACTGAAAAAAACTTCAACTATAACAATTTTTATACACCAGAGACTTAACAAATTTCAATTTAAAGCTGAGCTCTAAACGTATAGAAACAATATTGTCTTAGCACTTCAGAAGGATCCTTTGTCTTTATGGAAAATTATGAAGAAGATGAAAGGCTCATGAAAGGCCTAAAACCTCTGGACTCAAGATGGTTTCGTCTCGAAACCCCCTGCGGCTCGAGTCTTAACTGATCACTTAGCCGCAGTTTTCCCATCCTCTCTTACTTCAAATCCTCCCTCAGGATCTTCCATCTACATCCTCTTCTCATCATACTATAAACACCCCTTATATATCTAAGTCCGATGTCATTAATGCCATTTCAATTCTAAAATCCTCTTATTCTTGTGGATCTGATCAAATCCCTAGTTATAGTAAAGAAATATGCTCTTACATTTGCTCCCGTTCTTTCCTCTATATTTAATAGATGTCTTGAAACATCCACTTTCCCAGTTTTGTGGAACACTGCCCTGATAATCCCCATTCCTAAAAGTGGTGACGCTAAAGATGTTAAAAACTTCTCTCTTTGCAACACCTTTTCCAATTTTTTTGAAAGAACAATTCACACTCACTTGTCTCCTTTGATCTATCCCCTCCTTAACTCGTCCCAGCACGGTTTCATTCCTAGTAAATCCACTTCCACTAATTTAGTCTCCTATTTATCTTATCTTGGTTCTATCCAAGGGTCATCAGGTCGATGCAGTCTATTTTGACCTGCTATTGTCCACAATATATTACTTGGCAAACTCCATAATCTCCTTATGTCTTCTTCTCTCCTTCATTTTTTCAATAGTTACTTTTCCTCTCGTACATGTATTGTTAAAATTAACAATCACTTTTCTTCTTCTAATCAAACTACCTCTGTTGTCCATCAGGGCTCTATTCTTGGTCCTTTTCTTTTCCTTGTCTTCATAGATGATCTTTTTAAAGTTATAACAACTTGTTTTTCTCTTTTGTACGCTGATAATCTTAAAATTTTCCTTCAAATTTCCTCTGGTTCTTCGTGTGACCTTCTTCAGTTGGCTATACATTCAGTCCTTTACTGGTGTTTAGACATTAAAATGTGTGACAACGTTGGAGAAACCTCTGTTATTAGCTTCTCTCGATCCCGTCATCCTATTATTCATAATTACATGTTAGATACTGCTCTTGTGAGTCACGTTGACGTCATTTGCGATGTTGGAGTTATACTGGATGCCAGACTGAAGTTTGATGTCTTTGTGGACTCCATTGTTGCGAAAGCTTATCGTCGTTTAGGTCTTATTAGACATGTATGCTATGGTCTCTCACTCGAATGTTTCCTCCGTTTGTTTATCTCTCTTGTCAGGCCTCTACTTGAGTATGCTGTAACGGAGTGGAATAACCTAACTTTGTTACTCTCAGACCAAATTGAACGTGTTCAGCGGCTTTTTGTGAGGAATTGCTATTTCCGATATTATTACAATAGAATATTTTATTCTTACGAGATTCTATCTGAGCGTTTAAGCCTACCATCTTTAAGAGTTAGGAGAAGAGCTTATGAGGTTCTGTACCTTTCTAAGGCTTTTATCGGTGAGCTACGTTGTGATGAAGTCAGTAAACAAGTGGTTGTTCTTCCTGTTGGACACCGTGCTTAAGGTTCACTTATATTAAAGAGTTATCTGATATGTGTCCTCTGGTCCGTTGTGTTCGAAACCTTAACGCTCTTTGTCGTAATGTTAGCAATATCTCCGTATGAAGCCTGTCTAACCTTATTTCCATATTTTTCTCCCACTCATCAGTAATAACTTCACCTATACTTTTTCCTATCTCACACTCTCCAAAACGTTTCTTTCTTTTTTATAATTTTCTTTTTCATTTTTATTTAAATTCTATGTAATCATTTTTCATTATATAGTTATCTTGTATCATTTAGAGTGCTTCTCTAGTGGCCATTGCTGCAAAAGACTCTTGAAATATGTAAAATAAATAAGTTTATCATAAAACGTGAAACAAACGACGTTTATTACAAGTGTCTAGCCAGATTCGTTACTAAGGTAATACATGTTTAAGATTTTGAACTTTTTTCTCACAGAATATGCGACGTATGAAAGATCCCTTTAAAAACGTTTATTTCTTGTCAAAGAATATCTATGATTATTAGATTTTTTCGTTGATTTGTTAATAGAGGGCGGGGCGCAAATAACGAGGAGGGGGGGGGGGGAGGGTGCATTCGAAAAATGCAATTTATACGAAACTAAAATATACTTGTACTCAGGACATCCTCCTCTTTCATTTGGTATCTAACAAGGTGCATGATGATTCTTTGGGGCTTCCTCATAATTTTCCTGTAATTATGTACATTACAGATAACATAACTGCAAAGTTTCAAATAATTGTGTTGGATACTTTCGAAGAGCAGGTGCGTTACAAACAGACGAATGGACAAGCGCAGGAATGTATAAGGGTCTTCGTTTTCGGCAACGGATCCAAAAAAAGAAAAAGTGAACCAAGATAATATAAAGTTGATCCACCTAGAGGCACAAAATTGTTCTTAATAATATCTAAGCTTCTGTCTAAGCTAAAATTAATTAAAGAAGTTTATAGTTAAAAGGAAAAGAGTTTCAAGTTGAACGTAAAAGTTAAGTATAAAAGTTCTAAAGTATCTACACCACCCTCCAACACACGGTAGAAAATCGTTCAAGACAGAAGATGAGGGAAAAAGAAATTACTTTAGTAAGTAACTAATTGCTTAAACTTGTCCTCTCCAAGAGATTTCAAACTAACTTAATTCACTAAATATTGACTTCACTAGTCATTGACTTTTATGGAAGAAGGCCCTCCCAGCAACCAATAAGTTATAAACAGTTGAACAGACTGGAATAGGATGGAAAAATAAGTGCATAACAAGCGGAATGGCGATAGAAAGAAAAAGATTGTAAAAAAAAGATAGTGAGTAGGATTAAAATAGGATAAAAGAAACCAAGAGAAACGAAATAAACTATCCTGATATAACTCGCACTAATCTTTCTCATAAACGAGTACATGATTACATGGTCCAGTTTTTTCCATTTGTTAGTTGTTTCAAGTTTTCGAGATTGCATTTAACTATTAATAAAAATTTTATCTAAATTTACCATAAAAATAACATCTTCCCGGCAAGGGATTGAACCAGACATTTATGCCAAAATTGATCGAAATCGACTCAGTAGTTTAGGTTCCACCAGTCTGTATAGACGGACTACAGATAGACGTTTTTTAAAAAACATCAGTTAGGACTTAGGGAGCCTTAAACCATTTAAATCCATCAAAATCGAATGTTCGTCCCATAACAATAATAATAGTATTTATTTATGCATTTATATCGGCACGTAGCCAATTGGGTTTTTTGTACGTTACCTACATTTTTTAAAATTAATTTATAATTTAAAAAATTCTAATCATACACATATGTGTACATGTACAATGTACATACACAAATACACACACATACATACCTATACCTTCATGAAAATTATTTTTATTTTAATAATTAAATAACGGTATAGATTTTGAACGAAAAGTAAAAAAACTAATTTAGATTGTCACCGCTGGGGTGGGTCGCTTAGAGTTTACCGCTTACGGAGAGCACAAACTACAATAATTTAAACACAATAAATACGTGAAAAACTATCTATCTATAATCTTCGACTGCTCTCGTAAGAGAATATTTACACTCTAAAATTGACATCAAAAAATCAACAAAACATTACCTTAGCAACAATAATAAATAAAAACAAAACATTGTCGCCGCAGTTACACTCCCGGGCAATTCAGGCTCCGTCCGGAATTATTCTGACTGCATGGGCACCAAAAGGACGACGCTGTGAGCCGGTCTCTCTAAGACGTTGCCTTTTCCAAATAGTAGTCTGACGCGTCGAACTAAGCCGTCGTCGCTAGGCACGGCCTTGATAACTCTAGCCAAGGGCCAAGAGTTTCGAGGAGAATTAGGGTCGTGACAGATCACAATATCTCCTTCACGTAAGTTCCGTTGTGGGCAGGTCCACTTGCTTCGACGTTGAAGGGAAGATACATATTCCGTCTTCCATCGTGACCAAAACTCTTGAGCTAATCTTTGGACTTGCCGCCATCTTTTTTTAGAATATGTAGCGACATCCTCAAATACACCAGGTGGAGGAGCTACTGGAGATTTTAGAAGTAGTAGATGGTTCGGTGTTAATGGTGAAATCGAGTTTGGATCTTGGATATTGTCTAAAGTCAGCGGTCTGCTATTTATTATGCTCTCACATTCGAGAAGCAGAGTCCGTAAACAATCTTCATTCAGTAGCCCTTCCTTCATTCGTAAGAGGTAATCAAGGATGCGTCTAACTGAGCCTATCATGCGTTCTACGGCTCCTTGCATGTGGCTTGCCTTAGCTGTTCCAAGGAGGAATTCAAATTGGCATGAGTGGTCGGCGAGGAAGCTTGATATTCGTTTAGCATCCACTTCGTTGGCTGCTTTTCTCAGTTCTTCTTTTGCCCCAACAAAATTTGTTCCAAGATCGGTTCGTAGGAGACGAATATCACCTCTGCGACAGAGAAATCTTCGTAAACAATTTATAAAGGAACTAGTGTCCATGGAATCTAGTAGGTCGATGTGTACAGCACGACTCACTAAACAAGTAAAAATCATTCCGTATCTTTTCACCTGAGTACGGCCTTGGCGAACATAGAATGGTCCAAAAACATCTCCTCCCGAATATGTAAAAGGAGCAGAAGGAGTTATTCGATCTGAAGGAAGATCTGCCATCATCTGATATTGGAATTTACCTCGCATTCGTCGGCATTGAATGCAGGTGTTTATAAGGCGAGACACTATTCCGGATACCCCTATTATCCAGTAACCTTTTGAGCGAATTTCGTTCATCGTAATTCCTCTTCCTTGATGAAAGACCCTTTCGTGGTAATGACGTGCTATTAGTAAGGTAAGGTGTTCATCCTTTGGAAGAATAACAGGGTGTATTTCCTTTGGTGGTAGAAGGGAGCGCTTCAGACGTCCTCCAACTCGAATAAGTCCATCAGGACCTAAAATGGGATTTAAGGATTTCAGATTTAACACATTCTGCCTCTTTGTGTTACCCTGGCGTGATTCTTTGATTTCGTTTGGAAATGCTTTATTTTGCAGTAATTTAAGGATTCGAAATTCAGCTAATTCCAGCTCTTTGAGAGTTATGTTTGGTGACGATTCTGGTAGTGGGGTAGTTCCCTGAATGTTGGTTTTGTACCGCAATATAGAAATATAGCGCAACACCCAGGCTACTGATTTTCGAAGTCGGGACCATGACGACCAGTAAGTAAATCGATCTAAAATTTCATTTTGGGTTTCTGTACTAATGGTTCTAATTTTCGTATCATGCTTCACTTCAGGATCGCAGTCCAATACAAGGGACGTTTCATGATTTTGGTCTAATTCAGGTAAAGTAGGGTTCCACAGAAATTCGGGGCCTTGTAGCCACACTGAGTTTCTAAGTTCGTGTATAGATGTTCCTCTTGATGCCAGATCGGCAGGGTTACACTTGGTGGGAACATGGTGCCATGATTTGGAATTCGAACAGTCGTGAATTACCTGTATTCTGTTGGCTACGAATACATGGAAGCGCTTTGTAACATTACGTATATAGCCGAGTACAACACGACTATCTGTCCAGAATATACGTTCCACATCATAATCAATTTCTCCTTTTATTAGGGCGCTGGCTTTTGCTAAGGAGGCAGCAGCTGTCAATTCAAGTCGAGGAATGGTAATTTCTTTGAGTGGTCTTACTCGTGCCTTGCCAAACATAAAGCTGCAGTGAACTTTACCACCGTCGTACACAAACCTAAGATAAGTAACATGACCATAGCCAAGAGAAGACGCATCGGCAAAGTGATGCATCTGGATGGATTTAATTACTTTTGCTCCGACGGGTTTGTAACATCGTGGAACATTGATAGTTTCCTGCGAGATTGAAGCAAGATCTTCCAACCAATCTACCCAACGTGATTGGATCTCTTCCGGGATTGGGTCGTCCCAATTATTCGATTCAGCTACAGTTTTTCGATGTAGATCTTGAAGAATAATCTTTCCGGCGACAACAAAAGGTGCCAGAAAACCTAGAGGATCGTATGCAGAACACAGAGTTGCCAACATTCCGCGTCTTGTGAATGGTTTAGGGTCGATCGTCACTCGAAATTGGAACTTGTCAGCTTCTACACACCAAGCAACTCCCAGAGCTCGCTCCAAAGGAAATGATTTATTAGTCTCAAATTCCTTCAAACCAGAGGCTCTGTCGTCTGGAGGTATGGATCGTATTACCTTTGCGCTCGTGGATAGTAGCTTGTGGAATCTAAAGCCACCTAATTCGCAAAGACGCTGCAATTCGTTTATTAATTCGATCGCTTCCTCTTCAGTGTCGCATGATCCACAACCATCGTCAACGTAAAAATTACGTAAAATAAATTTAGATGCACGTTCTGAAATCTGATGACCGTGATCGGTAGCTGTTCTTCGCAACGCATAATTGGCACAGCCGGGTGATGATGCTGCTCCAAACAAATGAACGCGCATTCTATATTCTTTGGCAGGGCTGTTCTCATTGCCATTCTCCCACCATAGAAACCGTAGCAGGTTTCTATCTCTCGTTGGCACTAGAACTTGCAGAAACATGCCTTCTATGTCTCCGACAAATGCGATTTGTCCTTGTCGAAAACGGAAAAGAACACCTAATAACGAACTTGTAAGATCAGGACTTGAAATTAAAATATCGTTCAAGGAAGTTTCTCGAAATCGAGCTGAACAATCAAATACAACACGTATTTTATCTGGTTTACGTGGATGATATACTCCGTGATGACTAAGATACCAAATACGACCATCCTCTCCTTCGTCGACTACCTCCTCCGCGTAGCCTTTCTTGAAAAGTTCGTTCATAAATCCTATATAATGATTTTTAAATTTCGGATCTTTGAACTTTCGTTTAAGTGAGTTCAATCGTTGTTCTGCCACTACACGGTTTAGAGGCAATTTCACATCGTCATCACATAGAGGTAAAGGCATCTCGTAATGGTGGTCGTTATTCTGGTGGAGTCCTTGTTCGATTTTTTGAATGAAGAGACGATCGTTTACGGACTGACCACGGCCTTGGTTGGGTAGACTTTCTAACTGTGAAGGAGCAATATCAAAAAGATTAATTACCTCTTTAAGTGTAATACGTTGGCAGTTGGCGCGGATTCGTACAGCTTTGTATCGAGATCTTGGGCCAATGACACCCCATCCAAGGTCCGTTTTAACACCATACGGTTCGTCTTCTGATCCCCGTATAACCTCTACTGGACAAAGAGCTCGGGGACAATTATTTCCAATAAGTAGGTGTAATTCTGTGTCGTGAAGTAAGGGTTGAAGTTCGTTTTTTAAGACTTTAAGATGGTCGAATCGTCCTGCAACTTCGGTTGTCGGAATTTCCTCTCGCGATGAAGGAATATTGGATCTCGTGTAGGTGTTCTGAGGTAAATTTAAAGTGGTTTTTCGGTCAAAACTTGTCACAATAATTCCTGGTAATCGATAAGTGAGTTCGGTTGTTTTCGCGTGAATAGTCGCTAGATCTAATCGGGTTTGAGTTCCACGTCCACCGAGGTGACGATGGAGTTCTTCAGAGATGAAACAGGAATCGCTACCGTCATCCAAAAGCGCGTAAACAAGCATCTGATGTTGAGGTTGTTCTTCGTGGTGTACATAGACAGGAATAATAAACGAGTATGTTCCTACATCTTGAGCCGTTGCCAGACGTATCATCGTGTTCTCTTCTTGGGGTTTCGAAGGTGTGCGATATAAATGTAAGGAAGTCGGATGCTTTTTACCACAGTTAGGAATCTTACAAGTGGCTCTTTGCAAACAACTCTTACTAACGTGTCCTGGAAATAAACAAGAGTAGCAAAGACCTTCCTTTTGCACATATTGACGAATTTGATCTGTAGTCCTTTTAGAAAATATAGGGCACTCGCTCAACGAATGAGCAGATTTACAAACCCTACAAGGAGATTCCTTTGAAGATGTTAAGTTCTTATTTGATACATCAGGCTTAGATTCTAGTACTACCTTAGCCGATGTACTTTCCGAGAGGTTTCGAAATCCTTTTGCGGCAGAGGACCTTTTTGTAGAAGTTCCTCCAAACGGCTTCGACGTGCTGTTGATATCGTACACCGGATGATTAAGTGCTCGTGCTACACCTTTCACATATTCCGCGAGGTCGACTATGGTTTCTTTGCCGTTCTTCGGTTCTACCAGAGCAATCCAACCTGACAGGTACTTCTTTGGTAATCGTGAAACTATTCTTTTTAGACAAATCTTACTACTGATTTCCGTTCTTGCATCTTCTGAAAGAACTCTAGTTGATGTAGCTAAGTCTTCAGAAAATTCTAACATGGCCTTTGGATCATAGATGGAAATAGGCGGTCCCTCGGTGAGTCGTTTTACCCATGCTTCGGTCACCGCGGCACTATTTCCAAAGCGTCTCTCTAGAAGAGCCACTGCATCTTTGTATGATAAACCGATGTTCGTTTGGAATACTCTTAAGGCTTCACCTTCTAGAAACCGTGACAGAAACACAAGTCTTTCATTATCGGGAAGAATACCGTCTTCTAAATGAGTTCGAATATGGTCACGAAATATGGGAAACTTTTCGCACTGGCCAGAGAATTTGTAAGGCACAAGAGAGTTTAATATTTGAATCTTTGTCAAAAGTATTGTAGGATCGGTCCAGGATCTTGCCAGGTTTGTCTCTGAGTTTTGAAATTTCTGAGTCTTCGTGTTAATTTTCGATTCAACTGATTTCGTGGTAGTCGGGATATTCCGTGTTAGTTCGTCAGGTAAAGGTAGTTTCTGTATGTCGTTGTCGGTTATAGAATGGAGTTCATGGTTAGGTTCTAAAGTAAGCTTCGGTCTTGAAGTGTAGTCCATTTCAGGCATGGTCGGATTTTGAGTCATAAGCGCTGAAGTTTTCGTTTGAGGCAGGTCGACAGGGTTCGTGAAGTGCGAGGTTTGGGCCGTCGTATCGTTGGTTCCTATGTCAGCTAACAACCTCGTGAGATCTTCACCGTGAAAATCTTGGTCGTTAACCGCTTCGTTTAGGAGTCGGGTTTGGTTTACTTCGGCTTCTATCTCTACCCGTTCGACTTCTAATCTGGCCTCTCTTAGTCGCAGTTGACGTTCACGCTCAGCTAGTTCAAGTTTAGCTTTAAGCCTCATCGCGGCTTCACTTGAACGTGATGTTCGAGAAGAGTGTCGGGAAGCCAAAGAACCATGTCTCGAGCTAGCCGAATCTTCTTGTTTTACTAAAGAACTAGATTTCTGTTTGATGAAGCTATCAAGTTGTTGAAGCATTTCTTGTATTTTATTTAAGATGGAATCATCTTCAACCGTTAGTTTATCAAGCTGTTCTTTAATATCAGACAACTCTGTTCTCATCAATGAAAGTTCGCTTAAAGAAGCGCTGAGAACTCCACGAGATGTACCGTGAGTTTCAAAGAGAACTCCAGTTGTGGAT
Source organism: Gerris lacustris (assembly GCA_951217055.1). NCBI lineage: Eukaryota > Metazoa > Arthropoda > Insecta > Hemiptera > Gerridae > Gerris > Gerris lacustris. The sequence continues at coordinate 54,501,400 of OX578277.1, read as the reverse complement.
AGTTTCTGTTTGGTTTTATTCAACAATTTACTAGCTTCATCTTTATGTAAATTAAAAGTATACTCCTTACCCTTTTCCGTCATTTTACGTTCTCGTTTCTGGACGTCACTGGTAACCGACATTTTCCGTTATATTTACCGAATCACAAACGTTATTTTAAAATTAATTTTGTTTCGCGTACGTTTAATCGAGCTATTTTTTACTACCTTTTCGTTCTCGAAAACGAGATATTCTCTTACGAGAGCAGTCGAAGATTATAGAAAGATAGTTTTTCACGTATTTATTGTGTTTGAATTATTGTAGTTTGTGCTCTCTGTAAGCGGTAAACTCTAAGCGACCCACCCCAGCGGTGACAGTAAGAGAATATTTACACTCTAAAATTGACATCAAAAAATCAACAAAACATTACCTTAGCAACAATAATAAATAAAAACAAAACATTGTCGCCGCAGTTACATAGATAATAATATAAGATAAAAAAAACATTAATAACCAGACTAACAAAAAATAATTCAGAGATAAATATTGATTACATCTATTAAATATAATATACCTATGAAATATAAATATATTATTTAGTACAAATTGTGTAGCCTATTGTAGTGTGCAAAACACGGTATTTCGTTGCTGATATATTATTTATTTTTTAAAACTTAATTTATTTATTAAACCAAATCTCGCATTAGACCATGCCCATCCGTTTCCATTCGTCTCTTTTATTTGCAGAGCTATTCTCTTCTATAATACTCCTCCCTCCACAGCAGATTCTCATATTCTCGTCCCATCACATTTTTGGTATACCTCTACTTCTATTCTGACCCCAAGGTGTCCAGTCCAATATTGTCTTTGTCTATCATCGGTCTTCTTTCCGGATGGTATGTCATGCCCATTTCCAGTTTTTATCGAGTATTACCTTCTTAATATCTTTTAATTCCGGTTCATTCATAATCCTTTAAATTGGTATATTATACATAATAATTACTTTTAACATGGACCTTTCAAAGCCTCCTTATTGCAAATCTAAAATCGTCTACATCTACATCTTTCTCCATGTTTCGCAACCGTTAATCAAGACTGGTTGGACTCCTGAATTCCATAGCCTCATTTTTTAACAGTTCTTTAAAAATAAGAGAATCTATGAAATACTCTCCATGCCAGGCCATTCCTCCTTTTAATTCATTTTTTGGTGCTGTCCTCTTTAGATATAATTTGGCCAAAGTATGTACATTCATCTATCATCATTGGTTTAACAATTTGATTTTGTTTAAGCTTGTTCCTTGAGACACTATAGCAGTAATTTCTTCTATATTTATTTATTTATTTATTTATTTATCCCTCTTGTTTTTCCACTCATTTTATTTTATTCTGATCAATTTAGACCGTATGATTGATTTTTCTTTTAATTTTTCTTATTTTTCTCAAAATATTTTTCTCTTAAGGGTTCTCTTGGAGTTCTTATTTTTTATATTTTTTGAACCTATTATTATTTCACTGAATATATTATTTTCAAATATGTTAATATCAACTTCTACTAACAAACTAGATTTATTTTCAGAGACTTTTAATATTCACTAGCTCCTAAAAGTCTAAGCCATTACAATACTTTCTTTCTATATATATATATATATATATATATATATATATATATATATATATATATATATATATATATATATATATATATATATATATATGTATATATATATATATATATATATATATATATATATATATATATATATATATATATATATATACACTATGTATATAAGAAAGTAAAAAATTGGTTGTTCCGACAAACTCGAACATAACTTTCACATATAGTATACGTAGTATTGAATTAAAATCTAATGATATCTAATTTTATGGATTTATTATTAAACACATCCAACAATTGTTCAACACCTGATAACTTTTTGCTTTTTGGATTTTCAGCTATTATTATCACATTTATTAATGGGCGACCCCTTAGATTTGGAGTAATATTTGAATAACTAACCTATCAAGTGAAAAACTAACATCAACTTGATTTTTGGTCAGGTAACTAATTTTTCACATTTTCCACCAAAATAAGCGGAAAATGGCCGCTCTCCACCGGTTTGTTATTTTCAAATGCTCCATAAAAGGCCCAAAAGACCAACATTGACATACCAAAAGATTGACATATACCCAAAATTCTAGCCTGATATTAGTCAGACACTTTTTTACAGGCTATCTTCTGGATAATAAGAATGAGAACGATGTATCGTTTGGAGAATTAGATTGAGGAAGTTTTAGATTGAATATATGCAAAGAAAGTTTTCATTACAAAGTGAGAAGTTTTGAGTGAGCAAAGGAAATTTTTGTTACACACAAGGGATGTTCATAGTCAGCATCGCACTATGGTAACAGCTTTATTAACAAAGGCTAATCGTTGTGAATTCGGTAGCACTTTTGAAGAATGAATACGGGACCAATTGTTTGTTGGAATAAATAATTCAGAGTGGCAGAAGGAGTTGATTAAATTTGTTCCTACAAATGCTGCTCCATTGAAAGATGTAGAGGCAACCACGATTTAAGAAGAACAAGTCTCCCTACAACATAAAAAACTTTGTAACATTCAGAGAAACGCCAGTCCACAATTAATCGAAATCAGAGAGGGAGTGAACAATGTTTCAAATTTAAATCGTGGTAGGTCTACAGCTACTAGCACTTAACAATACAGGAAGAGTGGAAATGTACCAAGAGAACTAAGGGGAAGAACTGTCTAGGATGCGGTGGTTCCCGACATAGGAACGCTGACAAGTGGAGGGGGAAATATGTCTAGGTTGTTCAGGGGGAAAATCACTTTGCAACTGTGAGTATAACAAAAGAGAAAGCGTTAATAGTTGCGGAAGAACAAAGAAAATAAGTAAGGAGAGTTGAAGAAGAAAAAAATGAAGATTCGAAAATCGATGAAGACGATACTGTTAAAAATGTTAGAAATGGGGTACGTTAGCAAAGCAATGTAAGATGTAAAAATTAACTGTAAAAAGTTACCTATGTTGTATGCTCAAGGAGCTGAAAAAACAATAATAAGTGAAGACATTTGGAAATTAATTGGTTCTCCTAAACTGTCATATGTTCCTGGGTTGGTATAGCGTATACAGCAGTTCCTATAGAAACACTTGGACAGGGACAGGTTAGGGTCATGGCGTTTAAGAGATGTAAACATTTACAGGTGACAGAAATATAATAGGAATGTTCCGTTGTTTGGACTAGACTGGACTGGGTTCTTGATTTTGGGCTACTATTCCTGAACGAGCAAAGCTGTGTACCTACCGTTTCAGAGACTAAAGAAAAGGAAGAGCCCCAACATAGAATCACCGTCCCTTCTTTCTAGGACTTTCCATTTTTTGATAGCGACCATACTTCGTCTTCTTCCGAAATAGATCTAGCTCTTACTTTGCGATCATGATAGATTTTTTGATTTACAAGTTCTTTATCGTATCGATATTCTCTTCCACATTTGGCTTGAGCAGATGTTTACATGGAACAATACCCATTACCATTTAGTATGGCAGGGGGGTCAGTTACTCCCCCCCCCCCCCCCCCCCCACTAGATTTTTTTAGAACAATTAATTCCTTATTATTACAATTATTATTAGGTATTTTAGGTGTAATGATTAGTTCTTGATAAACTTCTCATCCTTTGTCAAATATATAGGCCTACAAGTGGGAACACTGGATTTGAAATTAAAGAACAATACTTATCAAACATTTAATTCTAGGCTTCGCTATATATATATATTATATATACAATTAAAGTTTTGTCTGTACATTGATCAGAATTGAAATTTTTTTTGACACTTTTTCATTTCATTCATTCCGAAAACCGAATCCTGCCTTAACATTTTTTCGTGTATGTATATGTATTTGTGTCTGTCGCGACCAATCCGACTTAACATGCCATATGCACAAAACTGGTTTGAAATCGATTAATTTTTTTTTCAGAGGTGAGCCCAAACATGTTGCGCATGTTGTAGGCTTGGTTTCATCGAAAAATATTGAGTAGACCAAAGTTATTAACAATTATATATAAACAAAATAACCTACAAATATTAGGTTGACCCACCATAACCAAAACCCACAGGCTCGCTAATCAAAATGTTTGGGTACTTTTAGACCACCTATAAACTCGCGGTTTTTTGCGTTTGGTCGGAAATTGGCCAAAACCGACAGATGCAACTTTAAAATTCTTTTGGAGGCATATTTAGGCTAAGCTGTAAGTTGTATGGAAAAGCAGATTGCACCAGCAGTAACTGATTTTAAAATATTTAGAACTTTCGTCCCTACGAAGATACTGGTAATTAAATTAATGCACTTGCTTCCCAGTCTAATTGATATTCCTAGAAGGCTTTGGCAACAAAAGTAGTTAAGCATTTCATTTAATTGCTACATCCCTATAGGAAACATAGCCACTAATACCTAGCATGAGACCAGCGCGAAGCGCGGGGTGAAGGATAGAATAAAATATGTCACGAGGATGTGAGTAGGAAGACCACCTGACATAAATAAATGGCACACATATAGTTGTAAAATTGTTATTTATAGAAGGATAAAGGAAGATTTATAGAAAAAGAAAGGACAATAATTTTGTACATTTAAAAACATCTGAATATAATAATATCAACTAAATATTAGTAAAAAGTTCGATTATATATTATAAATTTATCATTTATCAATTGTAATTAATGTAATAGTTATTGTAATTTATAATATATGTATTGTAGTTAATGAAATATTTATTTTGTAACGTGCTTTATAAACAAACAAAAGGAAGGAGAAATATTTTTGTTCACGCTTTCAGAGTTTTTTTTGGGGGGGGGGGGGGTAGCGCCCCCAAATTTGGAGCTTAAATTAATTTCTTAAATTTGGTTTAGAATGATTTTTCTGAACATGTATGCCAAATTTCGGACAAATCAAAATTTCGATAAACTATCCAATATCTAAAAAACCGGACCAGTAGTTTTTCATTTGTGTTGGTTATTTGTTCCCAAAAATTATGAACGACAGAGAAATGAGACACAAAATGATCTCTTATGTCTGAAACGGATTACTAATTTTAAATTCGAAGAAATAAAAAAAATCGATTTTCAGAACGATGGGAAGCAAAAAATGTCAGGCAATGCATCAACCGTATTAATATAATAAGCTTTTTGGTTCATATCCTTACAATTTTCCTGACAGACATATTATATATGTTTTTGAAAGCACAAAGGATTCGACTAAAAGATGCTAACTCCGTATTTCTGCAGAATGCATTAAACACTTATTTTATAAATTTATTTCTTCTTTAATTGTAATAAAACTTTTAGCGAAGAAAGTTTTTTATATTGGTTTAAACAAATATCAAATTGAGTCGAATGAAGAAAAGCATGTAAATCAAATAAAAATTCACAAAGTAATGGCTGTAAATTCACATATACATTTATCCAATTAAAAAAAGTTTAATTATTAAAAATTCCTTTCTAGCCCTTAGGGGGGCTCAGTCCGCCCTAATCCAAGATTGGAAAGAGGGGGGGGGGGGGGGGGGGGGGCTCGGGCACCCACAAGCCCTTAGGAGTCGGCGCCAGTGTCTATTTTATATTTTATGTCTAAATATAAATATTTCAGACTTGTTGTGAAAGAGCTTTCGAATGCAACTTAAAAGTGCCTATTAGTGTCAACTATAATACTAAATACTACACTACAGTCCTACACTGGGCGACAAATTTACAGCAATCATAAAGAGATATTGTCCAGTAGGCAGTGGCGCACCCAGGATTTTTTTCTGGGGGGGGCTAACCCAGACTCAAAGATGTACAAGTTGTGACCGGGGGGGGGGGGGTGTAAAGTAGTAGTAGGAATCTAGTACTTTCTACTCGAACGGGTAGGTTGAACCACTTGATCGAACCTAGCAATATTATAAATTAAAAAGTAAAAATTAAGTAGTAAAATTTAAATCGTAACTTTCTTAATATTTCTATGAGCCAGTATTAAAAAATCGGTCCGAGACAACTGACGAAATTTCTCTTATACGTTATACGAATTTATATAATACTTAGTTCAGTGTTTTCCATTTACTAGTGTTCGAGTTTTCGTTGGTACATAATTATTAAAATCTAATATTTTATCAAAATTTATAATAAAAATAACTTCTCCTCAAGAAAAAATCGGACCCAGCCTCTCTCCGACCGGGTTTAATGCTATTTTCTCAGGAACTAATAAATAAATCGATTACGAGAAATAATGTTTTTCAAGTTTTTTCAGAGTTTTTGGGGGTAGCACCCCTAAATTTGGAGCAAAAATCATTTCTCTATTTCACCTTGGTTGGGGTGTGATATGTGTATATAATAAATCTCGTCAAAATCGGCCCGTAGTTTAGGCTCCACGCGTCTGCACACAAAACAGACATTTTTTAAAAAACACTTTTTTGAACTCAGGGGGACCTCAAAACGTGATGAAAATTCGATTTTGATGGATTTACAAAATAGAATTTTCGCGCCATCACAATACTTCATCTTTATAATATGGGGAAATAAAAAACTCATAATTTGTTTTCTTCACGAGTATTTTCTTAAGTATGTGTATTTTCTTGTGGGTTCTGGGGGGGGGGGGGGGAGGAGGGGGCTTTCACCCCTTCAGCCCCCCCCCCCCGTGTGTGCGCCACTGAAAAACCAAATAGTTATTGTTTTAGTGACTAGAATTTAACACAAAAGAGAGAAAAAAATCCGAGGAACCTACTACATACAGACATAATCTGTTTTATATTTAAAATGAACTTCTTTGATAAAGGTTTTTTTCGAGGGATCTTTTTCATATCTTTATATAGAGGGGGAGAAAAAACAATATCAAACCAAAATCTTAATAAGGTATCATAATGGTATCATAGATAAAGATAGGGTTGGGCCAGGGGGTGTCCGTGTCACATGCTCTATTATCCCTGGATACGACAACAGGCATGACACCTTTTGCAATAATACTTTAATCTTATCATTCTTTCTATTCCTATGAAGGCAAAAAAAATTTAATTTGTTTTTATTGATTGTCATTTTTTTTATTATCTTTCTTTTCTACCGCAGCCCTAATATAAGTTGATCTAGGGTGCTCTGGGGGGGGCTTCAGCCCCTTCAGCCCCCCCGTGGGTGCGCCACTGCCAGTAGGTAAGACCATCATAAGGACCTAGCCCTTAATACGGCTGACTAAGTTGGGCAATAATCTAAATCAAACTTGTAAAGTCATCGGTTTTGGGGTTGCAATAAGTAAGATTTGTTCTCTCAAGAGAAAAAATAAATCAACTTTTTTATCAAATATATTCGAGCAGGGTAGGTTCTCAAGAAGAACCGATTGAAATAGATATAGCTTAAGAAGAATGACGGCAATAATATAGTTAGTATTCAGTGAACGATGAGTTGATTGGATAAGAGCAAGGGTCTTGTACTAACAAGCTATAACGAATAAAAGTAATATTAAAAGCGATAATAATATTAAAATTAATTAAATATTGAAACAGGGAAGAAAATGAGAATAATAGTGACACTAGACGTTCGGGACACAAAAGAAGTCGCCCTGTGGAGGGCGAATCGAGTACGATCGGGCCTTACCCCACCCCAACTTTCTCCACTGTGCATTCAACCCTCTTTTGACTGTATATTTTTTTTTTGAGGGCTTTTCCACAATGACTATTCATAATAATAATAACACTTAAAACATACAAATGTTTATTAATATAGCAAAAATAATACAATAATTAAACATTGTATAAAACATACATATAAAATAGACATTTAATTATTTCATTATTTTTACATTGTTTTTATATTATCACTTAAACCCAAGAGTGATTGAAATGGAATAAGTACACATATTATACACGACTGGTAATTATTATTCTAGAATAAAAAATGCAATAAATCCAAAAAAAAAAATTTAATTAAATTGAAATATAATTTAATGAAAATCAAAGCTTTGTAAGTAGATAAGTGCGAGTTTAAATATTTTATCGGATGGTCAGTGTTTTTATTAAATGAGAAATATATTTGTATAAAAGGTATTGAGTATCTTCTTTGGTGTGACACGACGTATTTTAAGAATTCCCAGCAGTTTAATTTAAAATATAAACATTATACATTATTATTAAAAAAACAAATGCTTAATGGCCTTAATAAATATTATTATAATAACATAATCCACTGGTGGTCAATTAACCATTTCTTACCAATTAATTTAAATTAAAAAATGTATATGTTAATTTAAATCAAATTATAATTATTATTAACTACGGGAAACAGACAGTGAAAATACACTCCAGCGCCGGGATTTGAACCACGGGTCTCCTGTATGTAACTTAAAAATTGAATTTCGAATTGATTGTACAAGGTACAGGTACTAATTGAGTACTTTATAATTATAAGTGTTAATTCTCGGTTTAGTTCTAATGTCATAAATATTGACTGTCTAAATGTGTATGAATATTGAAAGCTTGGATTCGGGACTAGTTATCGATTACGGCAGTGAAAAATCATTCTCCTGCGTAGCTTAGTTGGTAAAAGCATCTGCGTACTTTAAATACAGGAGACCCGTGGTTCAAATCCCGGCGCTGGAGTGTATTTTTCACTGTCTGTTTCCCGTAGTTAATAATAATTATAATTTGATTTAAATTAAAATGTAAACATTCCGTAGTATGAAAACTACCAAAAACTTAAAAATAAAATGTATATGTTAGGATTGTGTACCATTCCAGTCATCACTGTAATATATTTGCGTAGAAAATTATTAAATCTAAGACATAATCTGAGTATTATTTTAATTAAAGGCGGTTGGTTTGATTTTTGCAACATAACTATTTTTTTAAAAAATGAATATGTAAATTATAAATAATATGTTAAATATGTAGGGTATTCAGTTTATTATTTATCATATTCATAAACATTATATTAATAATTGGCAATATGAAATATGTATTTATAATAATTTAGTGCATCAAATGGAACATGCTTCTTTATCTAATAAAAGCGATCTTATTATTATTAATTCGCAAAAGATAAATTAGTTATTTAAGATAAGTCTTTATGTTGGTTCATAATAATTAAAGAGGACTAGATAGGAAAGACAATGCAATTTACAAATTATTATTCCACGTTCTTTTAACCTATTATCTTGTTAAACGAAATATGTATAAGTAAAGGGTAGAGTAAAGGGGGTTAAAAGAGTGCGTGTTTAAAGTTGTAGAGGAGCAATGGTAAAGGCGACTTTATTTGTGTCCCTAACGTCTAGTTAATGGTGACATTAAATATGAGAAAAAATACAGAGGAAATAGTTACCGTGGACCGACGATTTCCTCAATATCCGTAAGCCTAGAAGCTACATCCAAACTGGCAAAATATATTTTGAATTTTTTTCTTAAATAACGCGTACCTAAGAAAATTGAAAAGTTTTGCACCGCCCGGGGCCCAATGTTCTCAAAGTGGTTTAACATTAGAACAGGGAATAAAAAATTATGAAATAACAATTTCGTATTATAAGGAAAAACCTAACAAAAAAGTTTTCCACGAAATAAAAAGTATGTTTACAATGTTAATAGGTTTTTGTTTTTTTAATTTTTTTTTTTACCATTAACTGGTAATTTTTAACTTGAGTAAAATTTCAGAACAAAAAACTAACTTGCTGGTTGAAAATCTCTTACAATTGTAAAATAGTTAATTTGAATAAATCTCAAAATAAGCCCTTTAAATTATTTTATCCCATTAATACTTCATTCAGGATGATTTATTTAGTCTGTTCTACATAGATTTAATAATATAAAATAATAATTTGACATGTTATTTTATATAAGTACAATTTAGGAATATGTATACATCTGTGCTTGATTACTGTCATTATGTTGTTGTTTATTTGGTTGAAAATAAATGTTAGACATATATTCAACTTCTTTTATTTTCGTTGCTCTATTTAAATGTTAAATGGGACATGTTTTACCCATGTCGCTTGATGGAATAAAAATAGTCTTTTAATCAAGGCGTGGGTTCCGCTTTTTCGCAGAGCAGTGTATTTAATTGGGATTCGCAGGACAGCCAGAAGGGAATCTCCATGGATCCTCTGACACGGTACAGAGCTCTTATTTCCTTCAATACTTCGGACTTTTTCCTCCTTTCAGCTGGCCAATTGAATAAAAAAAGCTAAAGTGTTTTTGTTTGAACAGGAAATTCAATAGGTATTTGAGCAAACTGACTGAGCCACTTTAATTCCTCTTCTTTTTTCTTTCGTTTTATCCATTGACAAGGCCAAATAAAAAAGTTGAGATGCGAAAGGATAAAATAAATAAGAAAAAAAAAATCCATGTTGCTCAATTATTGATGTTCGAATTTTTTTTTAATCAAATTTTCATTCAAAATGAAATCTCTATTGTGGTAAGCTCAAATGTTTACAAAGAGGCTAGATGTGATTAATTTATCGATAAAACAAGCCAGAATGGAACATGTAAAACTTCAATATTGCATTATAAAACAATGACAATTTAATAAAACCTGAAAAATTCATATTTAAAGAGTAATATAAATAAATACACACATGCATTACATGTGAAAGTGTAAAGATAGTGCAAGGGTTTTTTTTTTTTTTTTTTTTAAAGTACTTTGAAAAATAAATAAAAAATACACTGCCAATTAGAGTGGCACATAGCTTCGTCGCGTCCTATACGCGATAGGACGCTTTAATGATTTTAGGCTGATGTTAACATTCATTATTGTCTAATTTATTTAATTTCCACCCAAATAAAGCCTTGTAGCCTGGTCTCGAGGTCCATAGGCTCGCTGTTCTATTAAAGAGGTAGGTCAAATAGAGAGTTGAGGGAACCAAGCCACCTCCTATTCCCCTCTGTCATAAATATATATTTGGCACGACACTGACACGCAGAGTGTCAGACAATGATTGACACACTATATTTATTGATTATAATTGATTCTTGTTCTTGAGTATTAAAATCACTACTTTATTACATTTTTGGCGACGAGGATGGGATACTTATATATTATATGAACTACTGGAAGATAGGTATAATATAAATAGTAAAGGCCAGGATGTCAAGGAGAAACAGACAAAACTTTCAAGATCAAGATGAAAATAATCTACAAAATCATCAAGTAAATGATGACTCGAGAAGATCTCTTAGATCTTTTAAATTCGATCCTTTTGACAACGAAACTGAAATTTGGCGGTATTATATTCAACGATTTGAAAACGAATTAAAATTGTACAATATTAACGACGATGACAGTAAACGCACTTTACTACTCGCTAAAGTGGGACCACAACATTTCAAAATTTTAATTGATCATTTTTTTCCGGAGGAAATTGCAGTCATCCCATATAATAGAATTAAGGAGACTTTAAACACGTACTATAACAGAAAAACCTGCATTTTAGCAGAAAGGGTTATGTTTTTAAGGAGAACTAGAAAAGAAGAAGAAACAGTGACACAATATGTGACAGTTTTACGAAGTAAGGCTACTCAATGTGAATTCAACCGATCACTCGACGAAAGACTAAGGGATCAACTCGTGTTAGGAATAGAAAACGAAAAGTGGCAACAAGAACTAATTAGACAACACCCGTCTAATGAAACGACACTTTCCCAAGTACTTACTACAGCTATTACTTTAGAACAATCAACAATTCACCAAAAACTTTTAAAAATTAATTCAGACACAATAGACTTACCAATTAGAAATTTACGAAACCAACATACATCTAAGACTTCGCAGACAAAAATTGTTCCTAAAGAGGCACGGAATTCAAGGAATACGTCAAATATTAAGCTTAAACTGGTTAAGGGTGTTCATTGTCTCAAATGCACTTACAAACAACATACTGGTGGAGAACACTGTCCAGCTCGAGAAATAATTTGTTTCGCTTGCAACAAAACTGGACATTTCGCAAAGGCGTGTATTGCTACAGGGAGAGCAGAAATAGTTTCAAAACATTTGCAAGCAAGACGTGTAACAGAACGGGAAAGTCAAAGGTCATCAGAGGAATCAGAAACAGAAATAGCTGAAGTGAGTCGAAATAAGAAAGGTACAAAAGCTTTATTAAAAGTAAAAATTAATGATAAGGATATAGAGATGTTGTATGACCCGGGAGCGTCAAAGTCAGTTATAAGTAAGGAAACCTGGAAATCAATAGGAAAACCTATTCAAACACAGCATTAATACATTTTAATGAAGATCTACCAATAGTGGTCACAGCAGATGCCAGTGATGTGGGGTTGGGGGCAGTACTATTCCACGAATTCCCAGACAAGACCTTACGCCCTATAGCGTATGCTTCAAGGTCACTCAAAAACTCGGAAAAAAAATATTCAACCATTGACAAAGAAGCACTGGCAATCATCTTTGCAACAAATAAATTTCATCAATACATTTTTGGAAGACACTTTACCTTGAAAACAGACCACAAGCCACTAGAGCGGATAATGGGAGAAAATTGCGAGTTACCTAGGATGGCAGCAAATAGGTTAAGCCGTTGGGCAATACATCTCACAAATTATGATTACACACTTAGGTATCAACCAGGAACGAACAATGCTCCCGCTGATGCATTGTCTAGATTACCAGTTTCTACGAATTTCGGCGAAGAAGTTGAAGAGTTAGGTTCGATAAATCAATGTCAGTTACAACACTTACGGTTAGGAGAGATAAACGTTTCACGAAGGGAGTTAAAACAGGCCACTTTAGGGGATAAAATATTAAATAAAGTTGTTTCTTTTATTGAACAGGGCTGGCCCGATAAAGGTAGTTTGGAAAATGAATTAAGAGGGTATCACGATAAAAGAGAAGAAATATCTTTTGAAGGAGGCATCTTAATGTGGCATGGAAGGTTAGTGATCCCACAAAACCTAAGGAAAAGTATTATGGATATACTCCATGAAGGTCACCCAGGTATTACGGGAATGAAATCGCAGGCCAGAATTTTAGTTTGGTGGCCAGGAATAGATTCAAGCCTGGAAGAGTATGGGAAACGGTGTGAGGCCTGCCAGAGCAATAGAGGAAAAACACCTGAAGCTCCGTTATTTTCTTGGACACCACCCTTGGAACCGTGGACACGCATTCATATAGATTTTGCGGGTCCATTTCAAAAACAATACTGGCTGGTTGTAGTAGACGCATTTTCAAAGTGGACTGAGATTCTGCCAACATCAACACTATCGGCAAACCAGACAGTAAGACTATTAAGGACAATATTTTCAAGGTTTGGGATCCCAAGGGCAATAGTCAGTGACAACGGCCCGACATTCACGTCTGAAACATTTAAAAATTTCTGCAACAACAATAATATTAAACATATGAAGACTACACCATACCATCCAAGATCTAATGGGTTAGCTGAAAGGATGGTACAGACATTCAAACGTAGGATGAATTCCGGGAAGGTTGAGGAAAACGATGGAGAGAAGAGGTTACAAAACTTTCTTATCAGCTACAGAAATACCCCAAATAGTACGACAGGAAGATCACCTGCTGAGATGTTACTGGGGAGGAGACTCCGAACACGATTAGACCATCTAAAACCAAACGTACATGAGGACATTAGGGACAATCTAGTAAGGCAGAAGGTATTGCATGACCGTTCGGCAGAGGAGAAGAGTTTCGAAGAGGGCGATGCGGTTTGGGTACAGACTGCAGAAGGAAAAGAATACGTGAAAGGGGTAATTAATCAGAAGACAGGAGATCTTTCCTACGTAGTGGAGGTGGAAGGAAAAATGAAGAGAAAACATGCAGATCACCTACGCAAGCGGCTTGAAAACATTGTTGAGTGAGGGAGAAGTGTCATAAATATATATTTGGCACGACACTGACACGCAGAGTGTCAGACAATGATTGACACACTATATTTATTGATTATAATTGATTCTTGTTCTTGAGTATTAAAATCACTACTTTATTACACCCTCGTCTATCTTCCTCCCCACGTTCTCTCCATAATAAAAACTATTAATAGTTTTAGCGATCTTTAACACCTTATAGCGGTGTCGCTGTTGGTTTTATTAAAAAATTGTATTTGAAAAAAATGTGTGTCTCATTGAATAGATGAAGTTAGATTTTTTTCCCGACCTAAAGTTCCAATTTTAAATTTGAAGTTCACGTTTACGTGAGCGTTGAGCGCGAACGCTTGGGCGGATAACGTTGTCCAATGAACTCGTCCTGGGCATTGGTAAAATGAACATGTTTATTAAATTTCATCAAAATCGGGACTTTTACTGAAGTTATCGTCACACGTTTCAGGGGACGCGGACACACAGACCGACAGACAGACACGAGACCAAAAATGTTCCCTGATGTCTGAGACGGATTTCTGTCTTGGATTTTTTTAAAATTGGAGACATAAAATTTTTTTGTCCACAAAACGCTTCCGCTGTTTTTGAACGTTAAAAGTATGAAAGGTAAAGCCAAAATAAGTCTATTACGATAAATTTTACTGTTGATATTTAAGCATTTAAACATGTCAGGTATATTAACATTGTTGAATAGGATGAAGCTATGCATTACAGGATATTGTTATGAAGGAGGAAGTCTGTTGACTGCGAGTAGAATTCCTTTTTCTAGAAGGCCAGTATTTTGGAAAAAGTTTGCAAACTCTAGAGAGAAGAAGACAAGGGTTAGATTGGGTGACGTCTGGCCCCTGGTGAGATCCTCATTGGGAGGCCTATTCCTCTCAACTCTCATGGGACTCTCATCCTCCGTTTCTTCAGAAACATTTCATTGTCAACTATTTTTTTAAAAAAAGACACCTTTCTATATCTTGAATGTCTAATACACTGTGGTTTTTTCACGACACGTCCATCGATGTCCTGATGTACTGACCTTGGAAGAATTCCTAAGGGAGTTAAACCTCCTGAAGACTAACACCCATGAAAGGTTACTAAGAAAAGGAAACTTGTCGATGTTAACTTAACAAAATAACACAAACAAGGAAGGGGCTCGTCTCCTTTCCTCAATTTGTTTATAACCGTTTACATACACTAACTATAGTTTTGATTCTAAGCTTCAAAATCTCAAAAAAAAATTACTTTACATCTGCTTGATTTTAAGATTTTTTAATAAAAGAAAAATATGTTTCTTCTGACATCAATAGAGAATATAAAACAGAGTCAAAAATCCTACTTCAAGATAAGGGTCTTCAGAAATACATTTATCCTCTTGAGACTGGTATGAATCGAGAAAAGATCTAAAACGAAACGATTTATTTGTTGTATCCTCAAGGGATTATTATGCATAAAAAGGCACATTGAAAGTGAGCCTTGTGTTGTTACCTTGTGTTAAGTACTGTTTCAATATTTTTATCTAACATTTTATAAAATGTATATGTAGAATTAAATGTATATCGTCAATTTTAACATAGCGGTAACATGTAATGATTATAATTATAATTATATCTTGTAAATTAGCATTAACAATATTCGTAATGTGCTAACAGTGTGAATTTTATATAAATTAAAATATAATCAACTATATAATGTCATCTAACACTTGTAATCACAGGGAAGTTATATTTTCAATAAATTTTGGTTTACAACTCTACAAACACATATTAATGTCACCAAGAAAAATTGTATTTTTAATGTAAATTGTTTTTAAATATATAATAAATGTAAATACTGTAAATATAATATCATCTAATAATTTAATCTACATTAATTTTCTTGAAGTTGTTCATTCAGCCATAAACTAGAGAGCAAACATTTTTTTCTTTCTTATACGAATGATGCTTAATGTGTAGAATCATCGAAACCTCTTATAAATCTGCAGGATATATAAATATGAGATATATTTTAATGGTATGGTATTCCTCATTAGGAGGATTTAACAGGGTCTTAATGATGAGGACAGTTCTTTTGACAAAAATCACACCCCTACCATTTTGTCCCCATTGCATTTTTCAACCACCGTTATGACTAAAATCCTATTTAAATTACGTCCAAAGTTTGCAAATTTGTATACTTGATTATATGAACACGCACATGTAAAAATGATTAATGTATATTTTATTTAATTCTCTCCTAAATAACTACGTTTACATGGCGTATTCAAAAAAGATCTGAATACTGTATCTTTCCAAGTAAACGTAACGTATTTAATCTTGTTGATCTCAAGGTCGATACATCAAAAGTCTCCTCTGTGTTGAATTGAACACAACAGTTACATATAAATACCTGTATTGAGTACATATAAATGACTGTATTGAGATCGTATTAGGGCATAAGCAGTTTTATACTTTTCTCTTGGGTAACCTGATGGCATATCGACCGGACAAACATAACCTTCTTAAACAGTTATCAAATTATCATGAGTCAAAATCAGCTGTCTTCTAATGACTTTAAAACTGTATCCAAATATTTTCAAATACAAACACAATACATTCATGTAAACAGACATCAGTTAAAAACAGTAACCGTATTGAGATCGCTTATACAATACGCCTTATAAAGGAAACTAATGTCTATTCTTCATTAATAAAATAAATCAATGGTTCTATAGCAAGAATTGTAAATCTAAGGATTCTTAATTTCTTTTTGACATTTGGCGTGAATGTAGAGGAAATATCACCAGTGTAGACTTTTGTAAATAAATTGATCAAGCCAATCAATCACTTATTCGTTTTCGAGTTGTCTATAAAAAACTAATTAGTAAATTAGTTTCGATGTAAATTGAAATTTTTTTTAAATAGATATCCCAACAAAAACACTAGAGTAAAAAAATAAGCCAAGTCTCCGTAAAAAGTTGTGAGATCATAGGTTTAGCCAAGTCTCCCACTTTCTGAGTAAGTTTTACTAGGTCTAATTTATCCAGTGCAAGTACATGATGTTTGTCTGTCCCTCTCTTTATTCTCTTTCCCAAATCACTCTACACGTTTAAATTTAAAAACATTTTCTGACTTGGCAAATACACACCACAAAGACGCTAAAATTAAATGCAGTGTCGTATACAAATTTGTATCCTTGTGCTGCGACACTCAAATGAAAAAATAATATTTATTATTTGATTTAAGTTGCGAGACGGCTTATTTTTTTACACAAGTCTTTTTGTTGGGCCCCAAATAATTTTTCGTTTTTATTTCTTTGCTCTTGTTTCATTGTTCTTGGGCCTTTTTTCTTTCTTTGTTCTTGTTCGTTGTTCGTGGGTGTTAAATGTCGGTGGGTGTTCAAATTGAACTAAATAATATTATCTGAAGTGTTTGCACTTTAAGATAACTGTCAATCAATACTGTCAAATCAAACTCAACGAACGTTCTCAACATCACTTTTAAGTTTTAACGTTCTCCACTACGAAAGAAGGAGGGATTTTTTTGTAGCTCTAGGCGCTGTTTACAATTTTTTACAATATTTTGAATAGGCGGTTTTACTATCAGCCTTGAAAGGGACAAAGAACCAGCTTTTTTCGTATTTTTTAATTTTTCCTTTATTTGTACAATAAACTCTACCTAAATAAAAAATTTCAAGTTTCTAGGATTGTTAGGAGTGCTTTAGAATTTTGATGAGTGAGTCAGTCAGTGACGAAATAACAAAACTTTAGGCTCATATATCTTATGAACTACTGTGGGTAGAGGTGTGAAACTTTTATTTCTGGTTCAGTTTGTCATGATCTTTAAATTAAAATTAGTTTAATATATCTAAGTATAATGGGACAATAGAAGGGGGTCCAAATTGCCATGAGTTGGTTCCAGTGGATGGTACGGCTGTGCTCGACTTGGCGGGGGCACTGCCGTGCCCCCAGATAAGACAAAATACGATAACAGC
The DNA here is from genome assembly GCA_951217055.1 of Gerris lacustris. NCBI lineage: Eukaryota > Metazoa > Arthropoda > Insecta > Hemiptera > Gerridae > Gerris > Gerris lacustris. The sequence goes on along the minus strand of OX578277.1, from coordinate 54,483,609 downwards.
ATTCAATTCAGGTATAGTTCAATTACTGTGAAATGTATAAAAATATATTTCTAAACTAAAAATCAATTAATCTCTAAAAAAAAATAGACTGCCAATTAGTGTGGCACATAGCTTCCTCGCATCCTATCATTTACTATAACAGTTATTGTTATATTACTTTATTGTTATATTGTTTATTTTGTAAAAACGATTAATATAGTTTTAGCGATCTTTAACACTTCATAGCGGTGTCGCTGTTAGTTTTACTAAAAAATTGTATTTGAAAAAAATGATTGTCTCATTGAATAGATGAAGTTAGATTTTTTTCCCGACCTAAAAGTCCAATTTTAAATTTAAAGTACACGTTTACGCGAGCGTTGCTCGTGAACGCTAGGACGGATAACGTTGTCCAACGAACTCGTCCTGGGTATTGGTAAAATGAACATGACTACTAAATTTCATCAAAATCGGTCGACATTTACTCAAGTTATCGTCGCACATTTCATAATTCGCGGACACACAGACCGACAGACAGACAGACAGACAGACACGAGACCAAAAATGTTCTGATTTTTGAAATCGGAGGCATAAAAGTTTTTCGTTCTCAAAAGTGAACACAATGCTTCCGTTACCTTCGGTAAGCTCGGAAGCAAAATAAAAAAAACCTTAAATTAAATAATAATTGATAAAAAAAAACCAAGTGAGTAAATCTTCTGGTGGTAACGTCAGGGTTTTATTAAGCCACATTTGTAAGATTCAAGGTACCCAAAAGTTAACAATTCTTGGTTCTACTGTAAATTATTTTGGCATTGCATGGGATCTTGAAATAGTACGGTCTTAAATGCTAATATTTTTATTAATAAATGTAAACTATATTTGCAGTTTGGAGGATCCTATTACAGCTTAAGGGCCGAATTTAGAAAAAAAAAATCCCCTCTTAGTTTACTCTTACACTAATGGAAAAGGTTTTGCCAAAAATCGAATTCCCGGCTCCATGGGATTGGGCTGGGAACTGATATTCTGTTTTCAGGGTGATATTATATTATGAACTGTAGTATTTAAATTTTTTTTTTTTTTAAATTGATAAAATTAAAAGGTTTAATTGAATTTATTAAAGCAATGAATGAATGAATTAAATAAAATTGAATAGGCTAAGACATAAAATAAAGATTCTTCTTACCCATTAAGCAAAAAACTTCTTATTTTTAACATATTTACAACAAAATAAAATATTTTTGAAGTTTGCTGTTTACATACGGATGCTGCACCTAGTATAGAGGCTAAGATTGTGTCATCGGACCACTCGACTCCTACAAAATGTAGTGGTAAAAAGGCGGACCTTTGGGGCTGATGCATTAGGCATCTTAGAAAGATATGCGGAAGAGTTTCTAATTATTGTTTTGTTACATAGAGTACAAAGTTCATTTGTTGTTATCTTGTAAAGGTTTTGTTTAATAATTTTTTTTATTTTGTCTGTGCCGGAGCTGGGCCAGTATTCGTTGTGTTGTGAAAGTATTATGTTAGTCTGTGCCTAAGTAATGAGTGTTGTCGAAACTATTGAGTACACGATATAAGCTAGAGTAATAGTAGGTGTTTTGAATTTTTAGTAAGTCTTGTTGTTGTAAAGTATTTGAGTACGCAGTGATTATTTTGTCTGTCGGCATTTTTAAGTGGTGATGAAAGGTTTGTCTGGAGATCTACATTATTTATTAATATTTCGGATATTTAAAGTTGCAACATTTTTAATTTAAAAGTATCGTTTTAAAGCTTAGTAAAGGTGCCTCAACTTTAAGGAGTTTTGCACCCACCCAGCTATCTATTAAACTACAGTAGTTATACGAGCTCTAACGTTTTTTATTTTTAATTAAACCTTATTATTTTCAAGTTAAACGAATTAACGTGTAACTAAAAATGAAATTTAATAGCTGAAATTATATTTATCTTTAAGACGTTCTCATGCCATTCAGGTGGTATATCATGTATCATTCTAGCTTAATTAGTTTCAATGATATTACCAATTTTTGGAACGATCAAATTTTGGAAAACCTCGAGACAGATATATTCACCGTCCGATTACGACAAGGTAAATAGAAAATTCTGTCATTACTTTAGCAGATAAGATGGGAGACTACTGACTACTCATCAAATCAGGGAAAGGCAGACAGCCAAACAGGAAAATCTCGTAAATCTCTGAGAAAAGTTTCACATCAACGCAGACACGAGAAACTGAAATAAAACATAAGAGCTTAAGCTAAATTAGAATGGGAGAAAGAACAAAAAAGACTGAGGTTCAAAGAAGAAGTGGAACGTAGACGCCACATCGAAGACGAATAAGCAGAACGTAGACGCCGACTAATGGAGGCTGGAAAACGGTATTTAGATCGACTTAGCCATGTCTTGCTCAGGCTCTCGTGCATCAAAGAAGTCTTGCTCTACCATAGGTGAGCATATTAAAACTAATCATTTATATATAAGAGAGGGGGCTGAAGTAAACGGACCGGTGCAGGATCTGAACTGGCCAAATGAACGGCCGCCCAACCAAAGACACACAGTTACTCGAAAGGAAAATCAACGAAATGAACCAAATATTTCAAAATTAATGATCCGACAATCTATTGGGAGGGATTTGCCTACAATTGACAGACAACCAAAAGACTGGTTGATGTTTTTCAGTCAATATAATCGTACTACCAATATATGTGGATTGCCGATGCAGTGCAAGCTTTGATTGTTTCTCCAGAAAATTTACCTGCATTAATAAAAACCCTTCAGATGAGATTTGGAAAACCGGAATTAGTTCTAAAGAGTTTATTGAAAACAGTTGAGCGGCTGCCGAATGTTTCTGAAAATCGTACAGATCTGCTTCTAAAATTAGCAACTTACGTGCAAAATCTGACAGTTACCATTCAGGCACTGAAAATACCCGAATATTTACAACCCTATAATGGTAAGAAATATTATTAGACGTCTACCACCGCAATTACAACATCAGTGGGGAAAACACTCGTTTACTCAGACCTATACGATTTATCCACCTGGTTACAAGAAGAAGCTGCTTCAGCAACTCTAAACTTTATACCTGATGACAAACTAACTGTCAAACATGAAGAGCGATCCAACACTAAATCTGACTATAGACGCAAACCAGCTACTGTTTATGCCACAGATAAAGCTTCGATGAGTCGAGGAGAGTGAAGAACATGCGCTTACTATGACAACAAAGAGGGACACACAACACAATCAAAAAATTCTATGCCTTTGCTAGAAAATCGTTAGACGAACGTTGGGAGTGGATTCTGTTTTGCCTGTCTCACGCCAGGATGTCGACTAACGACTTAATAACTCCCGCAAGACATGCGCGGGACAGACAAATGTGACCTCAAACACCACCCTCTTTTCTTCATAATGCCTTCAAGCCACGAAGTAGTGACTCTACAATAGTATATTAGCTAGCGTTGCTCCAACCATCTGCCAGGAAGATGTCCTTTTTAAAATCGTTCCAGTCAAGCTCCAAGGACCTCACAAGTCAATTCTTACCCATGCTTTCCTAGACGAAGGATATTCTGTAACTCTTTTAGACGTGGGTACAGCGAAAGAGCTAAGGCTAAGAGGCACAAAAAGTCCACAAAACTCCAGTGGCTACAAGCTGATAGTCACCTAACTAAGGAAACAGAAGTAGTAAGTGTGATCTTATCTCCAACGACAAGTAAGGAAGAATTGACATTGAAAGGAGTACGAACTATTGAGAGTCTGTCTCTTCCATCTCAGGATGTAAGCCACTGGCTGAAGAATAGGTGGAAACATCTCAAACATGTGACCACGAGTAACAATGCAAAACCGAAGATCTTAATAGGGGCAGACAACACAGACCTTATAGTGTCAAGAAAAGTTTTTCAAGGACATCCAAGCTCACCGATAGTCTCGCACACCAAGTTAGGTTGGGTAGTTTATAGACCATTATCGTCCATGCGTCAGCGAATAGACAGAGTCCTGATAGTAAAATCTATACCCACCGAAAGCCAAGATGAACAATTAGACATGCTTGTTCAGAGGTCGCTAGATATTGAAGAATGGGGAATAAAAGACCAAATTGAGAAACACAGATCGCGGGATGATCGAAGAACTAAAGAAATATTAGTTGCTACCTCCAAGGGACAAGTGCGAGGAACAGTCATCAACACGTGTCCTGGTAGATGTGGCCAGATGAGGGTAGCGGACGTACGAATGGCCTCAGGAGCCATATATCAACAACCAGTCACCAGACTATGCCGTCTAACTTAGCTGGGCACCGAAGGATGTATGGGCATCGTTATTTTCTACATTTTTATTTTATTCACAAACAAACCTGGTTTATAAAGTAGACATTATTGACAAATGAAAAGAAAAGTCTAGTTTTGTTTATGTAAGACAAAAATATTTGTTTAAGATATCTTAAGTTTTAACCGTTGTATATAAATTCAGCGCGATAAGACACGTACATTTACTTTTCGTTAAAAGTTGAAATTTCATCCCATGTTAAGGATATTCTCAAACCTTATAGATTGGTAGAAAAGTTTATTTAGTCACAATTTAAGAATCCTCACATAATGTGATTTCGTGTAGTAAGAACAGCCTGAAACTGAGTCCTTAAGCTCTAGCATCTGACTCTAGAGTAAAGTTATATAGAATAGACAAGTTGTTGCACTGGCATTGTTTGACGTTTGAATTCTTTGGTTGCAAAAAAGTCACGTCTTTTTCTCCCATAGAGTGCAGGCCTACCAGTATGGGGGCTATTTTTTTGATCAATTATTCAATTAATAACAATTACTGAGTGTTTATTAAAATTACTTCAAATATAAATGAAAATTGCTTGCATACGAGTCTGCAAGAGAGTGAAACATTTTCATGTAACGCATTTTGGTGTCATTTTTTGGTAGCGCTTGTGTAACGCTTTTTGGTGTCGTTTTTCGGTAATGCATTTCGAGTTTATGTGACAAAGTAAAGAAATGAAAATTTAACTCCATTTTTTATACCTATAATGTAACACTACTTCTTCCACATTCCGGCACTGGTGATGGCCTTATGAAGGCTGAAAGCTGCTTTGTTATTTAAAATAAACTGATTACGTGGAGAGACTATTTATATTGTTCATTATGAAAGAGGTGTACCTAGTTCAATAACCTAACAAAGTCTTCACACATAAATTGTAATTGAAACAATTGACCGGTTTTTTAAATGAACGGTTTAAGTCTGTAACTTTGTTTTTAGATTATCTGAAGAAGGCTCCTTTAGAACAGACGAAACCGGCTTATTGATGATTATATTAATTTGTCATTTAGAAATAAAGACCATATAAGGGTCGAAACGTCTCTTAATCAATATATATTAATGTTTTAATTATCAAACCTAAAGATCCATCTACCGCATTACCAATTCAATTGTAACGGTGCTGACTTCAATGTATTCTATAAAATTATATCTACAACAGCAACGTATTATGTCAAGTTTCAAAGCGAAAACAAGCTTAATGTACCGATAACGAGTTAAAGATGGATTTTACATTAGGCACTGGCAAAGAGAGAGAGAGAAGAAACAAAAATTGTACCATATTAAGAAAATTAATCTTATCGAATCATTTTCTTTCCTCTAATATTATTTAAATGCTTACTTTCAATGATAAATATCCTTAAGTATCTCGATCTATTTCAAAGAAAGATGGAGCTTACAACGAAAGGAAATGAAAAAAAAAAAAAAAAAAAAAATCGTGGAATGGAAATGTATGAATCCATTCGTTAAAGTGATAGTGGTCTGGCGCCTTCCCGACTAGAAGCATTTTCTAAAAACCCTCTCCTTCTAGACTCCTAGACTCAAGATATACAACTCGGAGGCTGCCTGATGTTGATCAATTTGTCTCCACCCTAGTAATCCATTCAAGACATAAGACAGATTTCAAACGTTTACGCACAATAGTTTTAGAATCAACTTTGGCTTCTGCTCCAATCAAAAACATCTTGCGTCTTGTACGTGTTTTTCTCAGCTTATTTTTTTCAAAATATGTGCAAGAAGTAACCACTAATCAACAACATTATCATCCTTATTTTTCTGAAGCATTTAGAAATGTGTTAAAATAATATAAGGTGTCTCTTGACTTGGGTTTAATCCATCATTTCTATCCTAGATACGTATATCAATTTGTTTAGAAGTAACATAAAACCTATGTTGTACCGTATTTCAGCAGACTTCATTATGTAAATAAAAATAAAACTTCTACTAAAATATTACTACCTATTTAAAAAAAACTCATTTTCTTTCCGAGCATACCGAAGGTAACGCGGAAGCTATGTGATCGTTTTGGCGAACGAAAAAATGTTGTCTTCAATTTAAAAAATTCTACGACAGAAATTAGTTTCAGGTTTTTGGGGAACATTTTTCGACCCACTCAATTTTTGCGTGCCACCATATCTTGAAAACTACTTGTTCAATTTTAATGAAATTTGGATGGCGGGTCATAATTGGCCCAGTGTTGGTCTCATGTAAGTTTTAATATTCTGCGCCCATTTGTGTTTCTTCTTCAAGCGCACAAACATATATTTATTTAGATCTATATCATCATAAGTACTGATCCCAGTTTTAAGAAATTTGGATATGGTTTGTCGAAAGTACTCCACAGATAGCCCCAGATTGATTTCAACCGGCTGCATACATCATATTCGTGTAAAAAAACAAAACAATTTTGACATATTTATAAAAAAGGGAAATAATTAAAAGCATACCACCAATAAAGTAAGTGATAGGATGTGAGGAAGCTATGAGCCACACTATTTGGCAGAATATTTTTACGATTGATTATGCAATCGTAATTAAGTCCTTAGGTCATACACGAGAGCTCCAAAGCCTCAGGCGGCATGGATATATAGGTAGGGTGAAGAACCAATTATTCCTAGCCCCCCCCCCCCCCCCTCCCCCAATACCGACCACAACAAGCTCAATATTTGATTATGCGCAATATTATAGTCCTCGGTCCCGCCCACAAATTTTTAAATAAAAAATACTCCTCTGAAACTTCGTGAGTGGATTCATTTTAGCGTAACCTACAACCTTTTATCTTTAAAAATTATGAGAATTGGGGCGTTTTTGATGTGGCATACGTCAAACATGTCAATTTAACGATGTATTGGAAATTTACGAATAACCCTTTCTTTTTTACTTGAATTACGAAATTTTATAATCGGAAATATATTTACCTAAAGCAATTTATTTGTGTGTGTGTGTGTGATTTGTTTAATTTACACAAAAAAACTGTCACTGAAAATAATTAGACAAACAAATTGAAATCCATTAAAAAAAGTAATGAGAAAACTATTTGGCATGAGAGAGAAATAAAAAAAACAAAAAAACAATTAAAAGCAATTGAATATACCAAAATGCATTGTTTAATTAGGTAAATGTGTTACACAAAGGAAACTGAAAGAAGAGGCTAAGTTGGGTGAAAAAAGGAAAGAAATTTAGTATGGGGTTGAGCGTAATGGCAACAAAGCCTCGTGTTATATATTCATCTTCAGAAACGTTTTTTTTTATAAAATTATTATTTTTTTTTCTTTTGGGTTTTAGTCCCGATCAACTGCCAGGGTTATTACAGGACAATAATAATAATAATAATAATAATAATAATAATAATAATAATAAAATTATTATTTTTGTTAAAAAAAAAAAATTATTTTAGGTGTAAAAAAAGACACCCTAATAAATACACACAAATAAGCACAAAATTAGAATCACAAAAATTATCCTTATCATATAAATATTAAATAAGGATAATTGTGATCAATCTTAATATATTAAATTGTAAGTTTTACACAAATATCGAGCATTATACAATATCCTCGTTTTATAATACTAGCTAGTAAATCAAATGTATAGATATGGAGTTCGTTGTTGTTTGGAATGGAAGTCCTTTTTTCTTTTCTTATTATGTTTTATTGAACAAGCTTTCGTCCAGGGAACCTGGGCTTCTTCAGGTTTTGAATGTTAGAAATACTGTAAATTTAGAGAAAAATGGTCAAAATGAAAAAAGTAAAAACGAATTTTGGAAATGAAAGTCTTACCAAGTTAATAAGTTAATTTTGATTGTTTTTATGTTTTTTTGAAAAGAATTAAATTTATTTTTTTAACTGACATATAAGAAACCTCAAGTCCACAAAAGAAAAACTTCAACAAATTTATAGATGTTCAAATTTACAAATACAAAACAAATGTACAAATACAACAAAAATGTACAAATATATAGATGTTCATTTGTTATTATAAATTATAGTAACGAATAAATTAACAGTTATAAATGTTAATTGAGTAAAAAACTTCTAATTACTTCAGTCAAATATAAATGAAGACATATTTAAAAAGATTGTTAAAAAAGAAAAAGTATTTAAGATGGAATGAAGTTTAAAAAGATTTTAAACTTCATTATTTTTTTATTACTTTTTTCTTTTTATAGTTTCAAGATGGAAGGGGTTTGATTTAGAGTATCAAGGGTATTAAGTTTTGGTGTCTCAAGTCTAAAGCTTTAACCCTTCACTGAGTTAGAAGCTTGAAATGAACTGGGGAAACTTCATTGGAATGCTTCCAGGACACACCAAACTTTCCTTGCCTCAACAAGCAAAGAGTAAATCCCTAGACAGATTCCCCAAGCCTACCTTACATACTCACAGTCATTTTGAGACTAAAACTTCATTAAGTTAATATTAACATAACTCTTGACTTATTTACTTAAGAAATTGTTTGATATGAATTAATTTCTTAACTTAAATTTATTATTTTGTTTAGCTAAAGTCTTAGTATGCAATTTGAAATCATTTTCTATATATATATATATATATATATATATTTCTATATATATATATATATATATATATATATATATATATATATATATATATATATATATATATATATATATATATATATATATATATATATTTCTATATATATATATATATATATATATATATATATATATATATATATATATATATATTATATATATATAAACTAGCAAGGTGGAACATTGGTCCCCAATGTTCCAGTTTTTTCTCTCTTTATTGTTTAACGCAACTATAATTTTACATTTAATTGGTGCTGTTAATAGTGCTTATAAGACATGCTAGCTTTTGGCGTGAGGATTACATATTATTAGAATAAATAGATAAAAATCAACAAATAAATTAAGTTAACAAAATAAATCTATATAAATAAATGAAAGAATTAAAGGAGTTTGGGAAGGGGAATACAGATATTTAAATTTGTTTATTTCACAAGTCAGGCCACTGATTCTTGAGGTGTCGAAGAGGGTTGTCTAGTATAGATTGGGAAGAAAGGAGTTGAACCGCAGGACAAGGATGATCTAATATGGATTCATGGAATGTGTGAGAGGGATAAGGATAGATAATCGAATGAAACCATGGTATCACTGTGGATGGTGGAGGGTGGAAACAAAGGGAGGAAAATCATAATTCTTAGGATTTTGGACTGGATAATTCGGAGACCACGGGCATTGGGGGGCTTGGTACTACCCCACAATCCCAGGACGTAGGTTGTAGGACATTGCAGGTATAAACTGTTTTTAAGATTGCATTATAAATATTAAAATTGTCATTAAGTCAAAGCTAGGACCCACGATCCAGAAGACGAAGCTGTAACATGTATCGCCTTGTTATATCATTATGTCAGTTCATTTTGCAGTCGTGTGTTGCTGCCAAGTAAGTGAATCGGAATGAAGAACAAGAGCTTGGCTAAGGATGACTGGAAAACAAGTACCTAATACGGCGAAGAGCAAAGGAGGCATGCACACTTTTCTGTTCATTGACAACATCTAATGCAGGATGCATTCTTTTGGAAGAAACACACATAATGTCCTTTAAAATTATTTTATTTTTTAAAAATTATTAGCAATAAAACTATTAAAGCAATAAAAATATATATACTTGGCCCAATGTTTTCCATTTAATAGTTTTTATAGGTACATTTAATTATTATGAACATTTATCAAAATTTATCATAAAAATAACTTCTCCTCGACGGGGAATCGAACCCAGCCTCTCTCCATCCGCGTTTAAAGCTATTTTCTCAGGTACTAGATTTTTCCCGGGAAAGCGGCTGATATCGTAAGATTCGTATTTAAATGGACTGCATTTTAGAATTTTTTTTCAGAACCGTTTTCGAGAAATAATTTGTTTTCATGTTTTTTTTTACAGTTTAGTGGGGATATCATCCCCCAATTTGGAGCTAAAATTTATTTCTCGATTTACCAAATTTCGTCAAAATAGACCCAATAGTATAGGCTTCACGCACCTACACAGAAGACAGACGACAGAGAGACCTTTAAAAAAACACTTTTTTGGATTCAGGGGACTTCAAAACGTGTAACTCCATCAAAATCGAATTATTTGCGCCATCACAATACTTTCTCTTCATATGAGAAAGTGAAAAATATAAAATATAAAAAAAACCATTGAACTTGCAAGGAAGTCCAGAGAAGAAAAAAATAAGATACACAAAAGGTTATACACTACAACATATTCCATATACACTACTACAAATATTCCATTATTTGCACAAGCAATCGTGCCAATTCACGAAATAAGACGTCAACAAATAACCACAATATCAAAAATAAGTAGATTTAATAAAAATTACCTGCTACAAAATTACTATTACAAATTAAGTTTATGATTTTGGAACAAGTACTTTGATATAGTTGTAAATCTCAAGATCCTTTGGCAGAGTTCAATTCTTAAATTATAAGATTAACTGATAATATATCTCCAAAAGTAATGTGTTGCTAGCAATTTACTTTTTGGCATTTTCATGTCTTGACTTAGGCACATAAACTCGAAAAGCGTTACAAAAAAGCGTTACACACGTAACAGGAGGAGGTTGTAGATAGAGCCTTCCCCCGCGGGCTCACCATCGTAGGGACTACACCTTCACCTTGCGCGTAACTGGCTCTGCGCCCGACTTCCACTCTTCGCTTCTCGCTACCACTCCAGCGGTCACTCGCGCGCCCCAGCGGCGCCCCGGCCCCCCACCCCTCTTAATTTTAACTTCTATTCTACTGCTCCGATTTGCACCGGACAAAAGCTATAACCTTAGAATTTTATTCCAAATAAACTTATATACATAAAATTTATTTTTTACTTTATTATTTTTTACTTTTGTTATACTATAATTTGTTGCATTCATTATAAAAATATGGGTGAAAAAAGCTACAAGATTACTTCTGGATAAACTGGAAAAGAAGTAAAGTATTATTTTTCCTTGCACAACATAATGTTCGATTTAATTCCTGCACGCTAGAATATTTTGACATTTTCATGTCTTCACTTTGGCACATAAACTAAAAAACGTTACCAAAAAACGACACCAAAAAGCTTTACATAAGCTTTTCCAAAAAGCTTTACAAGCTTTTCCAAAAAGCGTTACACAAGCGTTACCAAAAAGCGTTACATGAAAATGTCTCACTGTGTTGTAGACTCGTATGCAAGCAATTTTTTTCTAGCAATTTACTTTCTTTTTTTTTAATAATGAGATATTCAATAACAAGTTTAGATATACAATGAAATATTTAAAGTAATAAAATCAATATTTACAACTTGTAACCTTCCAAAATTTGACCCTAGTACAATAGTATAAAGATGCACATTATTAGGTTTTGTGACATAAGGTGAGAGATTCAGTAGAAAGATAATCTTTAGTGAAGAATATAACTTCTATTTTCCTTTGGGTTCTAACAGATCTAAATTAAGGGAAAGGGAAAAAAGAACTGTCCTGTGAAGTATATTTTATCTTTATCTAAAAGCTGCAGAAGATTAAAAGGATGTCTTAGATTATAAATAGCTAGCTTGTTTAACTATAGTTAATTTAAGTAATTAATACTAATTCTACAAATTGGGTTAAGGTCTTTGGTTAATTGTGGGTAAAAGTTTAAAGATTTAACTTAACAAAATCATGAATAAGTATTTTCGTATTTTGATTAAAGAACTTTTGTTTCCGTCACTAGGAAACCAAACTCCAAAAATTATGGTTCCCTCAAAACTAGTTCTCTTGTAAATAAACATTAAATTTATCAATGTAGATTCACTACTTAACATGAATGTGGTTCAAGACTAAATATAGAGTTGTTTCCAGATTTTGTTAATTTTAAGGGTGGTAAACCTCGACTATTTGACCAAACATATTAATTCACTAGGAAAGTTAACCCGACAATGAATAATTAAACTGAATACTGATTATATGAATAACGCGAGCGTTTCAAATGCAAATATATCCAATATGGCTGTTCAATATGAAATGAAATTGGTTAATGGTATTAGTATAATATGTTAGGCATAAATTGTTTTAATAGAATATTTAACTACTATTAATATTTATTGACCTAAAAGCCGAAATGACTTGAATACACCTGATCCTAAAAAGTTGTACATTTGGAGAAGGCATTTTATGCAGGCGTTAAGAAGAGCAGAACCGAGTTAAGAGTTTGACTTGACTCAAGCTAAGGAATTTAAATTTTGGGAAAAGCTCCTCTTAATGACGTAAGTATCCACAAGAAATATTTATTTTTAAAAAAAAAATCGACCCATAAGGGAAGAGAGGGTTAGATGTGCAAGGTGGTAATCAAACACAGCCCAAACTGCTGGACCAAGTAAGTTTACTTTAAGGTTTAGGATATAAATAAATGCTCACTATGGAGATTTTTTCATTGAAATCCTAAGGGGGTGAAATTAGGGAGGGGTAGCTGAAAAAAAAGTAATTAAGACCTTGAATTAATGAAAAGTTGGGATTAGGGCCTTAAACCTTTATTTAGATCATCCAGTATATAAACCATCTTATTATCTATACACACACGAGTTTCTCTATACATATAGAATGAGTTGTTGGGGATATTGAAATGTATAGAGGAGCACATGGGTAACATCACAACCCGATATTAAGACATTTGACACCCAGATATCAAGACATTTTGACAATGGTCATCCATATAAGCTGAAGGTCCATTTTATATACAAATGAAGTCCTATTTTACTCTAAAGCTAACTGTTTGACAGCTAAAAAGCACATTAAAATATAAAATTGACTATTTTCATATTTTCCTCACACAGAATATGTAAGACGTGGTGGGTCGCAAAAATGTTGACCGACGATACGATACATATCTAATTTTTGAATTTGGAGAATAAAAAAATAATTCTTTTTAGGGTTTCGAGGTCATCCTAGAAACCCTTATGCTTTTGGTGGTTCGTCGTATCTTGGAGTATATCTCCCGACCTACTGAAGCTAGAGATTTGAAATTTTGTATTTTAAGTTAAACTTTTAATTTAACTTTTAACTTAACTTTCATAGACTTGAAATTCGGTATACAAGTTAAACTTTTTGGCCCAAAAACAGAAAAACTATTGCGGACTTAAACACTCAAAATATCTGTGATCGACGATCAATTGCGAATAGATCACAATATTTTATATTTTTTGTAATTTTTAAGTTGGGTATCATTCATTTCAAAGGTATTGAAATGTAGATCACAAATATATATCGCGTTTCCAAGATGGCGGACATTTTTCCCCCGAAAAAATTAAAACAAGCACAAAATGTACCCCTCTGCACTAAACCCCATTAGGATAGGTCCTAAAAATAAGGCAAAAATACATAATTTTACATCTCTGTGGTCCAATAAAATTTCCGTCAAATTTAAAAAAGTCAAATTTTACAAATTTCAGGGGGCCGTAACTATGGAGCCCCAAAATTGTTATTATTTGAAAATTTGAAGTTCTACATCATTTTAAAGGTATTTAAATTTAGTTCACAAAAATATATCGTGATTTCAAATTGGCAGCCATTTTACCACCGAAAATTAAAACAAAACAAATAAAATGCCCCCCCCCCCCCCCCCCCCGCTACCCCATTAGGACAAAACCTGAAAATAAGGCAAAAATATGCATACTGTGGTCCAATGATATTTCCGGAAGTTGATATAAAAATTATTATTTTAATAATTTTAGGGGAGCGTACCTCCGGAGCCCCATTTTTTTTTTTCATTTCAAAATTCGAAGTGTAATTTGGTTTACAAAAATATATCGCGTTTCTGAAATGGTGGTCATTTTACCCCTAAAAGATCAAATAAGTGCATACCGAAGATACTAAAGGATAATATATCCACACCTTGCTTCTTAAAAGTGAAACTTTTTATACATATTTTCGTTAAAAAAATCATAATTATAATGTATTTATGAATTCTTATGACCGAAGAGACCCTTTTAGTAGTTGTTAGCAAGTACTTGACTGGATTTTTTAATGATCACAATGCTTTCATTGTCTTCGGTAAGCTTGAAAGAAAAAAGAAAAAACACTAACAGTACATTGTGCATCAGAAGTACGAATAATCATATTAACACTATGTAACAATAAAATTGAAATCAACATTGACTCACTTACTCAAATAAATAATGATTTATATAGTTTTACAATAAATAAACATAAAATATAATTAGTTGTTTCCAACTAGTGTGTAGAACATTACTTATAATAAATAAAAATTGAAGCAGCCAACATTTGGAGTTAAATGATGTTGGTATATTTTTAATGATAATTTATAATGACATCCAATTACACGAAAAACAATTTCACTTGTTAATACATAATATTACTTCAACGTTTCTAAAGTGAGCTAACATTTGTCAATAACTTGGATATTAAACGTAAATTAAATGTTCTCTCTCTCTCTTTTAAAATACATTATTGCTTGAAACCGAATATAATGGAATTCTTAATGAGTCTATAATAGCAACTCATGTATGTTTTTTTTGTTCTGATTAAATTTTATTGAACATACTCGTATAGAAAAAAGAAAAGTGTCCAAAAATGATTAAGCTATTGCACATCTCGATGACGTTGCCTTCGAATAAATGTTTATCATTACGATGAAATAAATATGTATTTTATCTCGATAGTAATTTTATTTTTTATTTTTGAAAAGATTCGAAAATGGGAAAACATTAATAAAATAAAAAAAAATTTGATTTTAAAATCAATCCCTTAGGATTTACCTCCTTCAATGCAAGGAAAAAAGAATTTACCATATTTAAAATAGAAAATCAGTCCGAGACAATCAAACTTTCTCATTTACGAGTTTATAATTACTTAGCCCAGTGTTTTACATTTATCAGTTTTCGAGTTTTCGTAGGTACATTTAATTATTATTAAACATTTTATCATTTTTTCATTTTCGGCAGAAAATTGAACTCGGCTTTTCTCCGTCAATGTTTTAAGCTTTTTTCTCAGCAACTAAATTTTTCCCAGTAAAACGGCTTGTATCGTTAGCGCTCCCTAATTTTGAGCTAAAATTCATTTCTTGATTTCGCCTTGGGGTATGATTTTTCAGAACATGTAGGTATGCCAATTTTCGTCAAAATCGGCCCCGTATAGTTTAGGCTCCACGCGTCTGCACAGACGACAGACAGACATTTTTTTAACTCTGGGACCTCCATCCAAATCGAATTTTCGCACCATCACAATACTTCATATAAGAAAGTAAAAATGTATACTTAAGTGTATGCTTATAACTTTTGCTGTTGCATAAAATACATAATTATGTATTGTACACGAAAACTAGTTTTTTTCATATATGTAGGTATATATATTAACATATATGTATGTATATATATTATCATATATGTACCGGTATTATAAAAATAAATAAATAATTTATCAATACTCTTCCACTACCTTCATCAGTGAGCTCGGAAGCATAAAACTCTCATTTATAAAAAAAGGGTGAGGTGTACCAATAATATATTAATATGATCTATAAAAATATAAGATTATTATCTCTACTAATTTAAAAAATTTTCCATTTCTAATGTTGACACTCCTATAAAAAGATAAATTTCTGGAATGTTTTTGTGTTATCTTTCATTCCTATTATAATCTAACCCTATAAAACGCCCTCCGGCTTTTTCTAATATCACGTTTTGGCCCTTTGTTTTTTTTAAAGCAATAAATAAAATTTATAATAATTAAAACATATATTGTACACACGAAAAAAAAAATAGTTTGAAGGACGAACAATTTATAAAATATAGAATGCGGCGGAATAAATAAAAAGTTTAATTAAATGTAATGGGACTTATAGGGCATAGAGTACATTTTGAAAAAAAAAAAAGTGATGCTAATCTTGTTTAAGAACAAGCAGAAGATATTATAAAGTGTGACTTTTCTTCGACATTTAAATTTTTTTGTCATTACACGCGTTGTCAACCCGATCCAGGGACAGACTGTATATTAAGTTAAAGTCCTTTTACCCCATTCTTTATAAAGATAAAAGTTAACATAGTTGATTGTGTATACAACTTCAGTTAAGATTTACAAACTTTAGTCTTTGATTTTTTTACACTGTGAACCCCTGAATACTTAAGTGTTTTAACTATAGTAACTTAAATTACATCATTACCTTTTGCATTCTCATATAAAGAGAAAGTATTGTGACGGCGCGAAAAAAAATTAGATTTCGAGATTTTCATGGATTTAATCGTTTTGAGGTCACATGAGTCAAAATATAATTTAAAAATGTGGGTCTGTCGTGCGTGCTTAAACAAAATGGCCGATTTTGACGAAATTAGGCATACATGTTCAAAAAAATCAGACACCGAGGTGAAAGAGAAATTAATTTTTGCTTCAAATTTGGGGACGATATCCCCCAAAACTCTAAAAAATTTCTTGAAAACGGTTCCGACGATTATGATTAAACAATTCTAAAATACAGTCCATTTTAATACGAATCATAGGATATCAGCCGTTTTCCCGGGAAAAATCTAGTACCTGAGCAAAAAGCTTTAAACGCGGATGGAGAGAGGCCGGGTTCGATTCCCCGCCGAGGAGAAGTTATTTTTATGATAAATTTTGATAAAATGTTCAATAATAATTAAATTTACCTACGAAACTATTAAATGGAAAACATTGGGCTAAGGATATATAGTTTTATTACAAATAGTTTTATTGCTAATAATTTTTAAAAAAATAAAATAATTTTAAAGGACATTGGGTGGCAATTTCACCCTTAATTTAGAACGAAGTAAAAGCTCACCAAAAGGGGAGCAGCTGGTTCAACCAGTATTTTTCTATGGACTGTATTTGGCGGTAAGTAAGGCGATGGTAATTACGATACATATATGGTTTGGTAGCTGAGAATGTAAAATAATTACTTGGCGGTACCTTAGGTTACTATCGTAAGAATAGCGGGTGGCGGCGCGGCGGTGAGAGGATTTGGCCTCCAGCCACGGCAGTAGTCCAGACTCAACTAGCGGCCAGGTATAGTTCTGGGTTTGGGGATAACGATTGAACGTTGAACGCGGCCGATATAAACATTTAACTGCACACTTTTAACTATGTATTTTAACTCCGCGTAAACATTCTCTTTTTATGTATTTTTACTATAATTTACCAACCAGACATTATGTGTGTTTCTTCTAAAAGAATACATCCTGCATTAGATGTTGTCAACGAAGAGAAAAGAGTGCATGTGAAAGACTGCCAATTGGTGTGGCACATAGCTTCCTCGCATTCTGTTAAGCACTATATTGGTTTAATGCTTTTTATAGCCAATATTGTGTGATTTCTTACATGAATTTAAGAATCAATTAAGCAAAAGTTAAAGAGCGCAGACGGTTCATATTAAGCTGGGGATATCTGCGGATTACTTTTGATAAACTATAAAAGTTTTAAACAAATCAGAAAAGTACTTTTGAAGATATAGGCGTAAATTAATGTATGTTTGTGCGCATGAGGAGGAAACAAATGAGCGCAGAAGGTCGAAACTTATATGGGACCAACATAGAGCTAATTATGAGATACCATACAAATTTCATTAAAATCGGATGTTTAGTTTTTAAGATATATGATGGTTATTTGGTATTTAAATATAGTTTAAACAAAAAAAGTTTGTGCCAGTTGTCTCGGACCGTTTTATTTTTATTGTATAAGTTACCTAGGTTCTGTTAAAGAATTTGAGGAAGTCCAAATTTTTATAAAATAATTTCCCAGTAATTTATTATTTAAGTACAAATAAAAAACACAACTTTTGTTAAATTATTTTAATCACTTTGTCCAAAAAATGCAATAAAAAATAAAAGTTTTTACATCTTTTTAGCCATCTAGCCACTTATATTTAAAATTAAAAGGGTCCACCGTATTAAATTATTATTCATAATTTAAGTTTCATAAAAAAAAGTATTAACTCTACATATAGTTTCTAATTATTATAATTCTAAAAAAAATGAATAGATTAGTCAAAAGAAAAGTATCTTTATCAAAGAAAAAAATATAATTAATAGGAAAATCATAAAATATTATATCGATTAATAATAATTAATGAAATAAAATTAATAGGTGTAAGCCAGATCGTCTTAAAACTTTTAAGGTTAAACGGAACGACGGGTATAATTCATTTTTTATATTTTTTTTCCTCCAGGAGACTATTTTTCATAATACTTCATCTAACCAATATTATTTGCAGCGTTTCCCATTATAAGGGTATTGAGCAATAAATAATGGGAGCAATTAGGCAGGTAATAAACACGGCTGGGTTCCTCCGCTAAGAAACTAAGGTCGGAAGGACCCGTGCTCTTTATTAGCAATATTTTGTATCGCCGTTATCCTCTTTTGCCTTTTCTCCAGGGAAAAATCTTTTATTATATTTTTTATCCTTTCTTTATTTTTTGGTATTTTCGAGATGAAATTTTATTTTTGGGGATGAGTTCGCCCCCGGAAAATTGCCACGGAAAATTGAAGTTTATCAGAAAGAGGTAAAACTGCCTTTTCAGAGAAAGGTCTAATATCCATCATTGGAAGGTTAATGTAGAGCACAAATAATGTGATATTAATGGCAAGTAATTCTGCGACAAACTAGAGCTCAAAACTTTTCAATTCCTTTCCCACTACGAATTTTCCAAATTACAATCTCGATATTTCAACGTGTATTTTAGGTTTGTTTCTTCAGAGTAATAATTATTTCAACTCTATATTTGGTGCAGCCACTTGTAACGGAATATATGATAACGAATTCTCAAATTTGTAACAAAATCGTAATTGTAGGCTTGACGATAAAAATGTAGTATAGTCGATATGGATCACTATAGGTGCAACTGAACTAAGGAATAATAGACCAATGAGAACAAACAGCAACTGCTGCTTTAAAGCGAATAAGTTTAAATACAATACGAAGATTCTACGGTATTGCTTCATATTGAAGATCCAGGTAAGTAAGAAAAGAAGGAAAGAGTGTAGTAGATAGATATAGTAGAATACTGCTCTAGCCTAAATCATTTTGAGAATAGAATGCTGTCGCAAATTCAGATAACAACCAACAATTCTTGAACAATGGATAGATGTTTTATGGTTTATTCTATTTAGGTTATATATCTTCCAACTCTTGTCTTCAATCCTTACAATCCTAGATAGTCAGAAAAATCACCGATGCTCCCTCCAATGTATCCAATCTTACCCTCACTATGAACTCAAAATCACTCTTGTCCGAAATCAATCTATAGCCTGCTGTAGGAAAATCCATAAATTCCTGTCAGTCTATCCTTAACCATTTGTGAAACTTCGATCTAAGAATTCAAGCTTTACTTGGCAATAAAACAGGTAGAGACCAAAGAAGAATTATCAACATAATAAATAATTTCAACAATAACTATTTATTCTATATTTATACAAGGTAAATTATATTTGGAATATTTATTATGATTATTCATTTACACAATAATTATCATGCAAATAAGATACCTGACGCTCGAACATTAGGCTATTGCAAATTGAAAATAAAATATAAAATCCTCATCATTAGTCGAAGATTAAATGTCTTTTTTCAATCGGTAAATAAATAAACTAGTTAGAAATCATCAACGACAATCAAATAGACCACCAAAATAATAATTTCAGCCGACTACTTATAAGGCATATATAAATATTTTTAAAAATATTCTTATTAAGGACTTAGAATCAACATATCTAACGAAACCTTACATATATTTAGATATTGCACCCAGAAAAATATGATTTGAGCATTTTGAGTTTAAAAAAACCATTAATAATAATAGATAATGAGGTATTGCCTGCCTTATAAAATCATCTGCCATATACCAGTCACATAAGCACTACAAATTCTATAATTTACTATAACATTTGATGAATAAATTCTACTACAAATGAACACAAAAAAATTATTTATAAAAAAAAAAAAAATTAATTCTTTTTTATAAATAAGCTTTTATTAGTTACAAGTTTATTAAAAAATTGTATATAGGTGAAAACATTATTGGGTCATGCTTGTTTCGTCTAGGTCTCTTTAAAACATTATATTAAAAATATTTGTACAGTATATTTAGTTCTTCAATTTGAAATCCAAAAATAAAAGTTTCTCCAATATCGAATCTGATTTCATGGATTATTTATCTGACACCCCAAGCCCCACGTGTATATTTTAACAGATACTCGTCTTTTTTTTGATAGCTTGGCAGAATGACGCGCCATCATATTTGTTTGTTTTTACAGGTTTTAACCCATACATACTTTCCTTTCGTCAAAATGCATTGAATTTTAAATGAAACTGACAGCTGAGGTATTGCCTGCCTTAAAAACATCATCTGACATATACCAGTCACCAGCACCCCACTCTGCTTTTTATTTGTGATCAAAAACATCCATTTATATTTCTCTTAAAAGATGTTTAAATTTTTAAATATGTTTCAATGTCTGTCCAATGTTTTAAACTCTCATTAGAGAGAGTTTTTTATTTATTGAAAACTTAATATTTATAAAAATATGTATTGTTTTAATATAATAGATAATAAAACTTAAATAGAAACACTGGGATTACGATTATTAGTACAATAATATAGCACTTTAATAATAATGATGTAAGTGGGGAAAAAATAATAGTCCCACAATTTCAAGGTGGTAACCTTATTGAGCTGAGCGAAGCGAAGCTCTTATACTACACTTTGCATACGGTTGGACGCATACTCCTCCTGAACGGCTGAACCGATCCGCACAAAATTCAGCACAATCATAGTGACTAACCACAGGAAGGAATCTGAAATGGTCCAAATTGGTACACATGGGTACGTGGTACAAATGTTAAAATAGTATATGCCCTTCATGATGCATGTCGTTGGAAAGCTCTTTAAGAGTAACTGTTATTGTTGTTATTTTCACTTTTGTCATATTTTCATTTAAGAGGGGGGTAAAATATTTTTATTTATAAATTAAAAATATTACAATTTTTGATCCGATTTTAGCGTTGTATAAATAAAAATGTTTTTTTAAGATTAAATGTAAGCTCAGCTCAATATTGCAAGCAGTTGCACACCTAGTTTCCAAATGTTGCTTTAAAATTCATCTTTCCATTTTTATATTCTAAAATACTAGGATGGTTTTATGTAAGTGAATCTTATAATTATAATAATATATAAATCATTAATCAAATGTTAACTACTTATTTAAACAACAAACATTATTAAGTATTCTAAATTCTATAATTTGATATCTGCATGTTACAACAAACCAATTCTTTCGATTTTGCAATTAAAACACAATGCTTTTAACAGTCTATTCTGTTAATTGAATAAAACCTCAAGTGTTTTCAAGTGATGCGATGGTTATGCTATTGAAAACAAACAGATAAAATAAACTTCAGTTTAATTATATTAAAAGTAAGTCTTGTTAGGCAAACTCGGTAAAATATTATTTAGATAAACATTCAATACATTTATGAATGGCGGGTGTGCAGTTCACTCAACAAAAGGGAGTAATGAATTAATATAAAATTCTAAATATTAATTTAACTGAGTGACGATCGAAATCAGGGAAGTGGTAAAATAATTGGTGTATTGATTTGAAGTACTTATAAAATGTATCTCAAATTTAAATTGTTAAATACTAATGAAATGTATCACATAAAAACCTTGTTTTTATGTATTGACGTAGTTTTTTTTAGTGTGGGGTAAGGGTGTTTTAGTAAGGGAACATTTTTGTTTCCGTGTCTGTCTGTCGGCCTGTCACGTCCGATCTTAATGAAATTTGGACGGTAGGTCATAATTAGTCCATTTTGGTCCCATAATTAACCTTCTGCGCTTAATGTTTGCTGAATGTATGCTTAATGTTGTAATGCACACAATACCTCCGCTATCTTCGGTAAGAGGTGGATAGAAGATTTTGGATAAATTATTCAATATTATTATCAAATAAAAAATAAAGTAAATTCAATCGTAATAAAGGTCAATAGCAATTAATGTAAAAATTAAATTTGTATATAATTTGTGTATATCTTGTCTGATATTGCCCAATTAAAACATAAAATAAATTGTTGCGACACCTTATAAATTGCAAGAGACAATTAAATGTGAACAACTTTTGATTCTTGTATCATTAACAAAACAATTAATGGAAAATAAATATTAGACATTAATGGGTCGTAAAAACAAAACATATTATTTTCACGATAGGACGCGAGGAAGCTATGTGCCACACTAATTGGCAGGCTGTTTTCCCTCATTTTATTATAAGCATGTCTAAATTATTTTGATTTTTTTACGTATATAAAAGTCAAATCAATTTAGCAAAATTATTATAAGAATCTGTGGTCAACACTCGGCAAAGCATCCAAATTTCTCTTTGAATTTAGTAATTTTTAATAAAAAATAAAAAATTCTGCGCAAATAGAAGGAAAACCAATAGGCACAGAACGTAGAAAATATTGGACTAATCATGAACTTCATCCAATTTTTTTTAAAGTCGGACAATTAGTTTTTATGATATGTCAGTACACAAAAATGTAGGACAGACCGGCTGACAAACAGTCACGCGACCAAAAATGTTCCCTCACGTCTGAAACTTCTGTCCTAAAATATTTGAATTAGGACACATAAAAAATTTGCATCGTTAAAAACGATCAAGGCTCTTAACCTTCGGTAAGCTCGGAAGCAATAAATAAATACAATTTACATAATAAAAAAATAAAACTACTCAATGAACAAAACATAATATTAAAGGTGTCCCTTCCAACTCATTTATTCGTTAAGACACATAGTTAGGTCATACAAATTGGAGGGAATACATTTAGCTTAACTTGTATATTATTTATTTATTTTTATTTTTAATGTGAGTCCTCTACAGTGTATACACTGTATACACACTTATATTAATACATGCATAATGTATACCATCATTATGCAAAGTGTTTGTAAATTTAATAGCTGAGTCTGACAGCCAGCGTGGCCGTGTGGGTTATACCACGTCTGCTCGGCCATCTCTGAATCATGAGTAGAACGAGACGGGGTTCGATTCCTCGCCGTGACGCTCTGATTTATATGGCTCACTATTGATCACATCATACTCGCTTCGGCGGTACTATGTACAGAGGTATGATGTGTGAAGTGGCTGGAACTCTCTACCGCGGGTCGTAAAAAGGGCCTAAGTAAAGAAGGCCTAATTGCAAGGTTCGAACAAGTGGTTCGTCCTACCCGTTCTAGTAGAAAGTACTAAACTACTACTACTACTAATAGCTGCGCGTTGGAAAAATAATTTTTTGTTTTGATGCCTATGAAAAAAGAGGACAAGTCGAAAGCAATCACGAAGCGTAAAGTAAAACCAACTATTTTTTTTTTTTTTTTTTAGAGACCATCCATTTTTATAGAGAATTTTGAAAGTAGAATTTGGTTGCTACAATTTTTTTATGCTGCAACTGAAGTTGGAAATCAGGAACTCAAGCGAAAGACAAGGTTCTATTAAAAGTGACGCAGTATCTGCATAAAGATGAGAACTACCGACGTCGATATTACAGCACGCTCCAAAAGGCTTTACAACAAAGTTCCTCAGGCTAGGGGTGCGTCCCCCTGGGAAGTAAATCTATTCATTTACAATATTTTACTTTTGCTACATGTAATACGATTATTATGCAAGGATGAATACTATTTGGGGCCTACAAAAGGATAATTATAACCTACCATCCAATTTTCATTTAAATCAGTCGATTAGTTTGTAAGATATGTTGGTTTTTAAGATATGTTGGTTTCAAGATATGTTGCAAAATTGTTGAACGACAGACAGACACGAGACCAAATATATTCTCTTATGTCTGAAACGGATTTCTTTCTTGGAATATTTTAATTCGGGACGTACGTACAAACATTTCTTTCTCCAGAACGATCATAATGCTTCCATTATCCCAGGTAAGCTCGGAACCTATAAATAAATATACCTAAATTAAGTCCATCGTCCCGCATTCCCTTCGCACATTAGTCTTGTAAATCTACTTGGATAAAGGGTTTGCTTAATATTTAACTTCTTAATTTACTTTACCACTAATTTATTTTAATTATAACTAATTACAAGAAATTCTTAGGAAAAACACCGGAGACGGAGGCACACAAAGTCTTAATGTTTCTATAAGGTTTGGTGTAAAAAAAAAAAGAGAAATAATAATTGACATTACAAAAATATTAAATACATTTAAATATCAAATTAATGATCATCGTTATTCTTTGACAAAATAATTAGTCATTTTAAGCTTAAAATGTTAAATTGTAGACATAACTGACTGTACCGAGGGTCGTTTAGTAGATGTGAGTACCTAACATTTGGAAGAGGATAAAGTTGATAAAATTTCTATAGTAATTTAAGGATTTTTTTCAGAAAAAATTTAGTAGATACAACTTTTCCTCTCTGAATCATATTAATATTATTTGGTTCTAACCTACTAAAAAAAAGTCGCTTTTCTGCATGGTAATACACTTAGAAATTTGATATTTTAGTATACAATTTAAAGAAAATTTTAGTTTAAAGACAGCTGGGCTGATTGGGAATCTGAAAAGCAGAAATATTCTTGAAGTGCACAGAATAACGACATTAAATGGATTGTAGAGGTACAGTCACATATTGAAGAGTAAGACATTCAAGGCTGTGTAGAGAAGGAGAAGGATAGTAGTGGTTCAACCCTAGAAGCTAAGGGTGAAACTAGATGAATACAGACTAACTGACAAGAGTATACAAGATGTATGATCGAGCACTCCGCTACCCTGGGAATCAAACACGTGAAACTGACTGGCTTTATTCAGCACAATACAACCATCATGGATCAATCATGGTGACTTGTTCAACCTACAGCACCTAAAGGTGTGACAACAACACAATATGCACAATTAAACTAAGATCAAAGCTCAAACCTTAGTAACAATGTATGCAAATGTATGCTAAAGTTGTAAATTTATATGTGAAAAGTTTATAAAATTATTTTAAAGTAAATAAAACTTTCGCTAAACTATTATGTTACTTATTAGAATAAAACTTAGCAACCAATAATCTAAAATTAAGCCAGGCCAAGATAGAGGGAGCTATGGCGCCCCAAACATTATTTATATTTTAAATAAATATTTATTATTATTTAATATGTATTATTTATTTTTAATGCTAAAAAAATATTTGAAAGTAATAAGATGTTTACAAATCAAACTAAATTTAGGAATTCTTCGGTAGGTATATTTAGGATTTTCCTTGCGCTCACGAAACGGAAGAGTATGGGGACCCCAAAATTTTGTTTGGCTAGGGCCCATATGAAGTCTTTCAGGGCATGATATCAGTTATTATATCAATAAAGCATAGCCACCCAGTCCCAAAATTAGTACATTAAATTAAAGACACAAATGCCAAATACTGGTACTGGTCATGTAGGAAATTTTAATACAGCTGGCCAATTATCGTAGGAAGTTCAATGCTTTAATTATCTCTCTGATTCTTTATTAATTTTTAGATATTTTACTTATCATCTAGTTCATTACTGATTCAGAGCAGTAAATACTGATTTATAATTATACTAGCGAATTATGCAAAGCTATTGTATAAAAGCAACACTAATTTACTCGGACTAATCAATAGTAATCTAATCAATAGTTCTTACATTTTTGGGATTAATTTTATCAATATATTATCTTGCTAAATAATAGCTAGCATTTAATCTCGTGGGGCAACTCTAGCTCTTAGTTTCTTTTTAGGATTATTAGTCCTAAAGATCAGCTGATCTTTTTAGGCAGGTAAACAAATTAGTTGAGGGGACAAAGAGTTTTGACAGACAAATGCCAATCTGCGTTTGGCGATGTATTCAACATATAAATGTATTGAAAATTTAAGTACCACCGAACACGAGTTTTTCTTCAATTAAATACATAATTCAATATAAATTATACTTTATAATCAATTGTAGAAACAGGAAACTGATTGTTTGAAACGAATCATTATTTCATTGCTTATGGGCTTAGTAAAGAAAAAAATATATTAAAAAACTTATCTCGCAAGAGCTCGCTTGAAAAACCGATATATATATATATAAATTATAAATATTCAAGTAGCATCGTCCTACAATTATTTAAAAAAAATCGTGTTTTTTTCATTTTTTTAAGAGGTGTAGATAATCTTTTCGTATTTTTGTTTTTAAGTTTGGTAAAGTTTTTTCTTTCTTTTTTTAACAAAGGTAACAGGGCCAAAACTTTTTTTTAGAATGAGTTTTTCATCTGGGATCGCATGCTTTGGAATCGTTTTGAGTTTTGTAGTGGCGGGGTAGAAGTTTTGTTAAAGGCACTGGAGGAGGTCCTACTCCCTTCTCTTTTTTATCTGATCCAGGTTTTTAGATAAGGCATCATTTTTCTTTTTCTTTTTTTCTCCTTTTCAGTTGGACCTTCCACACAAAACGGACTCATTTGATATCGTCCACTTGTCTCCGGTTTGAGTTTCTCGGACTAATGAAGGTGCTGCCATCTACACTCGAACATTAATTGACTATCCGGTTTTCCTCTACGTATTCTTTCTTTCTGAACGTCTTTTGTATAAAAAAAAAGTTTTGCTTCCACTAGGCTAAAAAAAAACTGTTCCTCATATCTCTTTAAAAGATTTTTATTTTTTCATTATTTTCGTATCTGTAAAAGATTATCGTCTGTTTGGGTATGCATAACAACTTTGACAGAATGAAGACATGTTCACCTTTTTTTGTTGTTGTTTAAGGTATAGATTTTTACATTAATTTTTTCTGACCACTTTAGAACCGTGTCGTGTGTCATTGATAACATGAAATCAAATGGCATTTGACTTTTTAATAATTAACGTAAAGGGACATTTACAAAAACTGAAAATAAATATAAAATGAAAACGGAGACAAGTTTGATGACAGGATACAGTGTCGACCTGTTAGGCAACAATATAACTATTATAATAGTTAGGTTTTTTGTGTAGAAATTCGATTTGTTTTATTCATATAACCTACAGGGTAAGACTACATCACTATGTTCTTAATCACTTAGGCGGCTTTCACACCGAAGTATCAAGTAGCAGGTTGCATGCGTCCTAGTAACACCGGATTATCTAAGGAGTCGAGGTAATAGAACGAGAGCCTCCACACCGAAGATGCAAGTGCGACGTGCATCTTCGGTGTGGAGGCTCTCGTTCTATTACCTCGACTCCTTAGATAATCCGGTGATACTAGGACGCATGCAACCTGCGACTTGATACTTCGCTGTGAAAGCCGCCTATGTTATTAGAATAATAAAGTTATACTTTAATCTTATAATTATTAAGAAATAATAATGATTTCCATAATTTATTTATACCGATTAGAGTATAAAATGTGTTATTATTTACCAGTTTCAACCTCATAATTTAGTGTAACAAAAACAATAATGAAGTTAATCACTTAAATAATTTTTGCACTTAGAGATACAAGTTCCATTAAGCTAAACCCTGCATTAAAAATATATATATTAGGGATACAGTATATTTTCACACAGCGTATGGATACATATTTTACCGAGATGTAACACAATTTTCCTTTCTTTAAGGAAAGCTAAAGATCTAAGTACTCTTTAATGCTGGGTAATTCAACGCAATTGAATTCAGATAAGAGGCATTTTAATTGATTTGCAGTCAAGTACTGATAGTAAAACCGCTCATAAATGGTTAATAAAAATAGAGATTACAATCCAAAACCGATAAAAAGTTATCTTCATTTTTAAATAAGAATGTAACCAATTTTTCCACAATCTAGATGGAGACGGCCAGCCATCTATTTTCCCCCAAAAAAACTATATCTAAACGCATATAAAAAGAGACATAAAAAAAAAGAATTAAATTTAATAACCTCAGGCAATAAGAATTGCTGTAATTTTTTATAACTCTAAATAGCATCTTTAACTATTCTCTATCTATAATTTAAAACAATGAATAAAATTTATAATCAACATTAGAATGGATATTTTATATTCTTAACACATAAAAGTAATAAAAAAAAAAAAAATGCAAAACACAGTATTTTTAGACTATATTAATAATTCAACAAAAATAGCACTCTCCATTCTTTTTTTTTATTTTTAAGTTTAATGAAAGTGCCTACGTGGACTACAAATATTTTCTTAAAAGAAAAATACCAGAGTTGGAGAAGTATCAAAAATTCATTGAAAAGATCTTTTACATAAAACTTAAAAACTTTTAAAATTACTTAGATCTCAAAAACCGAGATTCTCGTATTCTACTAAATTATTTTTTTGTAACAGGGCCATATTTTCGTAATTTATTTTAGTAAAAGAGAGGGGAGAATATGAGAGACCCTAAGCCTTTCTTTTGAACCCTCGACCCTCTCTTCCTTTCAAAAGAATTTAATAACAGTCAGGGCTTGTATAAGGCAAACATTTTTTTCCCCCGAAGAGAAAGAACCCCTCCTTAATTTCATGTAATTATTTATTTTCTTAAATCTAAGGAAGGAGAGAAGGGTGCAAAAAGAATATCCAGGTTAGTACACAAAAGTTCAAAGTTCAAAATGCCAGAAAAATAATTACAAAGAAACGTTAGTAATGATACATAAATTTACATTATTTAATTTAATAATGTAAATAATTTTTGATACATTATTTAAGCAGAATAAGAAAATAGCCTAAATTCTTAGTCAAATTTCAGAATATCTCTTCTACAGGCAGATATCAATGATATCTTAGAAAACAACGAATACATTAAATTTAAACGTCTCAAAGAAGTATTGCTTAATATTTAGAGAAGACTTACACTACGTAAACGATTTATAATCAATATTACATTAGTTACCATTTACACCGTTTTTAAACATTACACCGTCTTTGGTTCATATCTCCCAAACCGTTCAAGCTTGAGAGTTGAAATTTAAATTCCCACAAATATGGTAAGCACTAATAAATGCTTTATTTTTTATTTTCGAGTTGGGTATCAAATAAAAGCTTCTGAAGAGTACATTACAAATATATACATAACATTTTATGAGTATTGAGCTTTTTACCGCTAATATTGCGTTTTTAGCGCCAAAATGTTCTGAAAAACATTTGTTTCCTCCCCCTTCCCCCAAACCCACTATAATTTTGACATAATTCATTATATAGGCCGATGAAAATTTCCGGAAAATGATCCACATTTTATAAATTGCAAATATTGTGTGCGGACGTGCAAAATTTTTTTATACTTTTTAAATCTTGAGTGGTTATCAAATAATGAAAGCGTCTGATTTCATATTATACAAATAAAAATTCTAAACATAGCATTTGATATTGCGGTATTTTAAGTTGAAATATATCAACAACAAAAAATGAAAGCACAACGACTAGTCCTAAAAGTTTTAAATAATTCATGCTAATACCTTATAATAGGCCGATGAAAATGTTTGGAAACAAATTAAATTATCTTGGCGTTATTATTGATAAATATAGTGAGACACCCCGGGAGATCTAACAAGGGACTCCAACTGTTGTTTTTTTAGGGGGGGGGGGGATGTCTTCTATCTAATTTATTTTATTTTATGTTTTACTTTCATACAGGATTGAGTGGAGAAATAAAATAAAAATTTTATTTCATAATGAAGTATTATATATAATAGTATTACCTATGCTTAACAATCTACGAAACCCAAAAAAGTTAAGATACAAGTACTTTCCAGTGATTTTTAATAATTAGTCTTAAACAAATACATTTAGTATCTACTATCTATCTTTAGACCCTTACTTCTATACAAACAAATCTGTATAAGTAATAAGCACAAGAAAATAGAAGAGAAAGCTGGCTGGTATAATTTAGATGATAAAAGAAAACACTCTGGCTTCAGACTCATCTTACTAGTTCGTTATGATGGTTATTACGAGAAGCTGTCTTTTAATGATGTCGCTTTTGTAAGGTCTAACTAATTTAGGCTGCCTCTTCAATTTATTTTATAAATTGCTCCATCGTTTATTATTTACCATAAATAAAAATCTTAGTTAATTGTGCCATTTATTTAGAACAAATTTTAAATAATAATAATGTTTATCAGAGAAAAATAATTTTAAAAAATATGCAGTACAAGTTATTGTGACAAATGTCTTGTGGCAAGCCTGGATTTTTTTTTTTTTTTTAGATTTAGTATTTAAAAGAAAATGTCAATTTGAATCCAGCCATGGTTACGACTTAGATAAAAAAAAAAACCAAAGATGAATTGATTTGGATTTATTATTTCAAAAGGCGGCCCAGTAATTTCTGCCATCGAATATTACTTGCCTACAAAGGATATGCTACAAGGATGTGAGCACTTCTTGAGCTTCAACGCTAAATTTGTTCAACTTGTCGGTATTGTCTTGGATCTTCCTCTTGAAGCAGATCTCCTTCTATAATGTCTTCTTTTAATGTATTTATAGTATCGTTTTTCACGTATGTGTGCAACCTTAAGCAACAATGGAGCTAATAGATTTAAAAAATGTTAACTGACATGATCAGATGTGGCCTTCGGGGTAGATAACGTAGCCGGTGTCTAAACTGCGTCAGTAGAACTGGAGCTAACATCTGCCATTGTAGCTAGAATGGTTAAGTTTTCCTGATTGACAGAAAGTATTAATTATGCTTGACTAGGCAGTCTTTATTGCCAAAGAAAACCTAGCATCGTTACCGATGTGACCTGCTGTCATCTCTTTCATCTGACGTAAGATATGTGAAGGTTTTTCTCCTTCAAGTTGCCTTTCCTTCCTTATGTAGATGTCATAGTTTTAATCATCACTTTCAGAACAAGCTTCTTTAAGTGCCGATTTCAGATTAATATATTTATTCGAGACGGGGGCTGTGAGGGTACATCAGAAACGTATTCTAATGCGTCACTATCTAATGTTTTGACAACATATAAATATTTCGTTTGGTCAACTGATACTTATTATAGCTCAAAAGAAGCATCGGCGTTGAACAGCCATACTTCCGTCATACGTAAAAAGGCCCTAACTCCAACTCTTTTCTAAATGCATTTTTTTTAGCGTATCCGATGGGTTTAAAAAAATACACATATTTATGTTATTAGAAAGCCCTACAACCAATACAGTGATGAGTTATATTGAAATTTATATTGGCCCTAACTCCAGTTTTAGATTGTTTTCAATGAAAGAAGACCCTATGTAACAAATAAATACTAAAAACACCCTAAATCCATACAGATTTGTTTTACGCAATGCTATTGTTTAAGGTTTGTAAAAGTGATAATTATGAAAATAAAGAGCCCCAACTCCCATATATAGGAGTCAGTTTACTGCAGCAAACTATTTTCTTAAAAAAGCCCTAAATCCATTTTTTTTGTATAAAACAATTAAAAAGCAATTATATTAACATTAACACAAAGTTGTGTACATTAAAACAACAACATATACACAATGAAAGCCTTTAAAAGTATCAAAACTTTGATGCAGGTGAAGAAATTTGTTTCCTTATTTCTTGTATGGATCTGCACTACGAAGGAATAAGTTTGATTAACTTTAAATATTTTTAATCGACTTCATAAACTTGACAGGGTCCAAATTATTTTCTTTTAAATAATAAATTTAAAAACAATAAACTGTAGGGTTGCCGCAGTTATATGGCAAGGCTTACACTGTCTACAATAAATTGGTTTTCATTTAATAAAAAATAATAATATCGTTTAGAACTCACATTCAAAGTTTTAACAGTTAATAAATAAATAATTGTAGCAATCAAAAAGTTTAATATTAATAACAACTATCTAATAATCTGTAATAATGATATATCACACAACAGATCTAATACATTATAATTACCTTTATTATATATAAATAAAAAACACGCACTCTTATTAATAATAAATACTAATTAACAAATAACTTATACAAATAATAAATACTTATTGTGATAAATAAATACATACTTAAAGTTCATTAACAAATATATATATTAATCAACTTCATAAACTTGACTGGGTCCAAATTATTTTCTTTTAAAACGTTAGTTACAGTAAAGTTGTGGTATATATTATATTAAATCCTTTTTATATTATTGACTTCTAAAATTCAGCCCCTATATCAAAATACTCCTTAATGAAAAAATCTGCTTTGAGAAAATTCACCACAGTTAGCAACCCAATACTACCATTCGATATGCAAAGCACTTCTTCATTATTTAAGTATTCCTTTCCCAGATAACATTTCCAAGAAATCGGATGCTATAGCCAAATCAATATGTATTCAATGTATTGGCGATAATCATTTGGAATATATAAAAAATTCAAAAACTGCAAAACAAATTATCGAAGCACTAGAAGCCGTATTTGAAGAAAAAGAACTTTTTCAAAATTGTATCTACGAAAAAAACTTTTAACCTTAAAATTCAAACCCGATAAGAGGATAGAAGAATATTTTATAGAATTTGACGGTCTAATAATAAAACGGAGACTATTGGTTCAAAAATGGATGATATAGAGATAAAATGGGTTCTCCCACTAACTATACCAGAAAAATGTTATACCGTAACAGCTATCGAGCCGATGACAACTAGCGTTTCGTATGTGAAAAGTCACCGAAAAGTAGATGCCGAATTAAAATTTAAAAAGGATCAAGAATCTACGATCTAAAATGGAACTTTATTTAGTCAAAATCTGTCAAGATGCAATAAAAATCAAATTCGCCCAAACCTTTTAATAATAAATTTCACATAACAAAATTTCACCATAAAAAAATTTGTAAAAAAAAATGTATTGGGCGTTTGAATATCATTAAACTATGAGATCTTGAATGAAAAAAAAAAAAAAAAAAAAAAATCTGTTGACCTTTTTTTTTAAGAAAAATGAAAAATATAAGAAAACAAAATCAATTTTTCCTCATATTAAGTCTTGGTATTTCTATTCCTTTTTCAGTGGTATAACAAATGTTTTGTGACTTTTTTCTGACATTATTCTAGAGAATTACAATATATATGATGAATATATATGAAGAATATAAGAAGACTATAAGATATATAAGAAGACAATATATATGAAGGGGATGGGGATGATAGAAAAATGGGGGGGGGATACTAAATAAAATTGGGCAAAGCCACAACTTGTATGTACTTTTTTTAGTGCCCCCCCCCCCCCCCCCCTTCGGTCACATATATTGTAATTCTAAAATTTCTGAAATATCTATTACTGAAAGAGTAATAGAAATACAAAGACTCAATATGAGGAAAAATCTTTTTTTCTTAAAAAAAGGTCAACAGATTTTTATTATTATTTGTTTTCGTCATAGTTTAAAGATATTCAAACAGCCAATATTTTTTTTTACGTCATTTTTTGGGGCGAAAAATTGACTCAAAAACCCCCTAAAACACAATTTTTCCGAACTTTAGGCACATTTTCCGGGAAAACTGTACGTATAGGAGAAATGTTGACTTCAGATTCGGACTCAGCACACCAAAATACTTCAGAAAAGGACATTTTCAATCTGAGGCTTTTTTTTTGCAGAACAGTGTAATCACAATTACAATTCAATACATTAATATCTATCTATGCTATGTGATTCTTAGTATATCCTTTTATATTCATGTTATATTCTAACATTTTCCCAAAGAATCACTTAGTATAGATAAAAATTAATGTATTGAATTGTAATTGTCATTATAGACAGGGCCGCCACAGTGCCAAAATGCCATTTTCGCGAAAAAAACCTAATTTTTGGAAAAATTTTAATTTTTTTTTTGCCAAAAACGGTCTTAATTAATTACAAATCGCAATTCACAATAAAAATAATTCCTTCCCAGCAGGGAATTGAACCCGAACTCTTAACCTATGAAGTTACAGTTATTTTTTTAGGAACTAGATTTTTCCCTTGAATACTACGCATATGGTTGGATTCGTATACAAATTAACCACATTTGATTTTTTTTATTTAAAATCATCTGAACCGTTTTCAAGAAAATCAAATGTTTTTTCAGAGTATTTGGTGGTTGTAGAATCCCAAATATGGACTAGATTTTTCCCGAGAAAATTACACATATGGTTGCATTCGTATACAAATGAACTAGTGTTTTCTTCTTTCTTTTAATCAAATCGTTGAACTTTTTTCAAGAAAAAAAGGTTTTTTTTTTCAAAATGTTCAGGAACTAGATACAATAGGACTATACGTAGTTTTCTCGAAAAACTACTTGGTTGAATTCGTATTTAGGTGGACTACATTTTATTTATTTATTTTTTTTTTATACATAATCATCTAAACCGTTTTCAAAAAATCAAGTATTTTCAAAATTCAGTTTTTTCAGAGTTTTTGGTGGTTAGCATCCCAAATTTGGAGCTTAAATTCATGTCTCGAATCCTCCTGGGGGTATGATTTTTCTGAATATGATTGCGAAAGGCCATCGAAAACGGCCCAGTAATTTAGGCTCCACACCTCTGCAAAGAGGTCGACAGTCGACAGAATACAAACGACAGCCTATTTTTTTTTTTTAAAAAAACACTTTTTTGGACTCAAGAGACCTTAAATAGTATAAATCCATCATTTTTGCTTTCCACGATACTTTTCTCTTTATACATAACGTATATAAGCAAAAAATACTTAAAAGAATAACACACTCCGAATATTAAAACAACTTGAAAATATTAACAAATAATAGTTTTAACGCCCAAAATATTCGCGTGATAACCTATGTTCAGTGGGGCGGCCAAAGGGTGGGGGCCGAAGGGGTGGATCCCTCCCCACTCCAGAGCCTCAAAGAAAATACTATTTATTTATAGGAAATACTGGTGAGGAAAGCGATTAAAATGTATTTTTTAATATTTACTGTTCATAAAAACAAGTAATAAGTTATGTTTTTCTTAAGGACTATGCTATATATATATAGATATGAAATCCA
Source organism: Gerris lacustris (assembly GCA_951217055.1). Classification (NCBI taxonomy): domain Eukaryota; kingdom Metazoa; phylum Arthropoda; class Insecta; order Hemiptera; family Gerridae; genus Gerris; species Gerris lacustris. The sequence goes on along the minus strand of OX578277.1, from coordinate 54,448,425 downwards.
AACGGGCAGATTAGGGCAGCTGATTCTTTTTTTAGGTTGTTAATAAGGTTTTACAGAATAGATTTATGTGAATTATAATATGACAAAACATGACGTTATTAAGTTATACTCTAGGAAATCCAAGCTAAACCTCCATAAAACATTAAATGCAGCACAACTTATAGAGATGGATTTTTTTATTTATTTTTTTATTTTTTTTTTTTTTCGATCTAGTGATACTTACCTAGTGTTTTTGAAGTATTAATACGCACACATCTTGGTCTATAACCATCATATTATTTTTTATTTCGAACAATTAAAAATAAATCAAAATTACAAATCTGTATACGTTTTTTTGCAATATTTCTGCAATGCAACACACATGAACTTTGAAAGCTCCTGATTGAATATATGAATGACTAATTGCCGATAATAAGGTTGAAACATGCAAATTAGCTATCCTATAATGCCAAAATAACAAAAAAAAAAAAAAAAATTAGGTTTTTTCGCCTGAGGCACCACTGTGGGCCGTCCTAAGATATTGGGCGCCCATGGGCTACTACAAATAATGCGCCGCTCTTCATAAAAAATACGCAGAATGGCTGGAGGGTGCCGGGCATAGTATAATTTATAATACAAATGAAATAGAAAAAGTTATTACCATTATAGACTAAACAAAAAATAGACTGCCAATTAGTGTGGCACATAGCTTCCTCGCGTCCTATCATGTACTATAACAATTATTTTTATATTACTTTATTGTTATATTGTTTATTTTGTAAAAACTATTAATAGTTTTAGCGATCATTAACAGTTCTTAGTGGTGTCGCTGTTGGTTTCACTAAAACATTGTATTCGAAAAAAATGTTTGTCTCATTCAAAAGATGAAGTTAGATTTTTTTTCCCGACCTAATATTCCAATTTTAAATTTAAAGTTCACGTTTACGCGAGCGTTGCTCGTGAACGCTTGGACGGATAACGTTGTCCAACGAACTCGTCCTGGGCATTGGTAAAATGAACATGTCTACCAAATTTCATCAAAATCGGTCGACATTTACTCAAGTTATCGTCGCACGTTTCATAATTCGCGGACACACAGACCGACAGACAGACAGACAGACAGACAGACAGACAGACAGACAGACAGACACGAGACCAAAAATGTTCCCTGATGTCTGAAACGGATTTCTGTCTTGGAATTTTTGAAATCGGAGGCATAAAAGTTTTTCGTTCTCAAAAGTGAACACAATGCTTCCGTTACCTTCGGTAAGCTCGGAAGAAAAATATGATTTATACAAAATTAATAAAAAAAATTTGTATGGACAAGAAAAAAGTAACCTATATACATATTTATTTTCCTAGTTTCTTCTTTTGCAAATTGATGAATAATATCACACGTATTTAAATTTGTGCTAACATAAGTCACTCTCTATGCATAAAATAATCATTTAATTTGCTCTGTCCCAAAGAAGACCGTAAATAATTTTTTGTTCTTTTCAGTGCTGAAAAGAACAAAAAATCGGATCTTTCGGCGCTGCAATCTGTAGAGGCAATACAATAAAAAGCGTAGAGCTGTGGCCACGTTAGGATATTCAGACTCAATTTTCAAGTCAATTATTGTCTTTAAACTAAGTTCCGCAGTAGATATTATATTTTCCAATAAATATACGTGTTTAAAATGTAGGCGTTCCACAGTAAAATTATTTTCTACATCGTCCTTATACGTTTCGCACGGCTTTGCAGCATTCTTTCTAATTTTGTCTTCATTTTAATTTTTTAAATTGACCAACAACCCAAATATTGTGAAATGTCATCATAGGCACTTTTTTGTACTTCTGCTAAAAGTTTATCAATAATAGCATAATATATATTTATTTATTGACATTAAATTTATCTTCTTTCAATGAATTATTGTTTTACTGTTTTTTTTCTTTTGCGTATCCGTTTGTACTCATCACATCCGGACAATTTTATACCTTCAGGTTTGCAAAGGTTTTAAATGATTCTGTATTTCGTTTGGACTGTAAAAGTGTAGCATTTTTTGTGAAGTGATATATTGTTTTATTAGTTTTATCTATAATTTTTAATATTTCGCTCCAAAATGCTACCATAATAGCAGTTTCCAGTGTGTTGAGCTCATTTATCAACCCCTCAGCTTTCAACTTTTGTTGCTGGCTTTTAAAAAATTATCTTCGTATATTTTCTTCAAACCATCTTTAAAATTTTCATAACCGGAAACCTAATATAACCCTAATAAAAATTGCAGCACCTAAAGGCTTGTGCCCCAGGGCTATAGCCCATTTAGCCCTATGGTTAGGGTGGTCCTGATAATAGAAATTTAAAAAACTGACTGAGGATGACCTTTTGAGGAAGGGTCGAAACGTCTCAAATCAAATGAATTAATTTGTATCATTCCCACCTAAATTGGTCCATAATACTTATTAATAATTTAGAAATTAGGATTAGAAATAATGAAATTAATTGTGTTGCACGATAACTCTGATCGGCTGTAAGTATAAAGTATAATATAATTGTAGCGCCTATAGGCAGCTACAATTAATAGAATCCAACACGGCTCTGAAGTCTACATACAAGCAGCATACAGTCGTACTTTTTCTATCTTAAATATCTCAGATATAGGTACAAATCACGCTGAAGAGGTTATCAGATATCGAGTAACCTTGCCTAAACCCAGCTTGATGTTCTGCGATTTAATCAGTGACTTAGATTATTATCAGTACATTATGATAAAAAATATCCCCCGATTGATCGCTAGCTCCATTTTTAAATGTTAAGAAATTATAGATGATTTAAAATTTATAGGTACCTCAGAAGAACTAAGAAAATTATTATAATATTACGGAATTTAGAAGCAACATTCTTAATATATATCAGCCCCACAGAGGTAAACTGTGTTAAGTCACAAAAAACTAATTTTTCAGTAGAGACATTTTAAGATTTTTTTGTAATAAAAAAATTACAAACAGACCAAGTAATAACCAAGTACAGTGTTTCAAGTAATAAAATAAATTACTATCATTAAGATAGAAATTATCCTTGTTCTGTTTGTAATTATTTTAATACAAAAAAAAATTATTAAAATGTCTCTATACTGAAAAATTTGCTTTTGTGACTTAACACAGTTTACCCTTGGGGTGCTGATATATATTCCTCTCTCAACAGCACAGGACTCCATGTTCTCTAGTGGAGAGATAACCTTATGTAGTACTAAAATGTAAAATAATAAAATAGATCATTGGATGTTTGGTTGTGTTCAAGAATGAATAACTCAGGCTTTTTTGTTGAGCAAAAAACTAATTGTATTTTTATGAGAGAACATTGAAAAAAATCAAGAATGACATCTAACAAGAAAAGTAAATAAATAATAAAATAAATTGACATTTGACACTCAGGTATGTTTACACTTGTGTCTTGCATCCACAGATGTACTAAAATATTGATGACCTGTTTCTAATTGTTAACAAAGGAGATGAGCAGTTGGTATTGGATACCTTCAACTCATTTCATCCTCGGCTAAATTTTACCATGGAGTTGGAAAAGAATGGTCGCTTGTCATTTTTGGATATTGAAGTGATAAGGGGTCCTAATAATCTATTGCTTACTGACTGGTATATTAAGCCTACCAGTTCGAGGAGAGTCCTGCATTTCCAATCCTCGCATATGATGTCTCAAAAAATTAATTGTGTCCAGAATTTGGTTAAGAAAGTGATTGACATTAGCAGTCCTTGCTTTCTTAACAAAAATAGGAGACGATTACAAGCATTTTTCGGCAATAACGGCTACCCTATTCAATTTGTTAACCGATGTTGGTATCGTTATTATCAAAATTTGAATACTAAGAGAGATGATGATGTTCCTGTTGCTTATTTTAAGTTCCCTTTTATTGATGGTCTTTCTCAGGGAATTCAGCGGATCTTACGACGAGAAATACCACGGATTTCTTTGGCCTTTTATAGTAGATACAGAGTTGGGTCTCTATATACTAAATTAAAAGATAAATACCCAGTTCACTTACAGTCTAATGTAGTGTATGCTATCAGTTGTCTGGATTGTGGTAAAGTATATTACGGGGAGACCTCTAGGTTTCTAAAGGAACGTGTTTATCAACACGAGTATAGTATTAGGACTCGCAAGATTACTTCTACGGCTTTAGCTCTACATGCGGTGAACCAAGGGCACAAGTTTAACTTCCAGGATGTTAAGGTATTGGCTAAGGAGCCAGATGAAAATAAACGCCGTACCCTGGAAATGCTTTTTATTAAAAAGGACCCATTATCTCTAAATTTTAGAAGTGACATAGATAACTTGCATGTTGTGTATTCTGGACTGATTGAATAGAGTATTTTTAATGTTTTTATAATGTTTTTAATGGTTGTTGGACTTTTTTAGCTTTGTTTTATAAAAAATTTTTGAATTCAATTTGTATGTAGTTTTGGTGTGTTGCCGCTAGATGGCGCCACCGGTTAAGTTTTATTTTTTTATTTTTTTATTTTTTTTTTATTTTTTTATTTTTTTATTTTTTTTTTATTTTTTTATTTTTTTTTTATATTGTTACCTTCTCTTTCTGGTTACCTCCTTCTATTTACTTTTCGTTTCCTACTTCAAACTCTTCTTGTCAATTTTAATGTTTTCTTTCCATTAGTTATTATATTAATTCTCACTTCAACGTTTCTTAATGTAAGTTAAAATCTTTGCGCTTCCATAAGAGTTTTTCTGTTAACTTTTCTCTTATATTGGTAAATCTGCACTTGAGCACCCACTTATTTATAATTGTCCGATTGACTTCGGGTTTTTTTTAAACTGTTCCTTTTTACATTTTAACAACTATTTACCATGTACCGTGTCGATAAAATCAATAGTTTATTTTTAAAAAAATATATAAAATATCCACTCACGTACATACGGGAAATGTTGGGAAAATGGGGGTTTTTAAGGGTGGGGGATTCACTCAGGATAGCTAAAAACCTTGGAATTGGATGCCAATTATAAAAAAAGACAGTATTCTTCGTAAATAAATGTTTTATAATGAAAAAAATACATCGTTAAAACACTCAAAAAATCTTCGTCGGCCATTATATACAATGTTATTAGTAGATAAGATAACAGTGACTATCGATATAATAGGAGAATATATATCGATATCGAAACGTGTGTTCAAAGAGTCATCACGTTTGTAGCGGTACATTTAAGACTCGTCAAAGAATTCTCCTTCTGTTTCTCTTTATGCTCTGTCACAGTCCTTATGCTCAAATCTTCAGCACTTTCTTATACAAAAGTGTGATGTTCCTTCGTCCTAAAGCACATATAAATAGATATCCCTTAGTCCTAATGTATTGTTAGATTAAGGGTAATAAACTTTCCTATTTAAATTCCTTTGTCTTAATGCCTATTAAGACAAAGGGATATTCAGTCTAATGTACATTGGGACAAAGGAACATCACACTTTTGTATACAAAAGTGTGATGTTCCTTTGTCCCAAAACACATAGAACTGGATATCCCTTAGTCTAAAAGATTGTTTGATGATTAAGGGCAATAAACTCTCCTCTTTATATTCCTTTGTCTTAATGACTATTAAGACAAAGGGATATTCAGCCTAATGTACATTGGGACTAAGGAACATCACACTTTTGTATTCAAAAGTGTGATGTTCCTTAGTCCCAAAACACATAGAACTGGATATCCCTTAGTCTAAAAGATTGTTTGATGATTAAGGGCAATAAACTCTCCTCTTTATATTCCTTTGTCTTAATGACTATTAAGACAAAGGGATATTCAGCCTAATGTACATTGGGACTAAGGAACATCACACTTTTGTATACAAAAGTGTGATGTTCCTTAGTCCCAAAACACATAGAACTGGATATCCCTTAGTCTAAAAGATTGTTTGATGATTAAGGGCAATAAACTCTCCTCTTTATATTCCTTTGTCTTAATGACTATTAAGACAAAGGGATATTCAGCCTAATGTACATTGGGACTAAGGAACATCACACTTTTGTATACAAAAGTGTGATGTTCCTTAGTCCCAAAACACATAGAACTGGATATCCCTTAGTCTAAAAGATTGTTTGATGATTAAGGGCAATAAACTCTCCTCTTTATATTCCTTTGTCTTAATGACTATTAAGACAAAGGGATATTTAGTCTACTGTACATTGGGACTAAGGAACATCACACTTTTGTATATAAAAGTGTGCTCTTAATTGATATGTAAATATCGATCTACAAGTAATAATCGATTAATCATATCAATTGTACAATGTGTGGGAATAGCGTATGTATGCGAGTGTTCTTGTCTGCTGGATTTAAAAAAACGCCAATTATTCTTCTTTTTAATGAAGAATCCGAAGAATTGTTTTGTTTACATGATGAGTTATAACATCGCGCCATCACATTTATACAATATGCATTGAATTATTTATATTATTCTATAATTTTATGTTGCTATTATTTTGTTTTACGTGTTTATACCACCAGTTTTGATGTTTTAAGCTATCTTGAGTGAATCCCCCACCCTTAGAAACCCCTATTTTCCCAACATTTCCCGTATGTACGTGAGTGGATATTTTATATATTTTTTTAAAAATAAACTATTGATTTTATCGACACGGTACATCGTAAATAGTTGTTAAAATGTAAAAAGGAACAGTTTAAAAAAAACCCGAAGTCAATCGGACAATTATAAATAAGTGGGTGCTCAAGTGCAGATTTACCCTTATATTTAGTTGCATTCTTTGTAAACCTTTTGTATTTCTTCTGTTTTAGATCCTCTGAAGAAGGTTTTAAATAAAGCCGAAACGTCGGGTTTTTAAGTATGTTGTGAGTGGTGTGAGTTAGTTTTTGTTTTGTGACCGAACCCTGGGTTTTTCAGTGTTTTAATATATATATATATATATATATATATATATATATATATATATATATATATAAATATATATATATATATATATATATATATATATATAAATATATATATATATATTCTATTTAAAAAAACCAGGTCAAGTTCCTTTTTGACACTTACATTATTATAAGATGATTAAAGTAGGCTTAATGAGGTACTTTAAAACATAAGTGAATTTATGAGGAGTACTTCAAAACTCTCAACCTACTTTTCACTAACATTTATCACTTTTAGTTAACTTAATTAGTAAGCTACAGCAAAATTAATTATAGTTAAAAATAAGTGCTTTAAACAGAAGAAGAGGGGGTAGTTAAATGCGATATAATTTGTATACATTTTACCATCATATGTATATTTTTAGCATGAAAAATAATAAGAATTGAAGAAAATAAGAAATAATAAGAATTTTATTCTAAGAAAAAACAACAAATGGTGTAAGTATGCGTATTTTTCATATACCCTCCCCCCCCCCCCCCCCCCCCCACGAAGCCCATAATAACCCATTTACGAAGCATTAAACAAATAAGGATTTTAGATTTCATCACGTACTCGATATACTTTCTAGATATAGCATGTCAACGCCTTTAATGAAATACCTTTATTATATTCGAAAAAGGCATGCAATATTTTAAATTAAAGCATTTACTACATATTATATTAAATGCAAAGGGATGTTCTCATATTTCTTTTTAAGATTTTTTATGTAATTGTTTCGACTTGATCAACTTCAACGTGTGTATTGAAATTCTGCTCAAAACAACGTATTTCTTAGGTACGTATTTTAACATCTATCTTCAGTTTCTATTGCGAATAAGCGATCATATAATTATAGCGTTTGTACCTGGGCACTACAACCCTAACTTCTACTAGTCAGTCAACTTGAGAATGACTCCAAGGAGGGGTCGAAATGGCGCAAAAGTAAGCCTTTCAATCCCTTAAAAACCACATACAAATAGTCCAGTTAATAAACATATTGTAGAATGCATGAAAGATGCGAGAGTTTTTGACCTCAGGGCTTTGTTAGGAGGTAAATAAAATAAAAGTCCCCGCCTTTGGAGGGGGGCATAGAGTGGGGGAAAGAAGTTCCCCCCAATTAAAGCCTACTAACTTTCCTATAAAATTGTTTCTACCCATAGTTGTCGAAATTCCAAACAGTTTTTGAAATATACGTAATTGAAAATCGATCATTTTCTAAAAATATCATTTTTACCTCACCTTTCGTTAAACTATGCTAATAGAACCTCCCACTACCGTTTCTCAGAATAATTGTCAAAGACAAATTGGATTCAGAAGTGGGATGTGGCAATAAAAAATAATTTAAAGGTAATTAGTAGGTGATTTAAGGGTGATTAGACAAAAGTCGCGCACCATCCCCAGTTCTGAATCCCATTTGATTACATGTAAGACCCTATACGAGACTTTTGTGGGGTCCCAATTTTTTTTCATTTTAGTGGACCAAAAAAACCGCTCCCCCTTTTTGTTTATTCTTGGAAGCAGGCCGGGCGGCCGCGGCCTACCAGATAAAGTTGAAGTAAATTTAATGCTCTACAACTTTGTCTATGACAATTTTTCTCAGAAACGGTAGTGGGAGTGGGAGGTTCTATAAGCATATGTTTGACAAAAGGTGAGGTAGAATAGTTATTAGTGCAACTAGTGCGCAAAGTAGCACTTTGCTGTACTCGAGAGAAATATTTACTACATATTTTTCTAGAGAGTCCACCGTTTCCGAGATATAATCGAACAACCCAATTTTGGGAACATCTGCCCCCCTCCTCCCACCCTATGCTCAATACTCACCCTCCAGGGGTGGGGATTTTTAGTATGATTACCTCCTAACTACTCCTAACAAAGCCCTGAGGTCAAAAACTTTCACATCCTTCATGCACTCTACACCCTTCTTTTAAGCACTCACTGGACTATAAATGATTTTTCTCTTTTTATTGTTACAGATATGACCTCAGATATACTATTCTGCAATACTATAATGCAAGAGAAATGGGTTGTTTTACCTAGTCGAATGTAATAGTTTATTGTGGAGACAAAGAAAAAGACGTTCAATCAAGAAGAACGGAATGGATTAACCAGATATTCCTGAAGCGAGAAGAGCATAGCTAATTTCACCATTTAATGGACAATTTAAAGGAAGATCCCGAGAAATTCTTTGACTACTTCCGTTCGAATTTGGACTGGAAATTAGTTTCCACAAACATTCTCTTTCTTAAATCATAAGAATTAATTTTTCGGTATCCATAATTTGGATATTGAACACAAAACTAACATTGAACTTCACTCACTGATAAATCAAGAAAACTTAAAAAAAAAAAAAACTGTATAAAACAACTAAAACTTAAAAAAACAAACTATAATATGTAGTTACGACCTACGGACGAAATTCGAGACTGCTGGGATCGAGTCGCAGTTCGGAGTTAAACGCACGTAGTAGGACGACTAAGTCGGGTGCAGTGTGAGACGGCTGATGACATTGCTGAGGTTGGGATAGTTTGTCCGTACTCGTACGACAATGGAGGACCAAAAGTCGCATGTAGTCGGATCCAGTGAGAGAGCACCCTTAAGATTTTAAATGGCCCTCAAACGGATGTGAGAGGGCTCATTTAAAAAAACACTCTTCAAATTTTATTTTATTATTATTATTTATTTATTTATTTTTTTTTTTGGTTAAACTTGATCCTACATTCATTGTTAGAACAATGTTTGTAAATTTTTAGGTTCAATAAAATATATCTACTAATCTATATACATATTATATAAAACTAAGAGTGACAGTGACTAACTGAATGATCTCTAATTCTCCTACTTCCCATTGACATAGAGATTTGAAATTTGGTACATAGATAGAATGTACCATAAATAGAAAAGTGCGGCCATTTTTTTCGATATATGGTCACCATATTGAATTACAACCGCCATCTTGGATTTAATAACACTCCATTATCTAAGCTTCCAGTGGACCTAGAGATCTGAAATTTGGTACATAGACTTATGGTAGCTAAAGTAGAAAATTAAAGGTACTTTCACTTTAACATATGGCCGCCATCTTTTTCAGGAGAGCAGTTGAAGTTTTTTTGTTTGTACCTTTGTACCATGCGCTAAACGAATTCATTTAGGAACAAAACTTCAAACGCATTCTAGAGGTGACTAACAAACTAGGACAAACACCACTTTTACCGTCAACAGTTTTATGTGTGAAGATTTCATTTCAGGTGCAATAATATGTTTTAATTAAAAATATATGTATTATACTGTTAAACAAAATGAATTACATATCAAAATAATAACTGCAAATTAGATAAATATAAAAATGAATGGTTAAATTCATTTTTAATGAAAACATATTATATTAAAAACATAAAAAAAAGCTGGTCATATGTTTATTGTAGATAAAATGTTTAAAAATAATATACCTACTTGTACTAAAATAAGAAATTATGTAACAATAAAGATATATTAACAATATCGATTTAATTATTTTCCACACACAGCGCCAACTTCTAGACGGATAAGGTGCCCGAAGCGCGCCGATCCGGCTATTTATTACATAAGCTTTAGATTATTTACTTATTAATTATCTAGCTTTCTAATATGTACTTCTTTATTTACTTATCTCAAACATAATTTATTTATATTCATTTATAGAAAAGGATTAAATTATTGAAGATTGGCATGCAGGAAAAACACAAATAATAATAGTAATAGTACATTACGCGTCGAGTGCGGAAAGTAGCATTTTGCATGCGAGTGTGGAGTTTGCACCCGAGCGACAGCGAGGGTAGTAAAACCACACGAGCAATGCAAAATACCGTTTTCGCACGAGTTGCGTACCGTACTTTATCTACGATTGTTAGATTTAAATAATGAATACAGAAAAAAATAAACTTGCTGTATGTAAGTTCGTATCTCTTCTCTTGATAAAGATGGCATTAATCTTTAGTTGTATTTTTTGCCGAATTAATTATTTCTGGAGGAGTATTATTCTCAACATTTTCGTCAAAGCCACTTGATTCATTAATTGTTTTTAACTAAAAACTCGATTAAACAGTTACTTTAATAAAATAATAGCAAATTAGTTTTGTTAAATGTAAACAAACTCGCTAATCGTGCGTAAAGCTGAAGAATTCCTCTTCTTTACCGCCCTAGGGTGGTAAAGAAGAGGAATTCATCAGAACTATGAGACGCGCATGCGCAATGAATACAAGTACGTAAATAATCACTTTCTACGCATCTAAACAGAGATATAATGTTTATTTTTCGTATCAATCGTAGATAAAATCATTTTCAAGTATGTATGATTAAAAAACTATGTCTACGTTTATTCAGTTCTGCAAAACAGTTATGTAATGATGGTCTAGTGATACGCATGCACTAAAAAATCTCAAGAAATCTTTATTTTATATATAAACTATTTCAGAGTAATTTTAATGAGTAAATCTTTACTCCACATTGAACTTAATTTCTCTGGAATGAAATAACATATTGAGAAATATAATTATGTAAGGATGTCATACCTTTGTCCTAATAATATTCAATGAAATATTATAATTTTTTTTGTATAATTATGGCATCCGATTGCCTATGCTAATTATACGGTTAGTATAACTGATAAAGCGACATGCTAACCCCGTGCAATCAATCTACTCATCTATCTATCTCATCATAGATTAATATACATTGTATAAACCCTTTGTTAGGCCAAAGCCCTCAACCAGCTGTTGCTCCACGGATTATTTATTATTAGCTTATAAAACCAAAAATTCATGGATGAATATTCCTTAATAATATTTGGCAGCCAGTTATACGAAATAATGGCCAGCAATGGAAGAGAAAGATAACTGACATTTTAAAAGGTCACCAACAAAACAAAAAAAAAACATTATAATCCTTAGCACAAAGAAGAAAAGTTTGAAAATAAACTCTGAATGAGGAAAAATGACTTGGAACAAGACCAGATAGTCTGTTAAGAGAGGATGGATATGGTTGAAAAATAGGACAAGTTATAGTGGTTGACAGTGAAAAAAGAAAAATGCAGAGCACTTAAGTATATACTGGACCAGAAGATTGATTTTCAGCAAAAGAAAAGAAAGCCGTGAAAGAGGGGGGGGGGGGGGAGAATTGCCACAAGTAAATAATTCAATATCAATCAACATAGTAGTCTAATCTCTAACATACAAGTTATAACATTATATATTATTTTTCATAACTCCTTAATAGATTACATAATACTTCTATGAAAGGACATAATATTTGTCATTCCAGGATTAATTAATTCTTAATAAATGCGTAACTTAGTCCAGTCAAAGAGAGGTTTGTAGGCAGTCTTTTTGACATATTTTGTTTTATTTTTGGGATGTGTTTAGATGTGTTTGGATATGATTATACCTAAAGTCCCCAGTCCTAGGGTCAGTGCTAACTCCGTGGCGAGGCAAAATGTGTCCCGTTTTTTGGTCTTTTGCCTTTAGCTGGGAAACGGTGTGTTATAGCGAAAAAGTAGTTATGTTCAAAATAAAAGCTGAATATATTCTCTACATTATAGTATATATTCTATTTTTTGTATCTCTTACCGTTTAGGAGAAACTGTTGAAAATGGGACTTTCTAAAAAAATTACATTTGCACTACGTTTTTCAAACAAGTTTGTCTCCTACCACCTATACCACAGTGGTTTTACAGTAAAACTGTACATAAACGAAAGTGAAGGGCAATAAATTTCCTTTAAAATGTGTATAAACCTAATATTTTATCATACGTAGTTATGAAGTTATGGCAGTTTCAGAAAAATATAGAAAATGAAGATATGCTAAATATTATTAAGGTCGTGAGAATAACTTGATAAATGACGCTTATATGAGTTATGGAGAAGGAGAAGACCTATGTATAGTGGAGTAAATGCGCAATTAATGTATTGATAATGCTTAAAAATCTATGAATAGAATAAGGAAAGCTAATAATAAGATATCGTACAAGAATATTATTATAAGTTGAACCACACAAGAGGCGCCCTTTTTACTCCTGAGGGGCCTAGAAGTGGTTGTTTCTCATCGACGTTTGGCTCGTATGGATTGTCAGAGAAGGTTGACTCAAGAAACGGTTCGAGAAGAGGCTCTACTGAGCATATGCTGTCTCTTCTTCATCTGTAATGGAGAAGCCGTTGAGGCAATGCCCTTGGTAGTTGTGGCATACTGCAGAGCAGCTCAAACCTGCCTTTCAGCAACTACATTTAGTCCCACCGGAGCCCTTTAGACACTAACAGAACAGCATATTTAACATTTTTTCAGGGGCCACTAGGCCCTTAGCGAATATTGGATGGAGCTCTTCCATTCCTCCGGTGTTAGACCTTTTCTCCCAACCCCATTGATAAGGGGGAAGTGGACGCTCTAGCCATCGTTGCTGCTGCGGTGATACACTCTAAAACTGTGCTGCTTTGCAGCATCCTCAGTCGACGGCAGGGCTGAAATGTCAGGCTTGATGTTGGAAACCGACTTCATGAATGAGAGGTATCGGTGGGAGTTTAGGGATGTCTCGCTGGGTGGAGCACCGTACCACCTTAAGAAACCCGTCCTTCCTGCATTTTCTACTTCAGTTGGGGTTGAAAACTCGTTCATGAAGACGTTAGCTGCTGGAAGTAGAGGGCCATTTTTCTTATACAACTTCGAAAAACCAATTTTCCCCTTCCGATATGCTGCAGAAGTCGTATCACATCAGTAAAAGCGTGGATGAAAAGTATGTGATCAAGACCGAGTTGTTGTAGGTCCTTGGACGAGAAGGTGATGGCTTTTTTTTCCACGGCTAGGCTTCATAAACATTATTTCTTGCTGTGTTGGGGCTCCATTAACTCCATTAAAATTACTAATATATCGATGTCCTCGATCGATGCTGATAAGGGTATCAGCATCGCCATCAGCCACTTCAGTCACTACGATATTTGCCTGAAGACAGGACTTGAGTAAGGCAATAATTTGGGACTTGTTATGCTCATTAGACAAAAAGTTATCCTGCTTAAGGGTGATTATCGTGTCCATAGCACAGTTGATGTTCACCGACTTTTTTTACTCGATAACGTCTCCTCTGCTCAGCATCGAATACGACGATGTCGTAGCCATCGAATACGACTGTGCAAGTTTTGCCTGAGTAGTGGCGTTTGATATATTTCAGGTATGTATCACTCAACTCTTTATTTATTTTACATCATATCAAAACATTGTAACCCCGGTCAAACAAATAAAAAAAGACAATATCAATTTAAAAACATCTCAACCCAAGGGAAATAATGAAATTTAATTTTTTTAGTTAATAACGATAATTATGTTTATACGCATTTTAAAGGAAATTTATTGCCCTTCACTTTCGTTTATGTACAGTTTTACTGTAAAACCACTGGCATAGGTGTTAGGAGACAAAGTTGTTTGAAATACGTAGTGCAAATGTATTTCTTTTTAAAAAAGGCCCTTTTTCAACAGCGGGTATCTCCTAAACGGTAAGAGATACAAAAAAGCAGTATATATATACTATAATATAGAGAATATATTCAGCTTTTACTTTGAACATAACTACCTTTTAGCTATAACACACCGTTTCCCAGATATAGGCAAAAAACCAAAAACCGGGACACATTTAGCCTTGCCACGGAGTTAGCACTAACCCTAGGGCTGGGGACTTTTAATCATCTCCAAACACATATAAACACATCCCAAAAATAAAACAAAATTTATCAAAAAGTCTGCCTACAACCCCTTCTTAAGCATTCGTTGACTGGAATAAACTAATGAAAGATAATTATTTGGATTTTCCATCCTAAAACAGTTTTTTACAAGAGTGCAACACCCTCCTCTTTGGAAGAAATTTAATTTTCTAGGTGGTGTTGAATTTGAAGAGGGTGTAAAATTAATCGTTTTCTATTTTAAGAACATTTAAGGGGGGGAGGGTTGAAAGAAAGGTAGAGTGTTTAATTAACTCTTCTTATCCAGTGTTACAAGAACAACCAATTGATTTAAATTGCTGATTTTATTCATTAAATAGAAGTAATTTCTCTTTTGATTCTGTCTGTAACTGAAACTTTACGGTTGGGAATCACTAGTAAGACCATTGACTATCTATTACATTAAATTACTAAATGTTTTTAATCTGAAACTAATTTAGTTTTTTTCGATCGGAATTTTTGAGGGACTTTATAAGATAGAATTTCAAAAGAGAAGAAAATGTATTTTATTTATCGTCACCGCAGTCAATGTATAAAAAACAAAAGATAAGAAACCAAGTAGTTGACTATTTCCTTTTAATAATGTAGAGAAACAGTATCATATTTCCAAAAAAGGATCACCAAGTTAAAGCAAAATACACATTTACAATATTTACCCATAGGCAAGGCTGGATTTACGCAGGGGCCATCGGGGCCCGGGCCCCTGGCGGCAAATTTTCGAAGGTGGCAAAAGGCGGCAGAAAGAAAAACAAAACAAAAATCATATTATTTTTTTTTATTTTGGACACTACAATATGACTCTTGTGAACAAAAAGTATAATATTTATTTATTTACTAATTGAAATTTCATATACTAATTAGACAGTTGAGTATGTACTGGGCGCAAGTGCAGGTCAGTAGGCATAAGTTTTTATTTATTAGTGTTTAAGTGGATTTTAGATTTTGGGCATAGAGCCGCGGAGAGTGAATTATAACTCATCGCCGCTAGTTATTCACGTACGTACACCAGTTAGAACTACAGTTTAGGCCAACTTTACTCTATTTTTATAAACGTAATAAGGTAAGGAAGGTAACAACGGACATGAAACTATGTTTTTAAACAATTTAAAGAATTCCCAGCAGTCAGCAGTTTAAAATATAAAATATAATTATTAACATTAAATAATTATTATTAAAAACACTTTCTTTTGATTTCTTGATAGTACAGTCATTTTAGGTTTTCTGTTCCAAAAAATTCGGAGCTTTAATATTTCTTTTGATCACTTCATTTTGACGTTCTGAAAGACTTTGAAAATCGGCAACGAGATCTTGGTCGCGTCAATAGATATTCAAGGGCAAAGATCAACAAATTCGGTATTTTGCTAATATCTCACTTCCTATGGCTCCGACACAAGGTGGTTATCAAAATTGAAGGTAACAAAATTTCCCACAAAAAAAATCTCATTAATTTTTTTACGTACAATGGACGGTTTGCGGAATATAGGGCGAAGAATATCTATGAATATCTAGTATCCGTCGCCGCACCACTTTTTACGTATTTTTATGAATATCTAACTTCCTAAGGCTCGGAGACAAATAAAGGTGATTATTAAAAAAATAGATAATTAAATGTCCCACAGAAAATCTATCTTTCATTTTTTAAGTACAACGAACGGTTTAGCAAAAACCTACCTTATCATAACTTAAGTAGTGTTTGTTTTTGCAAGACCTTTACGTATTTATGTAAATATCTCGCTTCCATAGCTCAGAGACCAATTGACGATCAGATCAAAATTGAAGATTATAAAATTTCACACATGAAACATGATGTTTATTTTTTACGTAGAACGAACCTTTAGGATAATAAAGTAAAGTGCTCCAAAGTTTCCGCACAAGGCGTAAATATATATATATATATATATATATATATATATATATATATATATATATATATATATATATATATATATATATATATATATATATATATATATATATATATATATATATATATATATATATATATATATATATATTGCATAGATAATTGTCTGTTTTATTTGAAGATGATGCTCCTACGGATGCGGCAATAGAAGCAAAATTGGTTGGAAAGTATGGCAACAATATTATTATATTATTACAACGAAACAAAAAAAATGACAATGATTAGCTTCCTCGATACTCATGCGACTATTCTTTCTAACGCTTGGTACGAAAATAAAAAACTGAAATCCAGAAGAAGAATGTCCACGAATAGTTGAAGTTGATGAAGCAATTATAAGAGTATCGCTGTTAACACTGAATCGTAATAACAATATTCTTGCCATACTTTTCAATCAATTTTGCTTGTATAGTCGCATCGGTAGGAGCATTATCTCCAAGCAAACCCTTCAGCTCCGCCAACGTAATTGTTAATTATCTATGTAATACATTTTTATTTTACGTCTTGTGCGGAAACTTTAGAGCACTTTATTATCCAAAAGGTTCGTTCTACGTAAAAAATAAACAAATTTTTCATGTGTGAAATTTTATAATCTTCAATTTTGATCTGATCGTCAATTAGTCTCCTAGCTAGAGGAAGCGAGATATTTACAAAAATACGTAAAAAGTCGTGCTTTTCAGAACGACAAAATGAAGTGATAAAAAAAAAAAAAAAAAAATCCTAAAAAAAAAAAAAAAGAAGTTGCGAATTTTTTGGAATAGAAGCTATATTTATTATGACTAAAATAACTGGACTATGACTTGAATTTAAAAATGTCATAAATGACTTTCCTATTCCTAGTGTTTAAAAGCAAGATGTAAGAAATTACAATAAACAAATTTTTAAAAAATCCTAACAAATTTTAAAATGTCAATAATACCAAAAGAAAGGCTGAGTTCGTTGGCCAGAATTTTCGGAGTCCATTTAGGGGTCAAATTTTGACAATTTAGGGTAAAAAATAGCATAAAAATCTGTTTTTCCCATTTTACCCCCTCGTGTATGAAATATGAGGGGGCGTCAATTTTTCTTGGGCCCCTGGCCACTAAATATGTTAATCCAGCTCTGCCCATAGGGAATTATTTCAATGTAACTATCAATACATAATATGTATATAAAAAAAATTGTTTGATGACTTAAAAATTCGATTTATTCTCCTCAGAAAAAAATTAATCGATTTCGTTAAGCCAGTTTTGCGCCTATAAACTCCGACTGGTGCGGCAACAGAAACACATACATACATACATACATGAAAAAAGTTGAGGTTGGATTCGGTTTTCGGAATGTATGAAATTAAATGAAGCCATTGCAATAGCTATCCAAAAAAAGTATCCAAAAAATAAAAATCAATTCTGACCAATGTACAGACAAAACTTTAATTTTGTGTACGAGATATAGATAAAAATGTTTCACTAAATATGAATTATGTGCAAGGGAAAGTTCCAAGCCTTAAGAAGTCAGAATGTGAAATGATGAAATATATAGCATTTAAAAAGGAAGAATATTTTTTATCATTATTTCACATTTTAATGTTTAAAAAATAATAACCCTAAAAAGGCCATACCAACTTAGTTTTTTAATTTTTATATGGGAAAACGTACATCTTTATAAATAATTATAATAAATTAAATAGTGAAAAACATTTTTAAAAACAAGCTTTTACCTTGGGCCATCCGCCATATTGGATTTAGAATGACGTCACTTAGCTAACCATGCATTATCATCCAAACTAAACGAGTATGCAAAATTTCAATTCAATCGGTTGAGGATAACTGCTTTAAAATTCAGTTGCAAGATTTGACGCGAACATACAAATACATACATACAAACATTGAAAGTTAAATAAAAGCTTGTAAAAAAGGCCTTTACGTATAAACTCATATCAGTTAATTCATACAACGATTTTTAAATGTATCATGCATGTTGGTTTCTATCACTATAATTTAAAATTTTAATAATTTGATGAAAAACATAAATAACGTGGTTTGAGTAATAAATCATCACTCTTCCAAATTTACTTAGTTTACGTTAAGGTATCCATGTGCCAATAATCCAAAGAAATATGGATGAGAGCTTTACACTCTCAAGCGACACACATCATTTGAAGTTTGCAAACGTTTTATCTCACGTTAAAAAAAAAGCTTCTAGTCACACTATATTTATCATTGTTTAACGAAGTTAGTGGTCCAAAAACAAATTTTTCGTAGAGTATTGTAGTGTGTATGTGTTCATCAACAACCGTATAGCTATAACTTGCAACGAATAATTCCGAATTTACTATCTGATTCAGAACAGGGACTAACCGTGTCATAAGCTATCACCTCTCCATTCTCCATACATATTAAATTTAAAAAAAAAGAAAAAAAAAGAGCGGACATTTTTTTAATTTCAGGAAAGTATGTCCTCTTCCTACCCTATCCGTTTTTCGTATTTTGGAAAAGAGATTGAAGATAAACGAATTAAAATAAAAAATACTCGAGAGAATTCAACTCACGTTCACCTTTAGGCCAAAAAACCATTTTCATATTTAAATAGGTATCTAAAATAATTTTTGTAGGGTTCTTTCTAGAATTTTAACTTCAGAAAATATAATGTTAAAATATAAAAGACGAAAGAAAAAATATAAATATTAAACCTTGAGTATAATTAAATTATACTTATAACATTTTATCCGAACTTATTTCCTCAAGCAAAATTATTTTTTGACATTCAGGGACATGTTTGGTCTTGTGTTTGTTTGTCTGGATTTTGGTGAAATTTGGATGATATATCAAAGTTATCATATATCAATCCATGTATCATATATCAATGATACATGGCCCGGTCCCATGAAAATTAGTAAACTTCTCCACTCACTGCTATATTCGCACAATTTTTTTTTCTATAAACACTTGTGTCATCCGTTTTTATTAAATGTAAACAGTATATGAAAGTTAGCCTATAAGATAGTTCCATATTAATTTCATCTAACCACATTACATTAAGTCATCTATTAGCATAATTTTGCTTCCGAGCTTACCGAAGTTAAAGGAAGCTATGTGCTCGTTCTGAAGAACGAAAATATTTTGTCACCGATTTCAAAAATTCCAAGACAGAAATCTGTTTCAGACATCAGGGAACATTTTTGGTTCCAAGTCAGTCTGTTTGTCGCTCAATTTTTCGAACCAACATATCTTAAAAACTCCACGTCCGATTTAAATGGTAGGTCATAAGCCCATTGTTGGTACCATATAAGTTTAAAAAAAGAAAAAAAAGAGTGGACATTTTTTTAACACTTTATAGGGGTGTCGCTGTAGGTTTTACTAAAAAATTGTATTTGAAAAAAATGTTCGTCTCATTGTATAGATAAGGTTTGATTTTTTTCCCGACCGAAAATTCCAATTTTAAATTTGAAGTTCACGTTTACGCGAGCGCTGCCCGTGAACGCTTGAACGGAGAACGTTGTCCAACGAACTCGACCTGAGCATTGGTAAAATAAACATGTCAACCAAATTTCAACAAAATCGGACAACATTTACTCAAGTTATCGTCGCACGTTTCACGATTCGCGGACACACAGACCGACAGACAGACAGACAGACACGGAACCAAAAATGTTCCCTGATGTCTGAAACGGATTTCTGTCTTGGAATTTTTAAAATCGGAGGCATAAAACTTTTTTGTTCTCAAAAGTGAACACAATGCTTCCGTTACCTTCGGTAAGCTCGGAAGCAATTATAAAAGCGTGTCATTAAAAAATTGATTGGAATTTAGTTGTTCCGAGGAGATATAATTTATTAACATCTCAATGCTATTAAACCCTGACGTACTTGAGACACAGGCAAGGGAGCACAGTTTTTTTCAACCACAAAAATATAAGAAACCACACCAATAATTTAGAGGCAGAGCAAGGCAGGCTACACCACTGTGAGACCTACCCGACGATGGATTTGGAATCTCAGCTCGGTACTGTAAATTTGCTGCCCTGCTTTAAGTCTCAATGTGCGCCCGGCCTTATATCCTCATTAATAAATCCGTAATTTACTTGTTATTAAAAGCATGCTTTGAATGCAATATTGTACAAAAATTTATATTTATGCATTAATTTAACAATCAGCTGTTAGTCATAACACACTTGTACGCAAACAAATTTTTGTGTTTGTCTCATTGTACATAATGACAGCCATAATATAATAGAAAATCGTTTGCTATACTTAAATTTTTTAAATTTATCGTTTAATTAAAAGGCACAACTTACCGACTAACTAAAACTTATATACCATACAATTAATTTACTAATTGATTTGTTAATTTGTTGTTTTTGTTTTGTAAAAGTTGTAACATTAATTATTTAACTCGTAATTGCTAATGTATTTCATGATTAGATTGAATTAAACTTTAGGAATAGGGTTAGAAGGAGGCTTTAGAATGGTTCAAATATTTATTGCTGCGGAAGTAAATTCAATTGGAGGCGGAAAGCTTTATTTACTTGACGTGTTTTCTATTGGTTAAGTTTACGGTTTATAGTCGAGGCTCGGGATTATAAATCGCGTGTGCATATCTCACCTTGCCAAGGTCTTACCGTCTTCCCTTGTGCTATATTAGTTTGAAGAAGATATTATAGTTGACTCCCTGGTAATACATACTAACTAGATACCAAGCTATGTTAGCTTCAAGCTATGTTGCCTGCCAGTGCTACAGTTTTTTCCGAGTACATCCCCCATGTTAACTTGTTGAGCTAGTCACGTCTTTATCCTCCATCGATCCCTTACCTCACTTAGCTATGCTAACCTTATCCCCCCCCCCCCCCCCCCACCAAACTTAAAAGGAGGATTAATATCATTCAATTGAGTTTGAAATCGAGACGTGAGTAAATGAAATCGCACTTATAATTCCATTTTTATTTTGCTATTAAGAAAACATTCATTCGTTTTTATTTTGGTTTTCATGACAAATAGTAATAAAATAAAAATGCAATAAATAATTTGTTAACTACATCCATTATAGGAGAGTAAAAATAGAATGGCATATTAAGACTAGATATATCTTCTCATTTAAATCGCGTGTTTATGATATATTTTTACAGTTGTTATTATTTATCGAAAGATAAAGAAATTTTAACGTTTCTACTAGTTTCAAACAAATGGATATGGAAAATAAGGAGATTCAATCATATATACATTGTGGAGTCTGAAATAATACCAAAAAAAGCAGCCAAATATTATAGTATTACAGACCAATGTGTTTACAATAAAAATTATTTCAAATATAAATGAAAATATTTTTTTAAATTAGTCATAGGATAATATTGTAAAGGTATTGACCCAGCATTGTCCTTCCGTTTGGTGTAGATAATTAAATTGTAATTTCCGCAATTTGACTTTGACATACTTAAAATAAAACTTAATGAATGTTTCAAACTGAAAACTATTCTCACGCATTTTTCAATGACAATACTATGTTTTATACGAAAATTCGACTTAATGATACACTAACTCGGTTATATATAAGATGTTTTATCTACGATTGATACGAAATATAAACATTGCATCTCTGTTTAGATGCGTAAAAAGTTATTCTTTACGTAGTTGTATTCATTGCGCATGCGCGGTTCATAATTCCTTTTTTCCACCCTAGTGCGGTAAAAAAGAATAATTCTTCATCTTAACGCACGATTAGCAAGTTTGTTTACATTTAATAAAACTAATTTGCTTTTTGTTTAATGAAAGTAACTGTTTATATCGAGTTTTTAGTGAAAAAAAGTGAGTGATTTATGTCATCATGACGAAAATGAGGAGAATAATAAGCCTCCCGAAGTAATTAATAACTAATGAATTAATGTCATTTTTATCAAAAGAGAAATACGAACTTACATACGGGAAGTTTATTATTATTATTGTTTTTTTTTTTTTTTAATTTTATTTGAAAATTGCAACTACATAATACACATGTTATAAGCAATTTTAATGCTTGTTGTTACAATGACATGATTGACATGAAGTGAGGTCCATTAACAGTACTCACAGATACTGACTTGGGATATTACATAAATAAAAAATAAAAAAAAAAAATGGTTAAGTATTGTTCAATAAATCGCGTGGCCACTGGGAAGTTTATTAACTTTTTTTTCTTTGTTTATTATTAAAATCCAACAATTGTACATTAAGTACGGTACGCAACTCGTGCGAAAACTTGCTTTGCTCGTGTGGATTTACTACCATTCGCTATCGCTCGGGTGCAAACTCCACACTCGCTTGTAAAATGCTTCTATCCGCACTAGACGCGTAATGTACTATTGTATGTCAAGAAAAAGAAGCCTCATGATTATAAATATAAATTTACAGCACCACTGAATATCATAATATTTAAACAACATATATATGAAAACGTATCATAAAAGTTATTTCTTATAGATTACATTCTTCTTAGGTTATTTCACCATAACAAACTTAGGGAAGAATACATTTATTGTCAGATATTCTCCAACTAATTGATTAATAAACCAAATAACAATTAAAAAAAGAATGGATTTAAACTTCAATTAAAAACTGAAGGCGACTGACGATAATAGTGCTAAAAGTTTGATTACTTATTACGATACTTCGGAGAAAAAAACAATTTTTTCAAAAGCTACGAAATCACGCTTAAGTTGACAATAAGCACCATTTAATGCTTCACCTGATAAATTATAGAAAGGGTTTAAGAGTTTGTTAGACTTACTGACCGAGAAAAGATGAAATGTTTTTTCAGTATTACTATAAGGTGGTGATTAAAGACACCACATCTTCTGTAAAGCAAGATATTTGAAGATATATTACTTTTTAGACTATAACCAACTTGTCTTATTTAAGATATGTCTAGCACATGAATTTTGGGAGCTAAATAAATATGAAGCTAAAATTCATCTCTCGGTTTCACCCGGGGTATGATTTTTTCGAACAAGTATGCCGAATTTCGTCTAAAATCGGCACAGTTGTTTAGGCTCCAAGCGTCTGCACATACGACAGCTAGACTTCTTAGAAACCAACTTTTTGGACTCAAGGGACCTTAAAACGTGTAATCCATCAAAATCGAATTTTCGCGCCATCACAATACTTTCTATTTATATGAAAAAGTACAAAATCAAAATAAACTAATAGGTTTATGAATATAAATAAAAAATATTTAAGATATAATAACATTGATTGTGAAATTTCAAATTATTCAACATTATTATTTCAATGTACATATTTCACTTAAATTCATTAGGTATAGATTTCATTCGATACAGAGAAACAATAACGCTAAACACCGTTGCATAACAATGTAAATTTTTCTCCCACTTTATCGAACGGAAATAGTTTAAAATGCTTACAGGAGACACAACGTATACTAAAATGATGTACCTTCATGTATTAACTAATTTCTCATATACATTTTTATAGTCATAGTAATAAAAAAATAACAGAATAAATGTTTGTTAGATATGGAAGCGTCTATGGAGATCATGACAAAAAGCTTAAATTTTCGTGGAGAGACAGTTTTATTATTTCTCCAGAATAAATGTCGTTCATCATTTTTCCATTTGTCATATAGTTTGAGCAGAACGTTAAGAAGACACATAGAAACATCTAATTTATATTAAAATCTCAAGTCAAGTAAATCAGTATGTTTTCAGTAAATCAATAATTAAAATTAATAATAAAAACTTTAAAACTACTCATGAATAGATTAATATTAAATTAAGCATCAAAATAAAGCTAGGTGTCTAGGAAACACCTTTCTTTTAAAGCTGCTAAAGGTGGGAACAAGTTAAAATTTTGAAAACTCTTTTAAGTAGTATCTTCAGAGAAAGGTGAGTTAATTAAACAATACTTCAAAGGAAGCGTTAATTGGCTCGGCTTACTAAGTCTATTAGCTTCAACCTGACAATGCTGTAGGAATTTCAGAGTAAAGCCACAAAGCCCTAAATACCTTCCAAGGGTTTCTACCCATTCTCTGCAATTTAATTTCGGGATTTAAACAACCCTGAATAGAATTATTTTAATTTTTTCCTTCCAACCTAAACTTAATCAAACCCTTTAATTATAGAAAATAGAAATGATAATAATAATTTGTCAAATATTCCAAGGAATCGAATCAGGGATATGACCTGGAATTTTTTTTTAACACCAGGATTTCACTCAGCAGATGAATAAACAATTAAATGAGAGATTTCATCACCGTGTAATTTTAACACCACAAGGTTTCTTGCAAAAAAAGAAATTATAATCAACCCGGAATGCTCATTTTTTTCGGCCAGATGTTAGTTTGACATAAGCTCACATTTCTCGTATCTTATATTTCGTTGAACCTTCCTTTAACTAATCCAATTAACCCTTTCGTTAATTCAAGTGGATTTATTTAATGTTGTCTCCTTTTTTTTAGTCCACTTTAAAGCATTTGTTTTAATATAATTAGATACATACGATCTTCTTTCTGTCATCACCTTGGGGTTCTATTATATGACCTTCGTCACCATATTAATTACTAAATTAAGTCAAGTAAAATTTAAGTGAAAATATCACTATATATATATATATATATATATATATATATATATATATATATATATATATATATATATATATATATATATATATATATAAAAGTAGTAAGGGGAGTATGTATGTATTCAGACATATGGGCTTTTGCTTTTACTTCGTCCACGTATATTGGTTTTTATTGTGATGGTCGGTTCCATTCTATTTGCCCCTCTCTTTAATCATTTAATGGTCCAGTGACCTACATTTTAAAAGGGAAAATACTTTGACAGACGCTGTAACATGCTAGTATTGTAACTTAGCAGATCGAAATGTATTAAAAAGTCAATTTTTCGAGTAAGTGAAAGGATGGCTAAAGTCACTAAAATGAAAGAGCACTAAGGAAGAAGATCTATAAAAAAACGATAGTAAAAGTTAGATAATATGAAGTTGCCAATTTCATTTATTATCTGGAGTAGTAAACTTAATCGTAGAATTTCATTTTGGGGAATACCTTTTCAATATTTTCTGGCATAATTGATACAGGTTATTTTCTATCCATTCCAGTTAACTAAAAAAATCCTGTAGTACTTACAAGTAAGTTACTAAAAGGGTTTCTTCGGTCATAAGAATTCATAAGTACATTAATATTATTTTTATTTTTTTTTTAACAAAAATATGTTTTAATTTTTTGGGAGGTAAAATGGCCGCTATTTTGGTAACACGATATATTTTTGTGAACCAAATTTCAATACCTTTAAAATAATACCCAACTTCGACATTTTAAATGATAAAAATTATGGGACTCCCGAGTTACAGCCCCCTAAAATTTTTAAAATTTGACTTTTTTAGATCAACTTCCGGAACTATCATTGGACCTCAAAGATGCATATTTTTGTATTTTTGCCTTATACTTAGGACCTGTCCTAATGGGGTAGCGTGGGGGGACATTATTTTTTGGTTTTGTTTAAATTTTTTGGGAGGTAAAATGGCCACCATTTTGGAAAAACGATATATTTTTATAAACCAAATTTCAATTCCTTTAAAATGATACCCAAATTAAAATTTTCAAATCACATAAATTTCGGGGCTCCCGAGTTACGGCCCCCTAAATTTTTTAAATTTTGAGTTTTTTATATCAACTCCCGGAAATATCATTGGACTACAGAGATGCATATTTTTGTATTTTTGCCTTACCTTTCCTAATGGGGAAGCGGGGGGTTTGAGACCGTTTGATTAAGCCAACTTTATCACTAAGTTTTCAATCAAATTAGTGAGAAATTTATTGTAATTTTGTTTAAAGTTAAAATATTATTTAAGGGAATAGAAATCAGGCATTACTTTTTACAAATTTATAGAGAAAAATTGTCAATAAATATGATTAAAAGAAACGGATTTGAACAGCATGGTTTTATTAAATTTTATTTTTTAACAATAATTTATCAATATACTAAGTTTTGTTATTGTGTTTAAGGTTGGGATTTGACGATTTGTTCTTATATTATTTACATTAAGTAGTTTTACAAGCACTTATAAATTTTATGAAAAAATATGACAAATTAGTAGATTGTTCCTAGTAGTATAAATTCTTGATTAGTTGGGTCTTTTAAGGAAAATTCAAACCCCTCACATCTCAAGCTGAAATCATAGTTTATTTCAAAATTACACTTTACCAAAATATAATTAATTTACAATGCAAAAAACTATTTATTAGTATATATTAACAATGGTAACTTGCATCCGTACTCGTACTAACCTGACTGTAATTTTATAAAGAGATAATTAATTAAATGGTGACTCCATACATCAAGTTATAAATTATTACTGACACTATTATATGTTATGTTTATATATTATTATGATTACGTATTTAATTTGGTGTAGTATTCCTGCACAATGCATATTTAATTCACGGCAGTATTTATTGAAGTTGATATTTTGTTCCTTCTTTGATACTTGCAGAGCTTCTAACAGTAATCTTTTTAGGGTTTTGTAGATACTTCTCAAAACCCTTATGGCGAGGGTGATGTGTCCGTCTGTCCGTAGCTCTTTGGTTCGTAGGGCCATTTAAGCTAAAGTGCTGAAATTTGAAACACTGGTGCAACTTTTTGACCCAACCACAGGAAAAATATACAGAAGTTAAAAATTAAATATGCGCATGCGCAATTCGCGCAAAATAAGGTAAACTCAAAAATGTGTATTTTTTAAATTTTGAGTGGAGTATCAAATGAAAGCTGCTGAAGAGCAGGGTACAAATATATATATGCTTTTTTTAAATTATGCATTCTTTATTGGTTTTATAAGTCAATATATACCCAAAAAAATTCCCCCTCCCCCAAACCTCTATATAACGGCTAGTCCTAAAATTTCGAAATAATTTATGGTAATACCTTATAGTGGGGCGATGAAAATTTCCTGAAAAAATGTAATTTATCTGTTCGTTATTACCGATAAAATATGATTAAAATTATTTGTTTGTTATTATTTTCTGCAGTATTTTGGTTTCATAAAAATTAAATTGGTGGCTCAATTGATTGGCATAGACTGCATGTGCAGTTTTTTTATCTCTAGCCTTCACATTACTTTCATGTTGCTTTTTTCTATTTGCCCACATTTGCCTAATTTCACCAATGTAGACTCCTGGGCAATCTTTATATGATACCTCATGGACTATTCCCATCCTGTCTTCTTTTTTTCTCCCAGCTTGTCTTTTAATTTCTTGTAGTGTTTATTATCCGATTTGTTGATTGGTTTGAAACCAAACCTTAACTGACAGTCAAACTTTTGATACAGTGATGAAATTTCTTCCGAAAGACCTTTTACTCTTAAGGTGGGAAAACATTAATCCATTTTGTCCGTTAGGAGCTCTGATATAATTTTAAGTAAAATATACAACTTCTATCGCTGAAGTATAGACTGCAACGAAAACAATTACCGACCTACCTCCTATTATATTCTAACTTCCTGGCACGATATTTAATAGCGTCAAATATTGCATGTCATTTATTGAAACTTTGGCTCTAAGTTTTCAAAAAATAAATTTTCAATTTATATCGAGAGACAGTTTACGTTATTCCCTTAAATATTTCGAGCAGAAAAAATTAAGGAAGATAATTTAGCTAGAGAAGTACCCAAGGTGTTTAGATGTGTCTTAAAAAAAGTAAATAAAGTTTTTTAGTATTGTAGCTCTTTAGTATATTAATTTATATTATCTCAAATAAATAAAACATACATGAAGTAGTATCATATAGGGGGTTAAGTGAATGAGGAGGGACACCCTGAGTACAAATATATATTTGGTTTAGTTTTTGTAGCAATTCATCTTTGCGCCATGTCTCCTTGAAAAAAAGGGTTATTTCACATGCAACAACTGAGTTAAATGATCTGGTATATTAAACAAATCATTAAAATTATATTTGAGGGGGATAGCGAATTTTGATCGGAAAATAATAACAACAAAACGTCAATCGTACAGCCAAAATATTATTGTATGCTATTTTGGCATTAATAAAGTAAACAATTGATTTAATTGGATTTAATTAATTACTAAATTAAACTGATGTGTTTTTATCTTCATAAGGTTGAAATGGGGACATGAAAATTTAATTTTGTATCGGAAAAAGCAAACATTAAATTAATTAGAAAATTATATTTTAATTTAAATAAAATTATAATTATTATTAACTACGGGAAACAGACAGAGAAAAATACACTCCACCGCCGGGATCCCGGCGCTGGAGTGTATTTTTCTCTGTCTGTTTCCCGTAGTTAATAATAATTATAATTTTATTTAAATTAAAATGTAATCTTTCCGTAGTATGAATACTACCAAAATCGTAAAATATAAATTTAGATAATTATATGTTGACGATAATACGTGGCATAATTTTTTTTGTGTGTAAAGAGCTAAAAATGGGGAAACAAATTACATAATCTAAATATATATCACTTCAATGTCCCTCTTTGTAAGTCAAAATATTATTTAATAATTCTTAATGAATGAATACACAAATGGTTTTTGGCCCACACCGATAAAAATTTGTGTTTATGTTGAATTTGCCCTAAGGGAGGTAAACCTAATGGTAATAATAATTTGACATGAATTATGAAAAATTTCAATTTATAATACATATATAACGTTGCTAAATTGAGTAATATTTATTATGTAATCTTAGAACTAGAAAACCGAAGTTTAAATTTAACCGTTGTATATTTTTGTAATATGACGGTGGTAATAAAGTAAGCTAAACCTTAACTATTAAACAATTAATTGCTGCAATAAAACGTCATTTTATACATCAGCTGTTACCCGCACTGGATCAAACATGTTTAAAATAAAGTTGATGACACATTGGTTTTTCTAAATTCGTGTAAAAGTTAAGGACCCCTAGGATAATACCTCTATCTATCACCTTGTTTGTTTTGTTTACATGTCACCTAGCTGTCACTTTCAATAAAATAAAGTCAGTCTTATTTTGACACTCGTGTAGGAAGGCTGTTGTTTTTTGTGAAATAAACATTTTCTTTTACTTAAAAGACTTTTTAATTGATCTCAGTCTAATTAATTTACATTATTAAGATAATAATGTGAATAAGAACGAGAGAAAAATATGTACTTTATTTGAATTCAAATACATTTCCGAAATTAAAAACAGTCTTCCTTTCAAAATTAAATTAGCGGGATTTTTTTTTTATGAAATTATGCTTTAGGAGTTAGACGTACTATTAACATTAAATTAGATATATAGAAATATTTCCATTTTTCAAGAAATAAAATAAAAATATATTTATATATTCTTAAAGTAGAAGTAACTTTAAAAATAATTTAAAATACATGGCCAGACTACTTTACGTTAACATAATATAAAGATCAGTGAGAAAAATGATAACACGATAATAAACAGGTCAAGTGTGTGCTGGTTAGCACACATCGAGGGTCCGTAGGCATTCTACTGATGGTGCTTTTTAAAATGCTAAAAAGCCTACTTTGAACTATCCG
The DNA here is from genome assembly GCA_951217055.1 of Gerris lacustris. NCBI lineage: Eukaryota > Metazoa > Arthropoda > Insecta > Hemiptera > Gerridae > Gerris > Gerris lacustris. The sequence continues at coordinate 54,418,374 of OX578277.1, read as the reverse complement.
ATGGGTCTGATATTCTCAATATGCATAAACAAACTTCTGATAAAGTACATTTTGTCAGTGAACCGGTCTATAAACATATAAATACATCGAAAAGAGTTTAGTTGTAAAAAAACGTATTTTGTCAATAATATATATATATATATTTTTTTTTTTCAAAATTCCCAAAAAGTGGTATCTTTACTTTTGGTCGAAGAATGTTCAGGATTTTTTGCACTTTACATAAGCGAGATAGAAGGGGGGACACTTTTCACACCCACTTTAAGCTCGCCTACTCTCGTCCTGTTAAAGCTTATAACCAAAAATTATATATTTTTGGAATCAGCTCAACGTACCCTTTCATACATTACCCTACGCGGTTTCCAAAAAAAAAAATTTTAACCCTTAAGTTTTTTCACCCTAATGTTTTTGAAAAATATTTTTTTTTAAGTCACTATATTTTTAAAATGTGTGGGTAGGTACTATACACATACACATATATGCCAAATTTCCAAGTAATCGAACGAAAGGTGTGTGAGCAGGCGACAGACGGATGGACGGGCAGACACACGCAGGAAAATATAAGGGTCCTGGTTTTGCCTACGGACCCTAAAAATGAATAACACCGAGAACAGGAAATCAATAAAGTTTATAACTGCATGCATTTTACTTTGAAGCAAAATAAAACGCAAAACCCAGAATATAATCATAATAAATATAAATTATAATTTCATCAGTATAAAAATAAGTTGTTTTCGTAAAGGAAATAAAGGAACGATTCCTTGTTATTTTTATTAGAATGGCAAAATTAGCATAGTGCTCTAGAAAATCAGGTAGGACTCGGTTATCTATTTTAATATATACAGAATACATACATTATTGAATGGGAGAATGTAGGTGTAGGCTACCTAATTAGCATACAAAATTTTACATTTACATCATTATACATTTCACACTTAACTAATCTGTAATACCAGCTACGCTAATATTTGCATTTGATAAGCATTAAAAGCCGCAACTAAAAACTTTCGAAAATTCAATCTTATTTTTAATTTGTTTCTTTCGATTTACATTTTTTAGCTGCCAACGTTTTATTAATGTAGAATGTTTCTTAAGTACAACAAATAATGCTTTGATAACCATAGGTATTAAAATAAGTGCACTGTTGCAATACAACGGTTAAACTCTTAATTGCAAAATTACAATCTTCAATATTCATAACCTATTACTATATTCAGTTATGGCGTTATTACAAAAGAAACATTTGTTTATTTATGGTATACATTATTTAGCTGAAAGGTACGTTATTATGCCACATTTTAGCAATTTTACAGGAGGGCTATTTTCTGTTCCCTAGGAACGGTACATTAAGCATCCTTATACAAACATAAATACATACATGTCCGCCGCATCCTGCAGTAACGTTTTCTGGACTTATACACCAACCACAACAAATGCAAACGAGATGACGTAACTTCAACGGACACAAAAAAATAAAAGACCAAGACTACTTAACTAAACATTTTCCACTAGTTTCTTCTAATGCATCTGTGCAGTATTTTATTATATCTGAATATAGATGAAAGATGTATTTTTTTAATTTTAATTACATTATTATATCTTTATTTATAATCAAAGGAGTTAAAAAACAACCACAATCATCTGCGCAACCGTAATGCAGTAGTTACTACGAAAAGTTAATGTTTTTAAAAATCGGTCTTCCAATAATTACTCCTAAGATACAGAATAATATGCTTATGTAATTAATATTAATTTAATTAATATTTATTTAGCAATTAATATGAATTATGTAATTCATATTATACATTTCACACTTAACCCCTGCTTTACTTACACTTCTCTTGCTTTACAACCTGCAATATTGATAAGCTCCTATACTTTTTTCAACTTTGAGAGCCAACAACTTTCAAACTACTAAAATAAAAACTTTTTTAATTTATAATCCTTAATGTACTTTTGAATACATTCAAAAATCAACTATCAAAGATAAAAAATGTTTTGACTTTTTAATGAGTGTGGATGTGGATAATTAAAAAAAAAAAAAAAAAAAAAAAAAAAAATGCTAACCCTCTCATACACAAATACTTGACTTCAACACAAAAGTTAGCTTTCGACCTCAAAGCAATACATCAATCGTTACGATCATACAACGAAATAACATTACACGAGTACACAAGGAGATCTATGTTTTGCAGCGGATCGACGTTTTTGTTAAAATAATATTTATCTAGATATTGAAAAATATTATCTTGATTAATTCTATATAAAATCGTACCTGTTTTGAAAAATAGAAGAAACGGTGATCAGCAAACCAGGAAGCCAAGTCCCAATAATGCAGCTTAGTGTAAAAAATGTGTTCCCGTACACTTAATTAATAAAGTAACTTTACAGTAAAATATTTGTCGTACAAGGTATAAATAAGCACTCGCGATAATTTATCAATGAATTTGGAATAAGTTTCACACTCGGCACGCATCTGAAACAAAAAAACAAAACAAAAACGTAAATACCAATTCTATTTTTGATTACCAGTATCAAAACTAACACTAATATAATAATGCTTAATATTATCTTTAATAATACACGGAAGACCAACACTGTCACACTTGGTTTATATTCTTACAATTAGGCCCAAAATAATACTATTTAAAATAGCATTGTTAGATTAAAGCTTATATGTATAGTTTTAAGGTCTCATAAAATATTAAACATACATATAATTATTATTATTATTATTATACAATTATATACTAGAAAGACTCAATGCAAATAGTAAAAAAAGCGAAGAAGGAAGTTTGGAAGCCACAGACAGCGTAGAAAAAAATAATGGTCCAATTAAACAGATAATACTGGTGTTAAAAAATAAGAAGGACTTAAAAAAAATACTTTCCCTAAGGCGATCAAATGGTATACTACTGCCAATTAGGCTGGGACAGAAAATAACATTTTTTACTGAATAATACTTGAAAATGAAATGATTGGTTATTTGCCAAAGCAAATTAATAATGGTTTATCACAGACTGATTTTACCACTTAAAAGTTATCGTCAGTAAAAAGATATTATTAGAGAATTAAATTAAAGTAACAAATTGATTTTTTTTTATTATTTCAAACGTATTTATTGTAATGATTATTTAACTAATGATAACCAATTATCCGAAATTGGTATGTAATATTTTGTATTTTGATATTGACATGAAACTAATATTTTTTTTTTTACATTTCGTATTAGCTATGTAATAATAATAATCTTAACAAAAAAGCAGTTAGTTAATTTATCACAATTAAAATAAATAGCACCTATGAATATCTTAGGGAGATAGAAATCTCCGTAACCCATTGTCATGACAATTACTAACCTTTATTTATATCAATTAAGGTTTTATCTTTAAGCATTGGCAGACAAAATTAATGAATAAATAAAACAACAAACAGTGAAATATTCTTTTACATCGATACACAACTTAAATTATTACAAAACGGGGGAGCGTCCACTTTACACATTAACTCGATGAAATCTTCTGTGTTAAACATCGCCAGATATGTTCAGTAGAGTACACACAAAATATTTTCGGAGGGGCCCAACTTGACTTTAAGTGTTTCTATGCGAGTTTAGCATACCCCATAATTCATTAATGCACCAGCTGGATTCCCTTGCTTTACTATAAAATGTGTTGTGTATTTCTTTTTATAAATGGAATTGGTTTTTAAACTACCATTATGTATTGTAAGGAGGATTACCTAGTTATCCTTTTTATTATCCGTTATACTTTTTACTATCTTTTGCAATTAAACAGGGAATAACACTATAATAAGACAATAGTATAATTAGAAGAAACTTCATAATCAGAAATACAATAAATTTGTCTATGAGATAACTCCTAAGAAATTGCCATACTTATACAAAAATTACCTAGATACTAAGCTATCAGTTCCCCATTTATTGGGTTTTAAGTTACTTATCAATTCAAAACAGAACTTGTCACTTATGTAAAATAACGTGGTCCATGCTGCAAAAAAATGTTATCCGGAAAACTTACGATTATTAAATTTATATCAAAAAGAGAATCACTCACTGTGAATTCTCTAAGAAACTAAATAGCTATTTCAAAAACAAAATAAACCTTTCGTTGGGTAATTAAATAGGAAATTTATATTAAAATGAATTCTGAACGCCTTTTTTTAGTTTTGGATATGTAAATTTAGTAGATATTTCTAAATAAATAAAAAAAGTTTTGTCTGAATATGTCTGATGATTAATTTATTATTTTGTCTCACTTTTCCCACTTAAAGTTGACGAACACTAGCCCGGCCTGAGTCGGCCAATCTTTAACGCAGTAGAATCACCATAGACGAGAGGACCCACGTTGTGTTCTACACATAATCCTGACTAAAAAGGAAAATTTGCTAGTAGAAATTTTTACTAATGGAATCCACTTCACTCCTTTATCCTTTAATTTTTACCGAATAGGGACGACTGGGGTCGGTTTAGTCAATGCATGTCTAGTTCAATGCATTCAATTCTATTGGTGAAAATCCAGGCCCAGCCGTCAATCGGGCCAGCCTAGAGTGCATCATCCAAACATTTTAATTCAATGCAATGCATTTATTTCCCTCGGCAAAAATCCAAGTCAGCTCGGCCCAGTCTAGGTCGATTTAGTGTGCTTACCATCATATCTTTCAACGTATTTTAATTTTATCAGCAAAAATACGGGCCGTCTCGGGCCGGTCTTATGTACCCCCAATGAAATTCCATCGGCAAAAATTCGAGTCGGCATGGGCTGGGCTAAGTCCCCATTCAGTTCAATACATTTATTCCAAAGGAAAACACACACACACACACGTGTCACGTGTGTGTGTGTGGTAGAGAGAGAGAGAGAAACTAGAATATGCAGTTGACACATGTGAAATTGATATTATAATGCAGAAGATAATGGATCTAGAAAATAAATTAGAAATAGTAATATGCCTAGTCGAAGAAAACATGTTTATCTGTCAGCTTAAGGATAATGCTCTAAGCAAGAGATTAACAGAGAAGAACATTAACAGAGTGGTAAAGAAAAAGTAGGTGACGTGAAAAGGGTAAGAAAGAGAGACACATTACGACAAGAGTAAGATACGAAGGCTTCTCTCTAGGCCACTCATAATAAATGTAGATACAATCATTAATTAAAATACATTAAAAGAATAAAAAAGTCCAGTCATGCACCATGACTTAATGAGCGAATTTTCAAAGAAATCTGCGCTTTATTGGCTTATGATAATATAGGAAAATTTTGGTTTAGAATTTGCTCGGGGGAAAAAAAAAATTGGTACACAGGGGTACGGGGTACAAAAGTCAAAATAGTATTTACCCTTCAAGATGCATGTCGTTGGAAAGCTCTTTAAGAGTACAGTAATTGTTGTTATTTACACTTTTATCATATTTTCACATAAAAGGGGGGTAAAATGGAAAAAACACGTTTTTTGACCCTATATGGTCAAAATTTGACCCCTAAATGGACTCCAAAAATTCTGGCCAACGAACTCATCCTTTCTTTTGATATTATTGACATTTTAAAATTTGTTTGAAATTTTTAAGTGCATTCTAAGGGGAGATATCGTCTGGAGTGACACATATATACATATATACATACATACATAAAAAAAAGTGTTAAATTTTAGGAATCGATTCAGAATGGTCTAAAACGGATTTCCATGGAAAAATTTTTCAAAAATTCGCATTACAAAAATTTTGAAGCCATTGCAATAGCGTAATTTTCTTTGAAAATTCGCTAAAAGTGTTAAATTTCAGGAATCGATTCAGAATGGTCTAAAACGGATTTCCATGGAACAATTTTTCAAAAATTCGCATTACAAAAATTTTGAAGCCATTGCAATAGCGTAATTTTCTTTGAAAATTCGCTAAAAGAAATACTGACAATGGAACTGAAAATACTGGATAAAATAGTTACTAACAATATGTAATTAAAAGAATTCGGGCAATTTACCAGATTTGAAATAGCAGGTGTTATTTGAATTTTGTTAGTGAAGTAAAGAAAAGTGACGAATCTTAACTTTTTTTAGCTGAACAGACACTGAAAAAGGTTATTATCAAAAGAACTATATAACAAAGTTATATCGTTAGTATAATTTGTATTTGTATTGACGAACGGCAAAGTAGTAGCAAGCCCACTACTTAACTAATAAATCTTCTTTAAACTGAACTAATAAATCACTGTTAACACCTCTACACTTCTTATATATGTATTGCAACACCTACCTACTTCTTCAAGAAAGTGTTGTTCTATTCTTTAATTGTGACTGCTTTGTACTACCAAGGTACAACTCTTCAATCCCAACACTGTTGTGATAATTTTATGTAGAAACTATTTTAGGCTTTTTAAGTTTTGTTCCACGTCTAGCTATTGTTTAGCTTCTATGAAAGAAACAGCACGCTAATCAATCTTATATAGGATATAAAATCTTTTGGGTATGTTGTAATGCAAAAAAATTGCTTGCATACGAGTCTGCAAGACAGTGAGACATTTGGTGGTTTCATTTAACGCTTTTTGGTGTAGTTTTTTGGTATCGCTTGTTTAACGCTTTTTGGTGTCGTTTTTTGGTAACGCTTGTGTAATGTTTTTTGGTAACGCTTTTCGAGTTTATGTTCCAAAGTCATGAAAATGTCAAAAAATTCGAGCGTGCAGATTCCTGCGTTTGTAAATTAGGAATTAAATCGATCATATTTTGTGCACGAAGAAAGAAAGTTCTTTTCTTCTTTCCCAGTTTATTAAAAAGTAATCTTTCAGCATCTTCACCCATATTTTTTATAATAAATGCAGAAATTTACAGTATAACAAAAATAAAGAATAAAGTAAAAAATAAATTTTATTATATGTAAGTTTATTAGGAATAAAATTCTAAGGGTTATGGCGTTTGTCCGGTGCAAATAGGAGCAGTAGAGCAGAAGTTGTAGTTAAGGCGGGGCGCCACTGGGGTGCGCGAGCGACTGCTGGGGCGGTGGAGCGAAAAGCGAAGAGAGTGAGACGTGGAACAGGTAGCCGATGGGGAGGGAGGGGTGGGAAAGCCCTACCCAGCGCGGTAGGGGGAGGCCCTACCAAAAGCGGGCAGGCATGATTGCACACCTCCTACATACTTCTACCTTGCTGTTGCAAGTGTAACGCTTTTTGGTGTCGTTTTCTTGTAACGCTTTTCGAATTTATAATCCAAAGTCAAGACATGAAAATGTCAAAAAGCAATATTTAATATTAGTAAATATTTTCAATGGACATTATGTTAATATTTTCAACAAGGAAGACGACTCAACAGAAGGTTTTTGTCAGCATGGCATGCTATACAGAGACATGTAATTTAAAGTTCTTGATGAATAGAAAAAGAATAAGTAACTTATAAAATTTCACACTTAATATTTTTAATATGGCGGACGAATAATTAAAAAGTTTTTCGTCAGCATGATATCATTTTGAAGGTCTTTAACAGTAGGAAAAGAATATGCATCTATTATTACAAGATGCTTTATTTTTTTCAGGCATTTAGAAAACAAGTATGTTCGAAATGTGGATGTTAAATGTGTGTGCTTATATAATGAGTTATAAATCATTTTAAAGCTCTTAAAAGCTTCAGGTAGATTAAGAGGTTTTACTTTACCCTGACAAATGTTTCCTGGTAGCCATATTGAAAAAAAGATTACCGATATTAGAGCAAACTGAAAATTGTTCTACGCGAGTCCATTATACCCCACATCTCAAGTGTATTACTGACATAATTTACTCTTAAATGGTACATTGGGTAAGAATACTTCAAGGATTATTGTTATGTTAGATATATCTAAGCAGGAGCTGGTACCTTTATTAACTTTCCAAGCGATATATAGAGAACAAGCTAAAAAAAGTTACTCGTAATATAAAATTATTTAAAAGAAAATATCAAAAACTTGAAATATTGTCACTGTTTTTAAATAAAGCAAGGAAAATACAAAATAAACACTTCAATGATGACTTTAAATCAACTAGGTACAACAGAGACAATAAAAAAAAATACATTTTTAAAAACAAAACCGATTCATGACTCCGTCAATATTACCACTTTTAATTTTCTTTTCCTTTATGGAAAATAATTATATAAAAGCAAAATTAATTACAAACAAACAATTCAACAATATTTTTTTAAAAAAATGCATAGAAAATGGAATAAAAGAGACTGCCAATTAGTGTGTCAAATAGAATGCTTATACAATCTATTGTCAAATTTATTTATTTTCCCCTCGTTTTTTAAATCTGTCAAAATTGTTTTAATTATATATGAATTAAAGTATTAATTTAGAAAAAATTTAAAAAGCAAAGAGGTTGAACTCATTCTTGGGCTATCTCCGGGCTACTTTCGACAAACCATTCAATTTTATAAAAATCAGATGAGTACTTAAGAAGATATAAGTTTAAATCCATGTATGTTTGTGCGCATGTGGTAGAGAAATAATTGGGCGTAGAGGGTTGAAACTTATATGGGACCAACAATGGGCTAATTATGACCTACCATCCAAATTTCGTTAAAATCAGACGTGTAGTTTCTAGGATATGTTGGTTCGCACAAACTGCGAGCGAGACAGAAAGACACGGAACCAAAAATGGTTGGTCCCGATGTCTGAAACGGATTTCTGTCTTGGAATTTTGGAAATCGGAGACATAAAAAAGTTTGTTCTTCCGAACAGTCACATAGCTTCCGTTACCTTCGGTAAGCTCGGAAGTAAAAATAGAAATTGATTCCAACAGATAAGCTATTAAAAAAACTTAATAGTATGTAGTTTAAATTAGACCTAACCTACGCAACCAACGTTCTTTCATCTACCAGTCCTGTTTTCTTTTTACCTCATAAGGGGAACATAATGATAATTTATCGTTAAATCTAGATAATAAATGCTAATGCGAAGTCAAGTCAAGATATATTTTAATATTCTGCAAATAGTCTTTAAAATATTTTGTTATGCTTATTGAAAAATCAGTACAACTGACTCAAACATAAATGTCTCATATACATGATAAGACTACATTTAAATCCAATATTTAATTTAATCAATTTATATAAATATTATTTATAAGTGTTCTAGAGGTGATTATTTACACTTTTTTTTTATTTATAGAAAAATCAGATTTATTTTCATTGATAGGAAACTAGATTTTTCCAGGGAAAACGTCTTATATGGTTAACTAGTATTTAAATGGAGTACACAATAAAATAATTTTTTTTTAAATTTGCCGGAACCGTTTATTAGAAATAATTTCTTTAATATTAGTTCACAGTTTCAACCTGTTATACAAGGTTCAACCAGATTGAACTCCTTAAAAAAGTCTTTCATGGACTAAGAGTAATGGGACAATAAATGACTAAAGTGAATTGTACGGTGCCACCGAATTTTGTACTTCGATTTGAACCTCTACCTGGTATACATGCAGCAGGGCTGTTTTTCTTCAGAAAATGAGCGGACACCGCGAAGCGGTGCGGAGTGGCCGTTGAAAATTCTAGGGCAAAAAAATTAATTTTCAATTCTGTAAACAGCACCGAACAATTCACTTTTACCGAACAGAATATTTGTTACTTCATAGCTACCAACAAAATACCTAAAATGTTATCAAATCTATTATGTGTAACAATAGACAACTTACCACAAAAGTCATCAGAATTAAGTGACATGGAAATATTTATATAAATCACTTTAAACTAAAACTTTCATTAAATGAGATATTGTGGGATTTAATTATAAAAGATGTTATTTTAGACGTTATCATAACAATAATAATCAATGGCGTAACATCCCATGTGGCTTAGGCCTCCCAAAGGGATAAAAAAATACAGACTAGAACAAATTGTAATATTTTTTTTTTTTTTTTGGTTTGTAGTTTTAGTCCCGTTCAACAGCTTTATTAAGTCATTACAGGACGGGGGTTATCCGGCCGCTTTACTCATCTAATCGATGAGATCATCAGTGTAAAACATGTCTCACCCCGCTGGGATTCGAACTCACAGCCGGGGTTTAGACCTTGGTTTCAGAGTCGAGTGCGTTAACCCCTCGGCTACACCGGCCCCCAATAGTAATATAAAACAAGGAAATGTATGCAAACTATGTAATATGTAAGTAAAAATAGTAGAATAATATAAAATAAACTTAATAACTTACTTCAAGGTATAAGTTAATATGCAGAATTAGTGAATATATTATCCCCTAAAAATCATTTAAATTTATAATACAATTTTTATTTCTAGGTAAAACATTTTAATTGTTTTTCTGTAAATAATATTAAAAGTCGACCAAGAACTGATGGCAATCTGAGGAGTGTGCTAGTACTGTTGTTTTTGTGTCATGTATAGTCAGTTTTAAATTTAATAGACCACTGTGTTGTAAATATGAATACGATTTAAGGAAGGTTTGCCGAGTGCAGGTTACAAAGACTACTAACTCTTGTCTCGCTCTGAATGTAAACAAACTTTTCAAGTTCCGAGTATGTCGATCTAATCATTTATATAAATTGGGTAATCTAAAGACTGAAAAAGTGTCATGAAATACACTGTCCGTATGTGAATTTACGTAAGAAATGCAGTTTTAATTTGATAGGATAAAGCTTAATGTTGTTATTTTATTTTTACTCAATTTAATTTTGATATTGATTGTCGTGGAGTGTTCTCATTTATAAAATAACAAACATTAGCACCAGACTGTACTGCCTTCGGCAGTAGTTGGGACTTCCGATATAAAAGTCTTATCCTGAGTCCCATCACTTCTTGGTCGACATTTAGCATCTCTTACCCGCACAATTTAAAATCTAATATCCTGAGCATAGTTTGTCTAATTAATTTAAGCTTATTTCCCTTTAATTGTTGTGTGAAAGGCATTAATATGTCCGCGATAGACAACTTAACGTTAAATAACTTCACTAATTATATTCAAATGCAATAAATAACTTAAAGTCCTCATACTCTTATTTATACATAGATACCTCTGTATTAGCTTATACTATTAAAGAAACTATTCCGCAAAAGTTCAAATTCTTCTTAACCTCAATTGTATTCTATATATGTAAACAAAAGGATTTTTTACATTCAAAGATATATAAACATAACATTCTAATTAAATTTTGTTGTTAAAGAGGTAATTGAATACCATTTTTAATTCCAGTAGTATTAAAATACATAAAAATATCTTATGAAGCGAAAAAATAAAAATATTCAGTTTGAATTATGGTTTTATAAAAAAGTTTGATTTTATTATCCTTTTGCCTACGTTTACCTCATATAGAGTTAATTATTTATCAACAAATGTACATTAATAATTAATTAAGTAGAATTCTAAAGTTACTTACAGGTTACAAGAAAATGTTTGCTACAGTTATTATACACACACGTGTTACAACGGACGCGAGATCACTGCTACTGGAGTGAAAACAAAACAATACAGTTGGGTCTAACCTAAACATTAAAACAGCTTGCGCTCATCAACAAATATTCCATTTATTATTTTTTAATTTATACATTTTATTATTTATATCAGGCTTGACGTGACCACGACTGGGTATTATATAAATATAAGTAAGAATAAGATTTGACCGGACTTTAGTTAGAAATGAGTAATTAAAGAGAAAATTAAACACTATTTGGCCAAAAATAGATGCACATATAAAATAAGTATTATGAATAACTGGGTGTATGTTCTTTATAGGCTCTCTCATTTTTTGAGATATATGAACGAAATTTGGCACACATATTAGTTATTTAACTTGTAAAAAAACTGGTATAGTTTCATTCCCTAATATTTACTACTCATTTTCAATATTGCGGCCGTTTAAGAGGATCGTTTAATGCCAATTTCCATCAAATTACCTATTCATCAATATATCTCGAAAAATGACATTTCTGGATTTACAAATTTTTATCAAAACTTGCTTAAATTATGTAGACCTCCGCTATGAAAGGATATTTTGATTCAAGATGGAGGCCATTATATTTAAATTTTTGTGGTGGCTAGATCTCCTCTGAATGCCAGAATATCCAAACTTAATATAGTCATTCCTTAATTGATTGAGATGTTCAGTAAGCAAGGTTATTTATGATCCACCATTTTAATTAAAAATGGCGGACTTTGATAATCAATTTTTGACGTAGTTTCTAGGTATTGTCCCTTTTATATTATTAATTATGTGTTCCTGACGAGGGTTATTAAGGGTAAACCTTAATTACCCCCGTCAGGAACACATACATTTTTGAGATTGTAATGTTATATGCCTTTATATTCTCGATAAATCTTCCTTATTTTCGAAGAGGAGATTTAATCTTGAGAACCACTTGTTCGTTGTAGTTTAAAATTTCTAAATTAGTTACTTCTCATGACATAAATATTTTCCATGAAAAGATTTTTCAATTTGATTATTTAATTTAAAATGGTGGCTATATACGTATTTAAAAAGCAATTCCCATAACTCACCTCTACATCACTATATCTAGGAAGTCTTAAACACTTAAATAGCCAAACTTGATATAGTACTTCCTTTATTGGTCTAGATATATATATATATATTTTTTGCTTCCGAGCTTACCGAAGGTAACGGAAGCTATGTGATCGTTCTGAAGAACGAAAAAATTTTAGGTGTCCGATTTAAAAAATTCCAAGACACAAATCCGTTTCAGACATCAGGGAACATTTTTGGTTCCGTGTCTGTCTGTCGGTCTGTCGGTCTGTCGGTCTGTCGGTCTGTCGGTCTGTCGGTCTGTCGGTCTGTCGGTCTGTCGTTCAATTTTTGCGAACCACCATATCGTCAAAACCACACGTCCAATTTTAATGAAATTTGGGTGGTAGGTCATAATTAGCCCATTGTTGGTCCCATATAAGTTTCAACCTTCTGCGCTTATTTGTTTGTCATCCACATGCTCACAAACATACATTTATTTAGAGCCATATCTTTAAAAGTAATTATCTGATTTTTATGAAATTTTTATGGTTTGTCGAATGTAGCTTGCAGATAACACCTGCCTAATTTCAACCTTCTGCGCACTTTAAATCGTGCTAAATTAATATGTCTTATATTATAAAGCCGCATGGCTAACTGACTCACTGACTGACATTAATGTTTACCCACTTCCAGAAGAGCTAGAGACTTGTGGTTTGCGCCATTCGACGCGCAACGTCCATATTGTGGACCAAAATAATTATACAAAGTTCACTCTTCCCCCTCCTTCCCCCCTTAAAAAAATAAAAATGGGTGACTTGATTTTTAAGCTGGTTTGGGGGCTTATTGCGGCTAAACGGTAAGTCGTATTAGAAAATGGGTAGCACAAGTGGTGACTGATTTTAAAAGATCTACAACTTTAGTCCTATGAGTTTTTGTCGTATCATCATCGGTTGTACCCTAGATGGTGATAATTTTGTTATTTTTTGGTTTTATTTTTTTCCATTTTTGTCTTTGAATGGCCATAGTTTCTTTAATAGTTGGCCGATTTTATTTCTGATTGCGGCGATTGAATCTGACACTAATGCTCTTTAAATTGAGTATATTTTATTTCAATAGTTCATCCTACTTGCTGAGAACATGCGAGTAAACTTTTTCCCGTGCGCCGTGTCACGTGACCACTTTTTTTGGTTTTTAATATTGTGTCGTATATCATTTTAAAGGCCTTGATATGTACATTAAAGCTATTTTATTTGTTGATTTTTTAAAAATTTTGTACATATACTTTTGTACCGATTTATAATTTTGTTGTAGGTTAAAGAGAGTCTTTTTTGATATTAGGTTTTTTATTTATATGTATTTATTAGTTAAATGAATGCCCTTTTGTATTGTTTGTTTTTTAAAAATATAACGTTGGTACCTCAGAGTACAGGGGTACAAATGTTAAAGTTAATCTTCTATAATATGATGTATATCGTTGAAAAGCTCTTGCATAGTAGATTAATTTTTGTTATATTCTATTTTGTGTTATTTTTAGTTTTGATGGGGGTAAAATAAAAAAAAACTGTTTATACAGCGGTTTCTACGATTTGGTTGCAGTTTTATATTTGTTTATTAAATTAATTATATGTGCGCTAACTTTTGGTGCTTGTTGGAGGCTTTGTTTCTCCAACAAATGTTTAAATTTCTTCAACTTTATTAAATATTTACTGGAACCGTGCCGCGCCGTTCCAACTTTTTGATTATGTTTATCGAGGTATTTTTCTTAATTTGGTCTTTTCTTTGCGAGGAAGCTATGTGCCACATTAATTGGCAGAGTATTTTTTTTTTGCTTCCGAGCTTACCGAAGGTAACGGAACCTATGTGATCGTTCTGAAGAACGAAATAATTTTAGGTCTCCGATTTCAAAAATTCCAAGACAGAAATCCATTTCAGACATAAGGGAACATTTTTGGTTCCGTGTCTGTCTGTCGGTCTGTCGTTCAATTTTTGCGAACCACCATATCTTAAAAACTACACTTCCAATTTTAATGAAATTTGGATGGTAGGTCATAATTAGCCCATTGTTGGTCCCATATAAGTTTCAACCTTCAGCGCTTATTTGTTTGTCATCCACATGCTCACAAACATACATTTTTATGGAAATTTTTATGGTTTGTCGAAAGTAGCCTGCAGATTGCACCTGCCTAATTTCAACCTTCTGCGCACTTTAAATCGTGCTAAATTAATATGTCTTATATTATAGAGCCGCATGGCTAACTGACTCACTGACTGACATTAATGTTTACCCACTTCCAGAAGAGCTAGAGACTTGTGGTTTGCGCCATTCGACGCGCAACGTCCATATTGTGGACCAAAATAATTATACAAAGTTCACTTTTCCCCCTCCTTCCACCCTTAAAAAAATAAAAATGGGTGACTTGATTTTTAAGCTGGTTTGGGGGCTTATTGCGGCTAAACGGTAAGTCGTATTAGAAAATGGATAGCACAAGTGGTGACTGTTTTAAAAGATCTACAACTTTAGTCCTATGAGTTTTTGTCGTATCATCGTCGGTTGTACCCTAGATGGTGATAATTTTGTTTTTTTTTTGGTTTTATTTTTTTTCCATTTTTGTCTTTGAATGGCCATAGTTTCTATAATAGTTGGCCGATTTTATTTCTGATTGCGGCGATTGAATCTCACACTAATGCTCTTTAAATTGAGTAAATTTTATTTCATTAGTTCATCTTACTTCCTGAGAACATGAGAGTAAACTTTTTCCCGTGCGCCGTGTCACGTGACCACTTTTTTTTATTTTTAATATTGTGTCGTATATCATTTTAAAGGCGTACATTAAAGCTATTTTATTTGTTGATTTTTTAAAAATTTTGTACCGATTTATAATTTTGTTGTAGGTTAAAGGGTTTAAATACTTTTTTGATATTAGGTTTTTTATTTAAATGAATGCCCCTTTGTATTGTTTGATTTTTAAAAATTTTACTTTGGTACCTCAGAGTACAGGGGTACAAATGTTAAAGTTAATCTTTTATAATATGATGTATATCGTATAAAAGCTCTTGCATAGTAGATTAATTTTTGTTATATTCTATTTTGTGTTATTTTTAGTTTTGAGGGGGGTAAAATAAAAAAAAACTGTTTATACAGCGGTTCCTACGATTTGGTTGTTGTTTTATATTTGTTTATTAAATTAATTATATGTGCGCTAACTTTTGGTGCTTGTTGGAGGCTTTTTTTCTTCAACAAATGTTTAAATTTCTTCAACTTTATTAAATATTTACTGGAACAGTGCCAACTCTTTGATAATGTTTATCGAGGTATTTTTCTAGATTTGGTCTTTTCTTTGCGAGGAAGCTATGTGCCACATTAATTGGCAGAGTATTTTTTGTTATCCACCATTTTAAAAATAGCGGATTTTCATAAGTAATTTTTGAGATTTTAACATCTTGAGTAACACTTGATCTAGGACCTTGAAATTTGGAAATAAGTAATTTCTTATGACTAAACATTTCCTGTAAAATGATTTTATAATCTGCTGTTTAAATTCAAGATGGTTTAATGTAATATATTATGTATAATAAATATTTTTAAGCCATCTATGTATTACTAAATCTCGGAAATTGAAGATGCTAGAATCATCTAACAAGCGTTAGAGAGTTTTCTTTGAGTACATATACTCCCACAAACCTGGGAATTTTTCCGCTATTATAATTCAAGATGGCGGACAATTTTGAGTCAGGTTACTATATTTTTGAAACCATTTGAACTAGAACCTTGAAGTTTGAAAATTAATCACTTATTGTTACATAAACAATTTAACTTTAAAATTCAAGATGACAGCTATAATTATTTTTAATAGCTACTTCTTTTTAAATATTTCAAGCCTTAAACGTTAGAATAGCTAAACTTAAAAGTATGTTTCCTTCGATGATTTAAACGTCCGCTAAGCAAATTTTTTTTTATCTGGTGTTTTAATTTAAGGTGACGCATATATATATGTAACTTAACAGGTAAATATATCTTCTGAACCATTTAGAGTAAAACCTTGAAATTTAGAAATTGATCACTAATTATAATATACAGCTGTTCAATAAAAGGGTTTTTTTGAAATCTGTCCTTCAGGGGTAAAATCAAGAGGGGGGGGGGGGATTTAAAAATAAGGTTATAAAGCCAAGCCCGGACCATTCTTACTAGAATGTTTCAATTTTAGAATAGGCTACTTCTTAAAACATAAACAAGATTTTTTTTTATATTAACTTCTAAGGGGTAAAATTGGGAGAGGAAAGGAAAAGAAACTACGGATTTAAAATTTTGAGAGGTGAAACAAGGAGGTTAAGTTTTGCTTAAAAATCACGTGTCCATTCCTGAAGAGTAGAAATTTAGATATGGGAAAGAAATGATTAGCAGTCCAAACAACTAGGACAATGAAACAAGACATCTCGACATCTATAAATCTATATATATAAAATCCAAATACCACTCACTCACTCACTGACTGACTGACTGACACATCACGATATCTCTGAAACCACTGGACCTAGGACCATGAAATTTTGTAGGTGTGTTCCTCTTACCTCCTAGGTGCTCGCTAAGAAATATTTTTAAATCCGCCATCTTGATTCAAGATGGCGGCCATTTATATACAAAATTCGACAAGACGATATCTCGGGAACCAATTGTACTAGAACCTTGAAATTCAGAAGTTGGCTTCATTTTATGAAATTAGTAAGTTTTGATAAATAGTTTACCAATCGGGCATATTGATTCAAGATGGCGGCCATACATATATAAAAGTCAACACGTGTGTATGTTCTTTATACAAATCTACAGTTTTAGTCCGATCTCGATGAAAATTTGCACACTTGACCTTCAAAGCAAGGGGAAAATCACTGTCTACATGAATATTCAAAATTTTAATTTTGGTACACAGGGGTACGGGGTACAAATGTTAAAGTAATGAACATCCTTCATCACCTTCATGATGCATATCGTTGAAATGCTCTTTATGAGTACAGTAATTGTTGTTATGTGTACAGTTTTGTCATATTTTCATTTAGGAGGGGGTAAATTTAGGATATTTGCAAAGAGGTGGGGGATATAACTAGGAGGGATAGAATCTAGATATTCTCGCATAGTAAAATAATTTGTATGCTTTCCTGGTAGTTTATAAACTTATCAAATTTAAAAACACTCCGTAGCGAAGCACGGGTATCCAGCTAGTAGACATATAAAAATACATCTATAAATCATTATATGACAATTTCTATGGCCGTTTACGTCCGATGTATATATATTTAACCTTATTTTCCCACAACACAATAATGTTCCATATATGTTTATTTTAAATATATATAAAGTTCTCGGGGCATTTATATAAATCTACCTATTTTATTGTTATTTTATTCACCAATATTATTATTCTTGAAACACCCAGGTTTTGGTTTACGGACATATATTATGAGTTTAATATATGAGGAATTTTTTTTCAAGACTACTTATTTCTTGTGAATCCTTATCGGAGCATAGGATCTTTCTTCACACCATATCGTTTTTTTTTTTTACTTATCATCTTTACTTTAGAGGCGGACACCCTGAGTTCAAATATATTTCTGGTTCTGTATTTGTACCAATTCACCTTTAAGCCATGTGTCCTTAAAATGCGTTTCTCGTGGCTCCCACAATTTTTTAACTTATCAAAAAAAAAAATCAGTTATTCTCCGTCAATAAACAGAAAAGTTTTAAGGAATTTTTCACACATTACATATTTTATAAGAAAAAATGTAATTGCATAAATAATTTAAAAAATTAACCCCCCCCCCCCCCAAAAAAACTGTTCTAAAGACTTGTTGTCTTACGGCATTATAATAAACGGTTTAAATTTTACAGCAAAAACAAACTTTTCAAGATGGCCGCCATCTTGAAACTATTGGGGACATACATTACAACTATATTTACTTGCCATATTTGAATAATAAAAATTGTTTTTGTGTATTAAAACTATTTTGTAAGCAAGGCTTCTAGTTATACGTATATACATTAATTTAAATTAATACTAACGTCATAAGCGCATTATTTGAAAATATTTTAATAATTAACATTAACTTAAGATAGTAATTAACCTTAAGATAGTTATAGATTTAAAATTAATAATTACTTCGTATAAAAATAAACATTCTATAAAACATACCATCAGATTTACCGTTATTATAAACAGAAATTTTATTCCAGAAAATCCATCAACTATAGGTTCAAATTTCTTTGATTTTCTACATTTTAAACAACTTTTTTTAACTTTTAAATAAATAGTGCATAAGCAAAGTC
Source organism: Gerris lacustris (assembly GCA_951217055.1). Taxonomy (NCBI): domain Eukaryota; kingdom Metazoa; phylum Arthropoda; class Insecta; order Hemiptera; family Gerridae; genus Gerris; species Gerris lacustris. The sequence goes on along the minus strand of OX578277.1, from coordinate 54,399,624 downwards.
GGATTTACGATGTTTATGTCGTCATATTTAAATAAAAATTTCTTAAAATAGGTAGGATTTCATGAGTACTTCAGGTATTGTTGCTTAATTTATAAGTACAATGATAACAATAGATTAAATAGATATAATTATTCATCCTAATAATTTATCGATTGATTTAAACGTAGTAAAAAATAATTTGTAATTCTATAAGGGATGGTGATCTGAATTTTAATTATTTTTACCTTTTAATATAAAGAGAGTATAGTGATGGCGCGGTCATAGTGACTAACCACAGGAAGGTATAAATCTGAAATGGTCCAAATTGGTACACACGGGTACGGGGTACGGGGTACAAAAGTTTCCTCCTGAACGGCTGAACCGATTCGCACGAAATTCGGCACGGTCATGGTGACCAACCATATAGGAAGGTAAAAATCTGAAATGGTCCAAAATGGTACGCCGGGGTACGGGGTACAAATGTTTCCTTCTGAAAGGCTGAACTGATTCGCACGAAATTCGGCACGGTCATAGTGACCAACCACTAGAAGGTATTAATCTAAAATATTATTATTAGAAGGTATTAATCTAAAATATTCCAAATTTGTACACAGGGGTACGGGGTACAAAAGTTTCTTCCTGAACGTCCGATTCGCACGAAATTCGGCACGGTCATGGTGACCAACCATATAGGAAGGTATAAATCTGAAATGGTCCAAAAACAGGAAAAAATGCTTTTTAATTAAAAATAGAGATGTTACTATTTTTGATCCGATTTCAGCTGTTCATAAATACAAATGTTTATTGATTAATATTAAAATGCACGCTCAGCTCAATAGTGCAAGCAGACAACTGCATTGCATTCCTAGTGACATTCTGATAGAGGTACCCTGAGGCTAAGATAGTGATTTTTAAAAAATGTCTTTCTGTCGTCTGTGCAGACGCGTGGAGCCTAAATTACATGCCCGATTCTAACGAAATTTGGCATAAATTTTCAACAAAATCATACCCTGAGGTGAAACCGAGAAATTAATTATAGCTCCAAATTTGAGGGCGCTACCCCCCAAGAACTCTGAAAAAACGGTTCCGACGATTTTGATTAAAAGAAAATAATAAAATGTGGTCCATTTAAATATGAATCTAATGATATAAGCTGTTTTCCCAGGAAAAATCTAGTATTCCGAGACATTGATGAAAATAAATCTGATTTTGTTGAAATCGAAAATAAAGAGTAAATAACCACCTGTTGAACTTTTTTTCTTTTTTTTTAAATCAATTACCTAAATGAGATATTATGAAATTTAAATACAGTTTCAACAATATGACAAAGCTTGTTTGAGCTGACTTGGACCCATTTTTGTTATTAAAATAATATATGCTTTTTCTGGAGTTTGGTTGTGGTTGATTTGGTATATGACCGAGACTCACAGATTTAATTTCATTATAGCCATCATTCAGTTAACTTGAATATAAAAAAATATCTAAACTTACAAAGAGATCAAATACAGAATGCAATCAATATTTAATCTCTGAAACTTAGACTTCTATTTACAACCAACCCTAAAGTATATTAAATCGGAAAGTCCAGTAAGCTACTCTCAAATGTTTTTATTATTAACGTAATAATAATATATTGAGGTCTTTTAAAGGATTATGGAGTTAAACTTTATAATACCCATGATTCTATTCAGTAATTTTCTATCAGCAAGGTAATTTTTAAATCCAGAAAGGTTTAACTTACAGTATTCAACATAATATAAATTCTTCTCTTAACTAGTTTAGCAATATATATTTTCGAAGTTCCGACTGTTTCTAATGTATACTACCATAACTTTTGGGCAAGCATATACTTATATTAACTTACCAAAGGAATGAATGATCGCCCATCTTTTAAGCTAAACATTTTCTATCATGCCTTTACAAAACCAAAGTATAAACCTTGTGTCATTGCAGTATGAGTAATTAGGCTCAAATGTCTAATATGAAACCAATCAGAAGCAACAATCGTTTTGAAAACCTCTTCTTAAGAATATTTGCAGAAGAAAAAAGATACAAACAAGCAGGAACCTTGACTTGCCTTCAAGTTACGTTTCAGTGAGCAGTGATCAGCAACTGAAGTTGAGCCGCCATACACAAAGTACAATATAAATTAGTAGATTGTTCCTTGTAGTATAAATTCTTGTTGGGTATTTTAAGGAAAATTCAAACGCCTCACATTTGCGATATTTCGACCCCTATCTGATTACATTGTCATAGTTATTGTTTTATATAAAATTTCTTGAAAGTACTTATTTGAATCATACAGATTTATTTTTGACCTTAACTACTCCCTTAAATATATGGAAGTTTTAAGTTGAAGTAGGTAGTATAAATGTGTTGTTCTTGGTAGTTTCATGTACTTCGATGTCTGAGATATTGTTAAATAATTGTGTATTTGACAGTACCTAATTTCAGGTGAATTGACGAGAATTCGTAAGATTCAAATAAATACTTTCAAGAATTTTTACATAAAACAATAACTACGACAATATAATCAGCTTGTCAGTCAGCTTGGGAATGATCCAAGGAGGGATCGAAATATCGCAAATGTGAGGTATAATATACGTTATTTGATCACGGTTTCAAAAAGTCTTTTGGAAGCTAATATTTGATGAGATTTGATCATTTAAAACTAATAAAATTTTTAGCATTCAAAATTACATTAGATTAAAAATTGATGGGGATTCAGTAATAAACTTCTGAAATATTCAAGTTAAACACCATAAAAAAAACGAATAAGAAATTCTCCTAAAGTTATTTTCGTAAGATATCAACGAGAAAATGGCTTTCATGAAACTTTGGCAGCGCTAAGCCTATTTTTAACAATATGTATATTGAAGTCTTCCGGTGGAGACCGAGAAGTGGTTAGAGATTTTACAATTTAACATTTAACTTTCAAGAGAATTTAAACGTTTAACTTTTAAACGTTAAATTTCAATATCTATCAATATAATAATTATTCTCCAATGTTCTGATGCTTTCTATTTTTATTCACCTACGTCTCGATACAATATGTATAAAACCTGGCTACGCCGGGTACTTCAGCTGGTATATATACAAAATACGAATTCAAGACCAGCGAAGTTTCCAGAAAGAAGAAAATTGTATAGGTAAAACATTATTACAATATCGATAGAAGAAGAATTGTCACTTTGGATATAAAGTTCCGGGGGTATGTATATTCTTGAAAATAAACAATTTTTTCGTTAGATTTTCTTAATTATTGAGATCATTTGAGTTTATTTCAGAGCGATATGCATTATTCTGCAGTTAAGACTCTCAGACTTGGGGACTGTAAGGTTAAAATACTATAATCCAATTACATGCTAAAAATATTATAGGTTTCAAAATCAATTTCTTTCACCTTTAAAATAGCAATAGGAGGACTGACTTTTTAAACACCGTGAACACTTAAAATCTGAAACAATTTTTTTTAAATTTATTTAAATAAATATAATATACATTATTTGTTGCGTTCGATGTAGTGCTCAGCAACATCAGACAAAGATGGTAAGCTGAGAAGTTCGGAGCTGTATTGTTCCTCTTCTCCTTGGTCATCTGAGCCAATAGTATCCAAATCATCCTTCTCAAATGTGATAGTTAGTTTCGGCACTTGCTTATCAAAACCTCTCGAACTACACGCTTGATTAAAATCTTGAATGTTCATTTTCTTCATTATATCTTCATACTGAAAAGATAATGACAGTATTTAATTTATCATGATTATAATGAAAACCACAGACTTAGTGAAAATGCAGGGTTATTACAGGTGTGGGTTAAATGTTAAACCCACAGAGGGGGGTTATGACGCAGACTGCGTCGTTAAAATTCTTGGGGGGGGGGGGGGGGGTAGTAAATAGCACTTTTTTCACTTTTGGGGGGGGGGGCGAATGAGATAAATTCGTCCCCACCAAACATCTTTTCCTGTAAGGACAAACTTGCCCTCAGAAATCCTTAAAACTCATCTTTTTGCACTTATATTTTCAAAAATTCTCCGGGGGAGGACCCCCGGACCCCCGCCGTTATTTGTTTTATATAAAATAAAACAATCCTCATATAATATGTGGGTACATAATGCAAAAATCGTTACTTTATCTTAACAAATCTTGAAACGATCTGTTATTTTTAATAAAATTTCAGGTTAACTAAAAAAGGAGATTTATTTAATTTACTATTTCATTTTATTCTTAAATGTAACATTTTGTGACGAGAATGTACATTATAAATACTGACAAATATAATTCTGGTAAAGTATTTATATGTTATAACTTATAACCGAAGATGATGTGTATGTATATTAACATATCTCAAAATGTTGGGGGGGGGGGGGGGGGAATTGCGTCATGGAGCTTAGGGGGGGTGGGCACCCCTGGTTATTAAAATGTCTAACCTACACAAACCTAAAAGCCAAATGTGCAAATAATTAATTAAAGTAGCAATTGTTAATATAATTATTAAAACAAGTAAATATGTTACTGTAATAATAATTAAATTCTTCACTTAAATTTAGGCTTAAGCATTATTCAGATACAAAAATTTTATTAAAAAAATCGGATAAACTGTCTATTAAATTACTGACTGAAACAAAATCTTTTTAAAAACGAGATCAAATAGATATTGATTTGCCTCACTCAAAATAATTCCAATAATTTTTATCGATTACTTTAACCAATATATTTGAGTATGAAATAGCTATTTACGTACCTAGAACAGTAAGGGCGTTATTACAGGCCAAGGGCGACGTTTGAAAGCACGAGTGCGTTTAACGCCCGAGGCCTGTCATGGCACACTTACTGCTCGTGGTGCGTACACTATTTTATCGCCCACCACATGTAAACTAATTAACAAACACATAAACTATTTTGCCGTAATCTTCAAAAACAATAAATGCATATTAAGTTTAAATCAATACCAAAACAAACCGCAGTTATAAAAATATTGATTGTTTACAAATTGAACAGCTGACGCTGAGAACTACTAGCGCTTCATGCACTCCGCGGCCCGGCCAGGAAGCGGCCGCTTCTCGAACTACTAGTGGCCCTGTAATGAAAAAGCTTGCATTTTTACAGGCCCCATGGCTGTAAAATGGAACTTTACCGGCCGCTTAGGATAGGAATGTTTACAAGTGGAGGGCGGTAAAATATGTTATTACTTTGAAGAAGATTTCTTCCAATAGTTCACCTGTCGATATTTTTTAACAATATATAATTAACTGAGGACATATGAAAACATATACAAATCTGACATATATTGCAGAAGATACATAGCTTGCAGAAGCTTTGAGTATTTCTTATTACAAAATAAGCAGGATGCTTTATCGTCACGTATTAGTAAGAAGTTACACTAATCGTGCCGATAAAGTAGCCCGTCAGATGAGTGGAGGAAGGTTGTGGGTAAGTAATAGTAAACGCCTTTTCTTTATTTCTAATTACACTCTTGAGAGTTAAGTAACTCTCTAGAGCTAGAACTACTACCTCGAAATATCTATCAGTTGGTGGAAGTACGGAAACAGATTATAACTATGAAAGATCTAAAAAGGAGGAGAAATATTTATTGCTAACGTTTTATTTGATCTCAAATCATTAAGACGAAACCAAGAAAAATTATAAATAATACCGCGTTAACGTTTAAACAACGCAACGCCCAGTCTATTTTCTAAAAGAATAAACTTTTAATCCTGATTGCTGTTGGATATCAATCAACACACCAGCAAGAAATAACTGAAATACACACTATAGAAAGTAGTTAGTAATATTTTTCTCAACAATTGAAATTTTAAAGCTAAAATTACTTGTTTTAGTGAACAGTACTTGTTCAATAATTTAAAGGCGATATTTAATTACTCCGATTGTAAGGAGTGGGTTGTAAGCATGTTTCCCGCCCAAAAAGATAAGGCAATGCTTATCAGTAATGTAACTAAAAGTTTCTAATACTTTGAATAGACATTCCTGAATGAATATAATGAAATAGAGGGAGAAACAATAGGGGATCGGTTCAACAGCCATCTCAAGGTAAAAAATGTTTCATCCCTGAATAGGAGACTAGGTACACAAAAAACAACTACTGTACAGTGATATGTACTGAAGTGACCACTGTTAAAAATTGGGAAGTAAAGAAAAAAAATATTTAGAGAGAAAAAAAGATACTATGAGCATCAGAGAGAAAAATAGGGGTGATGTGGAAAAAAAGAAAAGTATAAAAGAGATATAAACAAGAATAAAAGAGAAAAGGTGAAACAGGAGTGCGGCTGGGGCCCTGCTCTGCTTTTCTTTTAATTAAAAAAGTTATCAAAAACTGAATGCACGGTGTACTTTAATCATGTATTCCAAAAGGAACACCGGAGAAAATTCACTACCTCAACAAACACTTTTAAGTAAACCCACTAAGCATTTAGTGATCACTTATTGAATATGAAGTTTTTATAACTGTGGTTTGACTCGAGCCTATATTTTAACTTTATGCATCATAAAAGTTATTTTTTAATTCATCTACAAAATATGCTTTTTTTGTTGGAGTCTTAATAGTTATTTTTAAGTATATCTACTTCACATGAGTCTCATGTCGATCTCCGACTTGAAGTAGACTCACCTCTCACTAAACCTTTTTATTAATGTAACTCTTTTAGTTCCGCAATAGGCACTGATGATGATTTTGAAAGCTGCTTTAGCATTAATTATTTTTTAATTTACGTGGAGAGTGGAGAGACAGTTTGTGTTATTCCTTTAAGGGGGTTCCCAACCAGGGGTGCCCGCACCCCCTGGGGGTGCGAGAAACATTTTTAGGGGGTGCGAGATTATTTTTTTAAAAAACAGAATTTTTTCTGAACAATTTTATTAACATAATAATTTTATTTCAATAAAAAATAATAATATAATTACTTCATAATTTTTATTTATTTCTTACATAATATAAAACAATAAATTTTATTAAATATAAATTTTATTAAATAAATATAAAGGCCTAATATGAATAATACTTTGATACTAATTTACGTTTAATACTAAACAGGAGTCAAAGTGTTGATTCACGAGGAACTCTTCCGAAAATAGGTTATGTGGCTGTTGATAAACCACTTCTTCTTGCATCCTATAAAGTTGCCTATAACGTAGCCAAAAACAAAAAACCTCATACAATTGCTGAGAATCTTATCAAACCATGAGAACTTGAAATCGCTTCTATTATTCTCGGAGCAGATGCTAAGAAAAAACTGGAACAAGTGCCTTTGTCGAACAACGTTATTCAGAATAGAATTAGTGAAATGAATGACGATATTTTGAGTCAAGTAATATCCGATATTAAAGAAAGTCCGACAAAAATATCTATGCAACTGGATGAATCTACTGATGTTACAAATTGTAGCCAGCTTATATGTTTAGTTCGTTACGTGGAAGACGATAAAATAGTAGAGGATTTTTTATTTTGCAAGATTTAAAAACAACAACAACTGCAAAAGATATAATGAATATTGTTAAGGATTTCTTTCGTAGAAATGAACTGAATATTAATGTTATTGGTTCAGTTTGCACCGATGGAGCTCCTGCTATGCTTGGAAATAAATCTGGATTTTCAGCAATGCTAAAATATGAAATTCCCAACTTGCTTGGGACCCACCGTTTTCTTCATAGGCATGCATTAGCTGCAGAAAATGTACCACCTAATTTAAAGCATGTGCTTGATTCCTGTGTTAAAATTGTTAACTGGATAAGAGGGCGAGCATTGAACCATTGAATTTTTAAATCTTTTTGTGAAGATTTGGGCAGTGAACATTCAATTTTGTTGTATCACACTGAAGTCCGCTGGCTGTCTCGGGGCCAAACTTTAACGCGAATTTTCGAGATACGCAATGGTATTAAACTATTTTTAGAGATGGACAATAGCCCCTTATTTCACCAATTTGAGTCAGAAGAATTTGGACAAATGCTGGCTTACCTTATGGACATATTCACTCGCATGAATGACCTGAGCATATCTTTACAAGGTAATTCAGTTAATGCAATATTTGCTCATGAAAAGATGAACGCATTTAAGGAAAAAATAATTCTATGGCGTAGAAAACTTGAACAAGGAAATTTATCTAATTTTCCATCTCTCGAAGAAGAAGTGGAAACATCTACTCAGCTATCTCTGGTGTCAAAGAAAAGATAATAAACCATTTAGAAATAATGACAAATTCGTTTGCTGGGTACTTTCTTGCAGGAGAACTTAACTTTACGGAAGAAAGGATTTTTAATCCAATTGCTTTTAAAATAAATAAAATGTCTGACGATGATGAAGTAAAAGAAGAACTAATAGATTTAAGGTCATTAAAATTTAAGCCATTAAAATAAAATATGTTTTCAGAACTTACTATACTTTTTACTTTTGTAAAATATATTAATAATTGATATTTTTTATAGTAATATTGAATATTTAATTTTAAAACCTTCCTTCACTGCCCAAGATTAATCAATAAATGTCTACTTTTTTTTAGCTCAAATAATATCTTTTTCTAGGGGGTGCGAGAGGTAGTTCGAAAAATTTTAGGGGTGCGGACTGTAAAAAAGGTTGGGAACCACTGCTTTAAGATGTCCTCCATAGACGCTCCCAAATCTAGCATATATCTAGTATGATGACTTCAGTTGTTAGAGTCTCCATAGTTAGTTCGTTTACGGTGAAGACTGAATATGGTGCACTTTTATCAATTCACTTGAAAAATTAAATATTTGTCTTATTTCTTTTTACCTGAGGATTTGCAATACTTATTGGAAACACGAAAATAAACAAATATTAAATAATTATGTATTGAATTATTGTTTACCGCCTTGGCTTGTTCACTCTTCTCAATGGAGGCAACTGAAATCGAAGTATCAGGATCCTGAATTTGACCTGCCAATCTGCTTCTCATCTCTCTGTTATACAGCTTGATTTGAACTAACTCGTGCAGCAAATTTCGATTATCCTACACAAAAAAAAGGGAAAATATATAACGTTAATAAGATAGAATACACCAAAATATTTACGATATTCTAAAGGTTAAATTAGATTTGATTTAGAACAAGATTTTTCGGATGGAGTGAGTAAAAGAGGCAATTGAACCATAATGCGTTTGATAACAACCGTCAATAGCATTAAAATTTTAATTTATTATTAACTATAAGAGAAATACAAGGATACATGGAATGTTTATTAAATTAATTCATTTTAGACCTGTGCGCTAGTTTAAAAAGCTTCGAATGTAAATTGAAAATTAGATATCGTTCATTCTTGCACATCTTAACGTGGTTTGGCTCCGGCTCCAAAATATACAATAATATGGCAGGAAATTAAAAGTCTTTATATTTAAATTGAAAATATTACAGAGAGGAGAACACGATTCTGATTTGTGTTTCAAGTAAAAATGTTTAACCAAATTAACTCTATAATAAAAACCAACATATTTATGGCGCAACATATATTCATCTATGGCGCCGCAAAAGCGTTGCCATAGATGAATCCCTTCGGGCCTCCGCAATTACGTATCCGTATCCGCTAGCTGTGAACCCACCTTTATACTCTTTTGTAAATCTGACAGCTCAGATAGGCCAACCTATGTGAGGGAAAAAATTAAGAACTAACTAGGCGTTATCTTAAGGTTATCCAGTGATATTTTTGTTTGCCTAGTTGGCTCGACCTACAACCAGACAAAATCTCGATCTCTTATTGGCTCCCCTCCCGTTTTTTTTTCGATTTTCCCGAGCTGTCAGAATAACAAAGTACATATAATGGCATGAGTATAGTCAAGATAATTCGAATTTCTTTAACTTTCATCCTAGTATAGGTGTGCAACAAATATATTGTAGAGCTGCAGAAAAATTAATTGTGTAGTTTATTGTTCAGTACCTAAATACTTCTATACCAAAAACAATTTAATTTAATACCTAATTAAAATAATTTGCAATAAAACCTAAATTAAAACAAATTTAAAAAATATATAATTTGATTATATAACTATTATTACATTCAGGTATTGGAGCTTGGACCTGAGCATTTTTATTACAAAATACATTACGTGTTTTAGTCCCTTAGATAATTTACATAAATATTAAGTGTATATAAACCTGTAGGTCTACACTCAACATTAGATAGACCTTTGTCAGTAGATAGAGTCGTAAAGGGAATGCCCACTAAGCAGAGGGCTGAAGGGTTTACATTACTATTATCCTCGCCCTGTATCAGCACTATCTACCTAATGCTTTGCTTGTCAAACTGTTGCTCCACATGCTAGGAATCCCCTCAACTGCTAACTGCAAATGTTGTAGCCTGCTTGCGTTATATAGCTATAGCAACCATTACTGACGCAATTCCATTTAAATGCAGAGGAACAACCAGCAAAATAACAAATAAAGTATATAAGGTAGTTTTTGTTGTAACCCCAATCACAATTGTAATAAATGATTTAATGGATTATTAGGGTCCGTAGGCAAAACCAAGGACCCTTATATTTTCCTGCGTGTGTCTGTCCGTCCGTCCTGTCGCCTGCTCTCACGGCTACACCTTTCGTCCGATCACTTTGAAATTTGGCATGTATGTGTCTTGTACCTGCCCTCACATGTTAAAAATATAGCGACTTAAAAACAATATTTTTCAAAAAAAAAAAAAATAGGGTAAAAAAACTTAAGGGTGAATTTTTTTTTCGACACCGTGAGGGGTATCATATGAAAGGGTACGTCGAGCTGATTACAAAAGTATATAATTCTTTGGTTATAACTTTGATAGGGCGAGCGTAGGCAAGTTTGAAGTGGGTGTGAAACGTGTCCCCCCCCCCTTCTATCTCGCTTATGTGAAGTGCAAAAAATCTGAAAAAATTCATGAACATTTTTCGACCAAAAGTAAAGATACCAGTTTTTGGAAATTTCGAAAAAAATATTTTTTTTTTTTTTTTATTGACAAAATAAGTTTTTTTTATAACTATGGTCATTTCGATGTATTATATGGTTGTTCTCCGGCTCAGTGGCAAAATAAATACTTTATCAGAAGTTTGTTTTGTGTTTTGAGAATATCAGACCCATAGGATAGTTCAAAGTAAGCTTTTTAGCATTTTAAAAAACACTATCAATAGGGTACTACTTAAACTATACAGGGTTGCCTACGGACCCTCGCTGTGTGCTGACTAGCACACACTTGACCTGTTTATTTACTTTTTAGGCTTTGACAGACATCCCTTAAGGCCCTTAAGAGATGTTCCACACCTTACTACTACACAATTGGCTAAGATTCTAATTACTAGTAGTTTCACTTTATGTTCGAGTTTGTAAATTATTTTAAAATTTTCTTCATTCGTAATTTTATAATTAAATATTATTTGCAGAACTTTTAAATTATATTCAATAGTGTAATGACGACCAAAGGAATAAACTCAAGAACCGTAAGAAGGGAAAAATTGATAAGTAAAAAATAAAGAACAATACCTAGGTAAAAGGAAATGAAAAAAATAATAGAAAATTGATTGACAAGCAAAATATCAATAGATAAAATACGTCAGACAAACTCTGAACAAAACTTTCTAGTAGGGATGAATAGTGGTACTGAATTTAAAGCTGATAACATCTGATTAATTGTTAAACATATTATTTAAGCGTGTTTAACAGCATGTTTACATTTCTCTTTCAATTTCCGATAATTTAGTCGGCAAAAGGTAATTAATTATTCGATAATTGGCGAGTCCCTCATATTAAGAATGCGCCTCAGTCAACAAAGATTATTTAAAATGTTATTTTAAACAATTTAATAAAACTACGCGATAAAGAATGAGACTATACACTCAATTAAGTCTAGTGTTGGAAGGCCAAAAAAAAAACAAAAAACAGATCACATCCCTAAGTCGCGAAAGGGCTAGAAACTTTTTGACCCTGCTACAAAAAATAGTTTGATTAGATATAAATGGTATATAAACATTAATATCCCATACTCTATAATGTTTACTTATAGAGATATACGAAAAAAATAGTATTGATACGAACGGTATATGTTTGTTTATTTATAAATTTCGATCCATCCATATTTTGCTTACTTGGAGAAGTTTTTCCCGATGGACGCATTTTTTAGCTGTACATTCTTTCTTTTGTTTCTTTCCACTGTCATCCATTTGAAGCATCTTCTTGAACTCGTGGGGCTTCAGAATCCTTTCAACTTCCTCTCCTATTTCAATATCCTTGGATTTGGCGTCTGTTAGGTGTTTCTGGATAACAAGCTGAAAGAAACAAAATGCCACGTTTAATTTGAAATTTCTGTCAAACAATATAGGTTATTGGATATTCTTGTTAGCTGTTTTTGATCTTATGTTTCTTATTGAGTGTTTACCATCGCTATAATTTTTCCCTTTCAGTTAACACGTTAGCTATATATACTATGTTATAAGGTCTCTTTGATTTTCTGACTTTATATAGCTTTAATATTTCTAAAAATTTCTATTTCTCTCTTCATTCAAGACTTAAATAAGTCCGTGACTGTCAATCACCTACGGTAATGAAAAAGGCAGTTTGTAAAGAACCAAATTTAGCTTGGAGCAGTAAGGAATCTTAAATTGAAAAGTCTTTTGAACAAGCTAAAAGGAGATATTATTATAAAAGTAAAGAAAGATTTATTTATAAAACAAGAGTAAGAAAATAACAGAGCAATTCATGTTGGTAAAAAGACTTGCGTAAAAGGCAGATCAAGAATGAGCTGATTGTTAAGGGTAGAGAAGCGTGAAAATTTCAACCCTTCTATAGTATGTTTTACTTTTTAATGTTGACTTCAAGTAAATTTGACAGTTTAAGAGAATATTAAATTTTTATTTTTGAGTTTACCGAAGGTAGCATTGCAGAATTTTTTTTGTCTACAAATTCAAAATTTCCATCACCGAAACATGCGCTTCAGATATTAGATACAATTTTATGCGTACGTCCATATTTTGAAAATAATATGTTAACATAGATGGTCCCATGTTAAATTTATCCTTCTGCACACATTGGTTCCTCTCAATCACGCATTTTACTTACACTCATATTTGAAAATCTACCAATTTTTATTTCATAATCATTAAATATATTAAAGGTCATAAATATGGAGTCATTTGTCTATAGATAGGACGCTAAGTCCTATCTACACAAGAATTGGCGTTTTTTTACAATAATATGTTTTAAAAAAAAATGTAAGAGAGGGGTGACATAAGTTTTGACATTATATATTCTTTGCATAGTTTTACTTACTTTTAAAGCAGGTATTAGTTTTTTGAAATCATATTCACTGATCATGGTTAAATCTGCTTTAAGATTATTCATCTGACTTAGAATATCCATATAGCAAAGCTTAAGATTTTTACATTCTTGCGTAGAACCTTTATAAAGCATTCGTAACTTTACTGTGTCGCTCTGACTTGTTTTCACTTGCTTCAGTAAACTCTTAATTTCTAATTTCAGCTGAAAAATAAAAGTAAAAATTGTATTAAACTTTTGTCAATTTCAATTCCTATTTTTAATATTAGCTATGAATAGGGCACAATAAAGTTATTAATCAAAATATAGATTATTACTTAGAATATAGAATATTAGAACTTAGAATATCCAATAGACCACCACGAATGTTAAAATTTATAGTAATCATAAAATCAATTAAGGATAAGCTATGGAATTTACGCTAACATAAATATTATTTAAATAGAAAAGAAGATCATAATTAACTTTAATAAACACACAAGATAATAAAAAATCGGTCGAATAAATCGAAAAGAACTTTCTCATACATAGATATTGGCACTATAAATTCAATAATATATTATCATTTAATTAATTTATTGCTTCCGAGCTTACCAAAGGTAAAGTGCAATACTAAGAGATCTGAAAGCAGTACTGAAGAACAGTAAAATTCCAAGACGGAAATCCGTTTAAGACATAAGGGAACATTATTGGTCACGCATCTGTTCGTCGGTCTGTCTGTCAGTCATTCAATTTCTGGGGGGAATTAAACTAAAAAAGACGATAATGGGATGTAAAAGCATAACATCAATTAATTGTGCATGCGAGGAAGCTGTGTGCTACACTAATTGGACAAAACTATTTTTAAACACATTCAAAAAGTGTTAAGCAGGTGGTTGCTAACTTGGTTTTAAATTTTCATCAACATTTCAAAACTTATATTATTTCCGGGAAAATTACTTATATTATTAGATTTGTAATTAAATCAAAATCATCAGAACTTTTTTCTAGTTTTTTGTGGGTGGCGTCCTCAAATTGTCAACAATACACTACTTACTTACTTACTACTATTACTTACTATTACTAACAATAACTAACAATACTTACTATTAGGTAGGTGGATATTGACTGTGAAATAAAGAAATATATTTTGAGCATTGTATGGATAGGTCAAAAGTACTTTTGATTGATCCTCACTATCCTCAAATTTTATTTCTAAAAATAATACTAACTAAGAGTTCCAGGGACCATCATGAACTCCGTTGTGGATGAGTTACGGAGAGGTGCCGCAAACATGAATACCATACACAAATTAATAATAATTTAAGTGATTAACTTTTTTAAAAAAAAAACACTCCTGTGTAAATGGCATGCTTAGCATGGTTGCTCATTCCTGTTTTGCATTATTAAAATCTAGATTGGTAATGGATATTATATAGTAAATACAATAGTGGTTAATATTAAAGAAACGAATGTTATAAAGTATGTACTCATATAGTATTATAAAACTGGTATTGCTGTAGCATGACAGTTGAAATAATATTTATAAATAATTGTGAACTCAAGAATATTATCAAAGGAAAAGCCCTCATAGTTACATCCTTGACGAGTCTTATTGATTTAATACTTAAGAATACATACCTCTTGGTTCTCTTGCCTTAGATTAGATATAACTGACACTTGTGGCTCGATAAGTAATCTCATCTCCGCGGCTACATTTCTACTAACTTGCTTTTCTTTTTCCATGCTTGATTGCTCTTTTTCTGATATTTTTATTTTTTCATCCAGTTCAATTATAGTTAGTGACTGCTCGTGTAACTCCTGTTTTAGGTTATCTACTTTCTGAAAAATCGATATTTCTCCGGATTTATATTTAGAAATTGGTCTTTAAGTTAATTATTATTTCAGTTTTGCAATTATTATATTTAAAATGTCGAGAAATAAATCAAGCCAGAGAATGTTCAAATAAAATCAGGAAAATGGTAATTTTAAGTTTGATACACTCCTTTTAGATCTTCGGTTGAAAATAAAAAAATACTGAATATGAGGAATGGAAAATTTAATTTACACTAATTGTTGAATTACTATTTCACTATTTGGAATAATAATTTTATCAAATTTACTTTAACAAAAAACAAGACTAACAATTATTTTTAAAAAAGCAACGTTAAGATATAAATTTATGTTTTTATTTTTTACCTTCGATAAAATTCTTACTAAGTTTTTAAGTTTATTATTTTCTTCTGTTAATTTTTCCGTTTGATGTTTCTGAGATTCCATTCTAAGATAAGTACTGAAACCAAATTAAAAACTTAATAATAAATCATTTCAAGATAAAAAGAACATTTTATATACTACGTTTTTAAATTTTCTGTTGAATCGTATGTAATGTTGATAATATAATTGTTATTGTTGTATAATAATGTTAGTGAAAAAAAAAGTTCCGAATTTATTAACTTCACATAAATGACAACCATCTAGAGAGCTGATATTAAACCTATAAAAGGACAAATCTTTGTACAACGGATCTCCCCAACACCAAATCTAAACCTTGCCATAGATATATTTGAAATAATGTAATCGATAAATAATATAATCAATATATTTCCTGTTTGGCCGTCATTAAATGTTTATTTCTTATTTATAAAAATCACAAATTTGAAACCCGTCAAAATGAAGATTGCGTAAATATGGGATATGGCAAAACAAATAAAATAACTTGCGGATTTTTTCCGAACTAACTTTCTATACAGCAAAATGTGCTGAAAACCAATTAAATTCTGCTGAAAGATGGCTAAAAGTATTAAAATAATGCTTCGGCATGTCTAGCTATAAGGGAAGCTGGTTAGAAATCGGTTGCCAGATTTGTACCGGACAAACAAACAAACAAACAAAACAAGAAAGCAAGCTAATAAAAACGTAGTAAAAAGTATAACTAAATAATACTAACTACTTTCTAAAGGCAATGAATGTTACATAGTATGGAAATTTTAGCCATCTGTTAAAAATAATAATCCTTGAGCAACAGCCTTTTGGCAGGCCCTAACCGTCCACAACAGCCTTTGTACGACAAGGGCCTGCCATAAGGCTCAAGTACCCAACTCTTTTAGACGATGACATGGAATGGCCATGTTACTCTCAATCAGCCGCATAAATCGTTCAATTGGCATTCGCAACCGGATGTCACTTCAATTAACCAGCTACCAATTTATACCACGATTCTGAGTGAACTGAGAGTGGTATCGAGAATATATCCCGGAACCTAGCACATATGAATAGAATGAACCTTAATCGTCAGTTAATTTGACCAACTAAAGCGGTTGCTTCTATGTACATAATATATAATGAAATATTTTAATGTATATACCATGTACTAATGGCTTTTGACAATAACCTAATAACATTTTTCTAGGAGATTATTCACAATGAGCCAATTGCAAAAGCATAGTAGAAGTAGAAACAAATAAATTAAGTCCCTTAGCTTTGATGGCACCAACTATTGTATGTCTAAAACTGTGACTGTCATTTAGGCCTAATGTTCTGAACAATTAATAGTTATTTTAATTAGTTTATTTAATTAAATGATTTCTAATTGTTTAATAAACCAGACTAATATTTAGAATTACATATATGCAGTGCACTAAAGGTGTATAGGGACACACCGAACAGAATGACAGGAAAGACACCCTCAGAATTATTGATGGGAACAAGGTTAAGGACAAGATTGGACAATTTGAGAATTGATCATACTATTTGAGTAGAAAATGATCAATTTAAAATGAAAGAAGATGATAAAAAGGTAAAAATAAGAGAATTTGAAAAAAAAAAAAAAAGAAACAATATTTAGGGAGAATGATAGACAGGAAGGATGGCAGAAAGGAACGGTAGTGGAAAGAACAGGAGAGTTGTCATATAAAGTAAAAATAAATAATGAAAATAAAAGGAAAGCAGAAGACGAACCAGGAAGGGGAGAAAAACTTAGGGATGGTGGTGCAGTAAAGTAATATTTATATTTGTTGAATGATGATTGACATCACGTCAATCATAATGTATTGTATTGTTTTTGTGATTCAAAATATAGATTATTCTTGGTCTAGAGTTCTACTAGGCTTCATATAGTAATCCTAGTTGTAATAAGTGGTGTAAGGGAATTCGCTCATTTTATAGTAGGAACCGTGGAGGAGCCAAAATACCTGACATCCTACCAATATCAGACAGTTTACCAACTATATAACCCTATTATTTCCAGCCTTTCCAACAGATAAGTGGTTTAGGGTTAACTCGGACAAAGTTCAGTCGGGACCGAGTCACGTTTCATGCAATAAATGATCACCTCTACTCTTGTAAGATCAGTGGTAATAAATCAAATACTCCAAAGGGACCAAGTTATAAAGTTAAATGGAGTGAAATAGTAAGGGAGCTATATGTTTAATAAATGTTGGAAGACAAATGCCACTGGTCCTGATTATTCAAAACATTGTCAAATATAATATAAGAGGATTGTAGGTTAATATTTCTCGGTCCCACAACAATAAAAACTATTTATAACTATGCCTAACAAATAATTTATACGACTGGTTTAGACAGCTAGAACCCCAAATATACCATACATTTTAAATATTATTATTACTTTTCGAATGTAATAAAACATTTTACTACGGATATAACCACTGTAGCGTATGTTTAATTCATATTTATTATAAATGTATTTAGATATTTTTAATTCGTCATCAATCAATTTACTAATGACTAATTAACCGATTGTTTGACTCAAGATCCACAAAATTGAAGGCGAAATTTTACAAAACAATTTTGTTATTCCAACAATTTCTATTTGATTTATCTATAATATTACGTTTAAAACTAGTGATTCTAACCAAGATTAACGAATCAAATAAATCTATGCTCTTATAAAAATAATAATACATACAATTATTTACTCACAAAAAAAAACATTATAATTTACAAATCTTAGATAATTTAGAGATACACAGGGCCTTAAACAACCTTTACATTTAGAATGTTGTAACGGTAGGACTAATTGACCGAGCGAAGCGAGGTCTAGGTCCGTTTAAGGTCTAGTCCGCTTCCTGTGTCAATGGAGATCATCATAATGGATTCACTAATGAAATAACAATAAACAGGTCAAGTGTGTGCTAGTCAGCACACAGCGAGGGTCCGTAGGCCACACTATATAGTGTTTAACTGTAAAGTGTATAAACAGTGTTTTTTTAAAATGCTAAAAAGCTTACTTTGAACCATTCTAAGGGTCTGATTTTCTCAAAACACACTCTGATAAAGTATTTTTTTGCCACTGAACCGGACTACAACCATATAAATACATCGAAAAGACCATAATTATAAAAAAACGTATTTTGTCAATAAAAAATAAAATAATATTATTTTCGAAATTTCCAAAAAGTGGTATCTTTACTTTTGGTCGAAGAATGTTCAGGAATTTTTTCAGATTTTTTGCACTTCACATAAGCGAGATAGAGGGGGGGGGACACGTTTCACACCCACTTCAAACGTGCCTACGCTCGCCCTATCAACGTTATATCCAAAGAATTATATATTTTTGTAATCAGCTCGACGTACCTTTTCATATGATACCCCTCGCGGTGTCGAAAAAAAATAAAAAAATTTAACCCTTAAGTTTTTTTACCCTAATTTTTTTGAAAAATATTTTATTTATGTCGCTATACTTTTAAAATATGTGGGCAGGTACAAGACACATACATGCCAAATTTCAAAGTGATCGGACGAAAGGTGTAACCGTGAGAGCACGCGAAAGGACGGACGGACAGACACACGCAGGAAAATATAAGGGTCCTAGGTTTTGCCTACGGACCCTAATAAGGACATAGAACTTTGATATTTCCCTGAAAATTTGTTTTCGCGGGTTTGTTGTGTTGGAGCTGGGATTGTTAATATTCAACAAATAATTCCATTCTCTACTAGGTGTTTTATGGTAAGAAGTGTAGTAATAGAGAAATTTAAGGATAAACGTAAAAATTATGTTTTTTATAGTTTTTTGTGAATATCTCGAAAACGAAGCTGTTTCGGATCCATGTTTATAGGAACTTCTTTGTTCAGCGTCAAATTTCCTATAGGAACCTCCATAAGAAGAAGTATTGCGGTTTCGTTCGGGGAACGATTTTGCTTTTGTGAAAGAATTGGTTGAGATCCTGTCGAAATATGTACTTTCACCCCTGGTACATTACAATCAACCATAATTCAAAAACTAGTCCGCTGATATTAAACTTAAATGATACCATTCGGAAGCTTATGAAAAGCAAAAGTTTTTCCTGAATTCGCCACACTTCTAACATCCCCCAGTTAAGAGAACAAAGCTTTGGAACTTTGTGGTCAAATTTTAAAAAAACCCAAATTTTTAATTGTAACAGGACTTAAAAGATTCTTAGCAGCTGATAATTTGAAAATCAATAAGTGATTCTGAAGGATTTTTATGCTCTTTAAAATTGTTCCTTAGCCCAATTTTTCCTTCTTATATTTTTGGAAATTTTCGTGAACCACTCTGAAAAAAGAAATAAATCGATATCTCGAGAACTATTGAAAAATGGGCATATGCTTCTCGACATTTTTTGTAGCAGTTTACCCATAGAATCCAGCAATTTCGTTACGACATTTTATCGCGGGTCACCCTGTATAAAAAAAAACTGTCCGAGACAACTAAGACTCACTTTCTCATATAATCTCAGTCCAAGATCCCAGAAACTTTTTGTTTTCTATTTTCAACTAAATATGATTTATTTACATCAATATCTCGGAAACTAGATTTTCCCCGGAAAAACGACATATCATTAGATTCCAATTTAAATGTACTACATTTAGAATTTTTGAATAAAAATCTTCGGAACCGTATTCGAGAAATAAATTTTTTTTTCATAGTTTTGGGTGGCAGCGCCCCCAAATTTGGAGTTAACATTCATACACCCGAGGTACGATTTTGCTGAACATGTATGCCAAATTTCGTCAAATTCGGCCAAGTAGTTTAGGCTTCACGTGTCGGCACAGATGACAGACATACATTTTTTAAAAACCACTTTTTTCGACTCAAGGGACCTCAAAACATGTAAATCTTTCAAAATCGAATACTTGCGCAATCACAATACTTTCTCAGTATATAAGAAAGTAAAAATTATTGTGATATATTTATGGATTTACACGTTTTGAGGTCCCTTGAATTATAGTTAATGTACAGAAACAACACTTAATTTTATATACATTTTAAATATGTGTGTATAATTGGAATTGACAACGACGGATATTGTACTTAGTGCTGGGTACCGATGGTACGTTTTAAGCACTATTAAGACAAAGGGATGTTTAGCCCAATGGACTTAGGGACAAAGGAATATCACACTTCTGTTTTTATAAGGGGTTTTTTTTATAACAATCTAAAAAAAAGCCATTTTGACTTGGATTTTCCCATTTAACAGATATCAACAACAAATTTGATTTGACAGGCTGGGAGCGAATCTTCAACAGATTTATATTTATAACTATCTGGATACCCGTGCATCGCTACGGAGAGTTAATTTAATTTGATAAGTCCATAAACTACTATCAAGAAACATTTAAATTATTTTACTATGAAAGAATATCTAGATTCTATTCCTCCCACTTATTTCCTTAACCCTTCCTCTTCGATAAGATAATTTGCAAATATCCCAAATTTACCCCCCTCCTAACTGAAAATATGACAAAACTGTACATAACAACAATTACTGACTCTTAAAGAGCTTTTCAACGATATGCATCATGAAAGTTTTCATTACTTAGACCTCGTATTCATTACTTGTACCCCGTACCCTTGTGTACCAAAATTTAAATTTCGAAATTCCCTGTAGACATGATTTTTTCCTAGCTTTGAAGGTCAAGTGTGCTAATTTTTATCGAGATCGGACTAAAACTGTAGATTTGTATGAAGAACATACGCACACACACACACATACGTTGACTTTTATATACTATATAGATATAGATATAAATCTCCATTTTACCTCCTTCCTAAATTAAAATATGATAAAAATGTACATAACAACAATTACTTTTCTCTTAAAGAATTAATTACTTAACTAAGTAATTAATCGTACAATCGATTAGAAAACTTATTGTTTGTATTTGTATCGAGTATAAATGGGCGGCTGCCTAATAATCTACCATGGCCACTCGCCGCGACGTGGTCCTGGCTTATTCGTTTCCCGAATCGTTGGTAACACTTTGCCGTTTTGTGGTTTTAAATCCACATGGCTTAGTGCACCTACGTGCTCCGTCTCTTGATTTGGATCGTGAACGTATATTTGGAAAAGGGAACGAGGGTTAGCACATCGAGACGGACCAGGTTTGTTTAGAGCTTCGATTACTTTGGTGAGTTGGGCTATACATTGATTCAGATCAGTGGAATTATTAGTATTTGTATCAGAATTATTGATCTGATTGATAATTGGCGTAGTACTACCTAGTTTGTCGGCCAACTCAGCAAGTTTATCTAAGTTGTCTTTAGCTACGGTGAGAATATCTTGGAAATTGGTAAGAAGTCGTTGCATCCAAGATTTGAGAACGCACTCTGTGACTTTTACTACGTTCACACATCGTTTTGAAAACGATCCACTAGTTCAAAACGCTGTAAGAACGGAGATCGACGGATCGTATCGGGTTAAATCCGCTCCACCAAAAATACGTGATCGGAACAGGGGATCGAAATTCAAAACGCTCGTGTGAACAGGTCGTGGAGGGGATCGAGATATCAGGTTATTTTACTCTTTTCCACTTTTTAAGGTCTTTGTTTTCGTGAGCTTCCGTTACTTTTTTTTTAAACTGCAAAAACGTTTTTAAACAAAAGTTAATACTATAAGGAACCTGTAAAAACTTTTAATAACTTGTAAATAAAATGTAAAAATTTGCGGACATATTAGTTAACAAGAAAGAATGTTTTACTCGTGACGTGACCGTTATGAAATTTCGAAAACAAATATTTCGATCACCTGTATTTTTTGTTGTGTGAACGCGAATCGTTTTGAAAACGAATCGGATCCGAAACGCTTTCAAAACGATGTGTGAACGTAGTATTTGTTTGCTGCTAAGCTACGCATGTGCCGTAGTAGTGCTGATGGTTACCCAGCTAGTAAATAATAAAATACACGGATTGTTGTGCCACGGAGTAAGCCAATAATTGGAAGGAGCTGTTGTATTTTTTATATGAAGTCTGGTTTAAGGTAAATAATTTAAATCAGTGGATACAAAGAAACTGTTTCTCCAATCAAAGCAGCTTTCGACTTTTATAAAATCATCATTGTCAATGCCTTTGACCAAACACCAAACGTTAAAACTTGCTTAATAACATGTAAATAATCCGAAATAACATGTAAACGAATTTTTATTTGCTTATAACAAAATCTACAAAAATAACTTACGGCAAAAAAATGTTTTAAATGAAAAAAATTGAAAGAATGCGAAAATAAATAATATATAAACTAACAATAAAAAAAAAGAGTTAAATAAATTAATAAACTAATTGATCATTACTAGAGATAGAGACAAATTAATTAAAATAGCCCTAACATTATAAAATAATAAGAAGTGGGTGAGCCATATGATGTGATCAAATAAATGTTTCTTTACACTTTCCCTCTCGGCGTTGACTTTTAATAATTTCTAAGTTCTCCAGAGAGTCTAGCCTACGGCCTTTCTTGACAACATGGAGGAACCCAATTTCATGCTGAGTTTGCATGTGGTTATGCTCAAGAAGATGCTGGTGATAATTCGCTCTTCCTCCTCCTCTAAAAGAAGCGCTATTTTACATAGACCATACATTTGGGTCTGACCGGACAGTGACTGGGCTGACCGAGTCCTGTCCATGACTTGACTGTGACCGTAGTGTGAAATTACGTAAATAGACCCACTTACGTAGGCTATGTCTTCGTTTTCTACCCCCAGGGTTAAATAAATAAAAAAAAAGTAATATTCAACAAGAAAAAGTCAAAACGAAAAAGTTTCTTGATCTCTTTACTGTCATTTCGCAATAACAAAATAATAAAAACCAATTTTTTTGTTATAAATCAAAAATATTTTTTTTATTTTGGTTGTGAGGGTAAATATTGGTATTAATTAATTAGTAAAAAAGTTAATTAATTAATTACTTTTTTGGAATGTTTTGTATTGGTATAGTCGATATGCCAAGTTTCAGCTCGATTGGATGACTGGAAGAGAGTTAATTCATCCTCCAAAAATATTATACCTAAACTACCAAATAATTAATTAATTAATTAAATTTTTATTACTTTTTAAATTTAAATAAAACATTTATTTTTAAAAACAATAATCAATTAAAGTTAAAAATAATTAATTAATTACATTTGTTAGAATGTTTTTTTATTGGTAGAGAGTCTGTGTTTCAGCTCGATTGCATGACTGGAAGAGGGTTAACTCGCCCCTTAAAGATTTTATATACCTACCAAATAATTAATTAATTAAATTTTTATTTTATTTTTATTACTTATTTTTTTAAATTTAATTAATCCATTCATTTTAAAAATTAATTAATTAATTAAATTTATTTAACTAATTAATTTGTTAAAATGTTTTTGTATTGGTAGAGAGTATATGTGCCAAGTTTCAGCTCGATTGGATGACTGAAACAGGGTTTACTAGCCTTCCAAAGATTTTGATGTCTGGCAGGCAGCCAGGCACAAAAGTGAAGTTAATATAAAGGATTTAAAAAACAATTTCATTTATTAGTGTTACCAACTTTATTTATGGTTCATCTGAATTCTACGTCTGGACTAAGTGATAATAGCTAAAGATAGGTTTAGGGTAGGATTCAAAAATCTTTAATATAATATATAAAAGGACAAATCACTGAACAAAGGATCTTGGATCTTGTCAAAACCGAATCTAAACCGTGCCATCGATAAGTAGGAGACAGTGAGAGAAGAAAAATGAGCCCAATATCAAGTGGGGTTGTTAAGGTTTCTGCTCTTCCTTTAGAGCGCCATGGGTCCCTGGTTCTATCATATGAAAGGAATAGCGTACGGTTAAATGAACTGGCTTGTAGAATTATAAACATTAACAATGAACAAATCAAACTAACAATATACTAATTTACTTACACTTATTCCGCGGTACTACAACTCTACAGAGTCTTGAGTCTTGACCTCCTCCACAAATCCTCATCCTAACTCAAGGTTTTTCGTCGCCAGTTCCGCACCCCCCAGGCTTCTCAGGTCATCTGCTACATTGTTGATCTATTTTTTTCTAGGCCACCCCTAATTTTATTGATTACTCTGTAATAAACTAGTATTTTTCTCAATGGGGGTCTAAAAGCTACAATTTGTGTGGAGATTATATACTAGCAAAGAATCGTGCTACTCAATAAACTTAACGTTTCTGGTGAATAGTTTACATTACGTACGAAGTAATTTAAATTTGGAAGTTTTAACAACAAGATACAAATTAAAACAACAAACTACAAATTCAATAATAGTAGTCTACATTTTTTCTAACATGCGTAAGTTAACAATCTAATGCTTCAATTATTATTTTATTGTATTTTTAATTTTTTTTTTTTTTTGGGGGGGGGAGAGAAGTCTGTGGCAGTAATACTCTATGGACGTCTTATAGTCCTCTATCATTTTGCATTAATTATTAATCTTATCAAAATACTTCTCAATAAACATAATACGAGTAGGATTGAATAACAAATATTAAAAATAATGAATTTATAACTATTAAAATAATTATATGATAGTGAAGAGAAGGACATAAATTATAATTATATTTGTTCGAGGGACTTTCCAGCAGTATTATATCTTGATAACAAATTTAAATTTGTCAATTAAATATAAATGAATGTACTACTAACCTCTTGGTGTTTCGAGTCATTTGATCATTATGACATTTAAGAACATGATTACGGTTTTCCTCGTGTTTAATTGCTCTCTCGGCATTAGCTCGAACATGAGATATTTCCTTCTCACAGTCCTCTTCCATAGCGAGCCTAATCTCGTCTTGCTTCTTATTATCAGAATACTTCTTCATTATTAACTAAACATAAAATAAACAAAAACCAAATTATTAACTTAAATCAAATTATAATTATTATTAACTACGGGAAACAGACAGTGAAAAATACACTCCTGTGCCGGGATTTGAACCACGGGCCTCTATATTTCCAATATAGAGGCCCGTGGTTCAAATCCCGGCACAGGAGTGTATTTTTCACTGTCTGTTTCCCGTAGTTAATAATAATTATAATTTGATTTAAATTAAAATTTAACTTTCCGTAGTATGAAAACTACCAAAAACTTAAAAATTGAATTTCAAATTATTAACTTTTAACATGTATAATATAAAAGGCAATGTTTTAAAAACAAATAAAAACTTTAAAATAAGTATTAGCCAACAATTTTCCAATACAACCCAATATTTTCTTTTTCATTTCTTTTGTCCCTTTTTAATTATATATTTTAGCATTTTAGCGTACAAGCAAATTTTTTAATTTACGATCTTGATCTTAATTTTACGAGCAGCTTTGAACTTAATGGAGTAACTTCCTGTTCTGTTAATAAATTGCTACTTGAAAACACTCAAATATTCTAAAAAAAGATTAGCTGTAGAAACACCTGATTCTAGGAACATTAAAGACATCTCTACTTTATTCTACTTAATCGGTTTTCAGCTACCGCAATGGTAATCTTCAGGGCCTAAGAGCCCTCGCTATACCTCCACACACTATAGATCAGACAGTCTGACTGTCTGCCAACGTTTGTCAGGGCAAGGGACTAGACGGTACTGTCGTAGCACCCTCACACATTATAAACTCATGTGAGTTTTCAAACTAAAAATAATACCAGCCCATAAAAACCAAGTTTTTATTACAAATCCTTTATATTTTTGCATTATAGTTGTGAGGGGAAATATTGGTATTAATTCATTCTAATTTTAAATAATTATTTAAAAATTAATTAATTAATTTGTTAAAATGTTTTTGTCTTGGTAGAGAGTCTATGTGCCAAGTTTCAGCTCGATTGGATAAGTGGAAGAGGGTTAACTAGCCTTACAGATTTTGACGTCAGGCACCCAGGCACCAAAGTGAAGTTAATATTAAGGATTTAATAAGAACAACACTGAAATTTTGCTTTAAACCTTTTACTTTAGTGCTGTTGTGTAGAAGAAGAAGAAAGATGACAGGGTACACCCAATTCACTGATACAGATATTATTTTTTTGACACTTCAACTTATTACATTTTATTATAAACTTCTTATTTAAAATGTTTTTATTAATTTAAGAGAGGGTTAACAATGTAGTAACTCGGAGAATGACTCTTCAGAAAAATCAATTTAGTAAATTTGGATTGAATTATTACTTTCCGGGGAATTTGCTAAATTTGGAGGGGTTTGACTGGTAATAAAAAAGCAAAGAAATTTTTGGATTTTCATTGCAAAAAGGTATGAGGAGGGGATAAAGGCAGACGCCTTTGACTATCATGTACGCACATTCACAGCTTTTATTCAGCATCAGACGGTCTGCAGAAAAAATTGTAGGAAGCTGTCTGCCGAGCTCTCAGATAGTTTTGTCTGGCGCTCGTCTTGACTTATGGTGTGCGCACCTCCATTTACATTGTACTCTTTAGACCTAACAAAAAGTATTTAGTGTGCAGGGGCCCGATTAGTACCTGTACCTAGTACAATCAATTAGAGCGCTATACTGAAAATATAGAGGCCCGTGGTTCAAATCCCGGCGCTGGAGTGTATTTTGCTCTGTCTGTTTCCCGTAGTTAATAATAATTATAATTTTATTTAAATTAAAATTAAATCTTTCTGTAGTACGAATACTACCAAAATATGAATTTTAATTATGTGAAAGACAATATAAAAAGTAGCACTACAATATTTTTACAAAAATTTTATATAATTAAACATATTCGTTTCGACATTTAGGGGAGAGTCAGTCAAGACCGGGTACCTAATCTGTAATCTGTAATAAAATCATTGCTATTAGTAACAGATCAACAAAACAAAGTTTATCAGTTGCCTTATTCATTCATTTATACCAAATTATTCTTTTGTTACTTTAATATTATCACAATATTTTTTATGCTTTTTTTAATCACCAGGTACAAAACCGGGTCCTCATTTATATCAATGCAAAACAACTCTAAATTTAAAATTTGTTATTACAGACAAGTTTAATAAGACTTAAAATTGGCATATTAAGTCGACATATAAGAATTGTAAAAAAAACAAACCTTAAAACAGTTTTGTCCTTAACTCATTTTAGGACAAATGTCGCTTACAAGAGAATCGTCCTCTTCTTCTGCATTGTTACACTCATATAAGCCGAACTGCGACAGGAAATACATTTAATCCGCCCTTCTTTTGATTGAGATAGAGTGCATACATAACTTGATACATTGCAAAGTATGCAAGCTTGCTCAGAGCTGTCTTCATAAGAATTAATTTTACATAATTTCCTAAAGTGGAGGGCAAAACCGGGTACCCTGTTTTACCCCTCACCTTGGTACCCGGTTTAACCCAACAGTTACTTCTTGAGTTCAGTATGGCGTAGATAGGTTAGGCGTCGCTCTAGGTGTATGAAAAGATCCAGTAAAATATGCTTAATTAAAGTGTGCACTTATCTCTTTCTTGATGTTATAGCAATTGAAACTCAGTAGACAAATGTAACAACATTAAAAACTTTTTCACTAAAAACTTTAAAAAACGTTCTGAGTATGAAAATACGTGGCACCGATGCTGTTTTTCTCTCCAACTGCACGGAATGGCCACCGCTAATAGCTTTATTGTTTACCGGTAGATAGGATCACTAATCAGGGAGATATCGAGGTACCCGGTTTTACCCGCCAACCCGGTTTTGTCCGACTCTCCCCTATATCAATTTCAGTGTAAGTGTTAGCCATTATTTTAAGATCAAATGATTTTAAGAATCATTTTAATTAAGAATCACTATGTATGCGAAAGTTTTGTCCAAGTTTGTCGGAGCGATTTTGTATTTCAAATACACACACACACACATATTGCGTTAAATACATTTTTTGTTCTTATGCTTCTTAACATTTTGTTTACTGATTTTATTGTGTCTATTTATTTGTGTTATGCGCGGTAAATATCAGGTGCTGATAATATACGTTTGCAGTTGAAAGCAGGGTTCACCATAATAATGTTATTGTGGAGAGAAAATATCTTAAGGCGCGTCCACACTATGCCAAGCGGCAAGGAATGGCAAGGCCAAATGGCATTGCCAAGTGTAATGTGGACGTCTCCTTTGGCATTTGCTATTTGCCAAGCTTGGCACAAAACGTGCAACTTGACATGCCAAGCCAAACCCGACGATTGTCGGTCCAGATCAAAGAAGTCGTAAGTCGGCCAGACGGCTTTGCCGCTTGGCCTTGCCAACTGGCATTGCGCGGCATAGTGTGGACGCGCCTTTACTGTTTTGCCTCAGCTTAATCAGAGGAATCATAATAAATCTATGATAAGGATGTAGAACGAGGCAGTTTCTAAACCTAAAAACATAATTGTGCGATAAGAGAACAATTGGAAGAATTTTGTTCGACTACTCTTTCAACATTAAATATTAAAATTTTCCATTCACGCAACAGAAAAAGTAGAATCACGCTTAGAATGTAGGGAAAAGAAGATAAAAAACTCTTTGCATTCATGGGCCTTTAGAGAATTTTAGTCCAAAAAACGAAATGTTTTCTTTCAGTTTTTGTTCAATGAATGTAGCGAAACAAAAAGAAAATAACAAAAGCTCCTTTGTTTCACGCAATATCTTAATTTAACTCTCGTCAGAAAATGATTTTTTTTTTTTTAATTTTTTATCATTTAATAGATTAATTTTAACAAAAGATGTAACAAAATGTGTACATAGATACATCTTAATCGATTTCATGATTATTCCTTCGTTATTTTTATTAGGGTCCGCAGGCAAAAAAAGGACTTAATACATTCCTGTGTTTTTTCTGTCTGTAACACTTGTTCTCCGAAATTACCGAACACAAAAATTTGAAACTTTGCAGTTATGCTAATTAACCAATCACAGGAAAATAATAGGGTAACGCTCATCCCCCAAAAATTAGGGGTTGAAGTTTAACGGGTTGCATTTAGCTTCCGAGTTTTTCGAAAGTAACGAAATCTAGGTTATCGTTCTGAAGAACGAAAATATTTTATGTCTCCGATTTCAAAAATTCCAAGACAAAAACCCCGTTTCAGACATCAGGGGACATTTTTGATTCCGTGTCTGACTGTCAGTCTGTCACTTAATTTTTGCGAACCAACATAGATTTTAATTAAATTTGTATGGTAGGTCAAATTAGCCCAATGTTGGCCCCATATAAGTTTTAACCTTCTGCGCCCATTTGTTTCTCTTCAAAATGCGCACAAGCATACATTTATTTACACCTATAGCTTCAAATGTAATTATCTGATTTGAATGTCACTTTTTTTACCCCAGATAATTTAACCCCAGATTAATTTGAACTATCTGCGCTCATTAACGTTTCCTAAATTGATACTTTAATTCATGCAAAAAATTAAAACAACTATTTTGACACATTAAAAAAACCGGGAAAAACAATTAAACAAATTGAGAATAATTGCTTGTAAAAGCATAATATAATCAATATAGTCCAGGAAAATAAGGAATAATAGGAGAAATAATTTATAAAGTTTTGAAACTTTGTGAAAACACTCATAAGGTGTATAGCAGTAAGAAACAGTAAAGTCCAAAATTTACTTTTTTTTTCACTTTTTACGCAAAACGGTTTATTTTATGAAGAGAAGTGTTATTACTTATTACCAAAAATATTTTTCAAATAATTCTGCACAATTTTTCACATATTTTGCTAAATTAATACTTTAATTCATAATTTACTAACAAAAAATAGTTGTTCGTTAAGTCTCACGTAAAAAGGGTTTCGTTGGTATCCTTAACATAAAACTAGATATATTAAGGGGGGGGGGGGGGGGGGTATATTGTTGATGCTTTTTGGCAAAAGACGTGGAAAATTAAACAATTTACACGTGATACATTTTTGTAATCTACTCTTTAACACCTATAATTAGTTACCCCACAAAAAATTTCAAAAAAATATTCCTTTTTTGTGGTGGGAATTATCCGCCATATTGGATTCTCAGTTAATGAGTAAAAATTGCTATTCTAATTTTTCCTATGGTCCAGTAGACCGCTTGGCATATTTTTTTATACTTCTACAGCAGAAAATTAAACAATTTTCACGTGTTACAGAGGAAGAGGTTCCTGGTTCAATCCCCCAGGGGGTCACAACGTTTTTTATCGGTAATAACGAAAAGGTACATTCATTTTTTCCTAGAAATAACGAAAAGGTTCATTAATTTTTTTCCGGAAATATTCATCGGTCCACCATAGGGTATAAGCGTGAATTATTTCAAAATTTTAAGAATAGCCGTTATAGGATAGTTGGTGGGGGGACATTTCGATTTATAAATACAATAAAAAATAAAATAAAAAAAAATGTTTTTATATTTTTGTAATCTACTCTTCAATACCTTTTATTTCATACCCCACACAAAATTTTAAAAAATATTTTTTATTTTTAAGTGACATGAATTATCCGCCATCTTGGATTCCCAGTGAATTTAGATCAAATTGCTAATCTTATTTTTTCTATGGCCCACCAGACCACACATTTTGCATATTTTTCTATATTTTTAGTAACTGCGGAAATACGATTTTAGGTGGGGGGACACACGCAACATTTCGATGTTTTTTGGCAAAATGGCGCCGAAAATTAAATATTTACTCTTAGTGGTATATATTTTTGTAATCTACTTTTCAATACCTTTCATTTGATACCCCACTCAAAATTTAAAAAAAAAAAATTTCGCATGACGTTAACTATTTTGGATTTGAACAGCTGATAATTTTGAGTTCGCTATATTTTTCCTGTGTGCGCATCAAAACCATCTTTAATATTGGAAAGTTTCATGTTTTTATCTCTTTTTATTCAAAAGTTATTGGAACCGTATAGAGTGACAGACAGACAGACAGACACATGAACGAAACTATAAGGGTATGTTTTTTTGTTTTACCAACGAAACCCGAAAAATGAGAGCCTATAAAGCAGTGGTTCTTAACCGGGGGGCCGCGGCCCCCCAGGGGGCCTCGAAAGGTATTTAGGTACTATATATATATTATTTGGAGATTTTAAGGGGGCCGTGGTTACCAAAAGGTTAAGAACCACTGCTATAAAGAACATGCACAAAAACCCAACAAAGTTGATTTTGAATAGAAAATAATACAGTCAAGAGCGAATCTAGCCAATTTTGAACGTCTAAAAAGACGTTTTCAAGTAATGTAAACTACAAAAATTTTCCACTGGCAGTATTCCATACCCCTAGAAATTGTATCCAGCCCCCCCCCCCACCCAGGAAAATTTTTGTAGTTAACATTAATTAAAAACATCTTTTTAGACTATTCCAAGAGCATCTAAAATGTTATTTTTTAACAATAAATTTAAGTATTTTATGAACGTATTCGCACGAGTTGCGTACCGTACTTTATCTACGATTGTTAGATTTAAATAATAAATACAGAAAAAAATAAACTTGCTTTCATGTTTTTATCTCTTTTTATTCAAAAGTTATTGGAACCGTATAGAGTGACAGACAGACAGACAGACACATGAACGAACCTATAAGGGTATGTTTTTGATGTGTATGTAAGTTCGTATCTTTTCTCTTGATAAAGATTAAGCATTAATCTTGAGTTGTATTTTTTGCCGAATTAATTATTTCTGGAGGAGTATTATTCTCTACATTTTCGTCAAAGCCACTTGATTCATTCATTGTTTTTCACTAAAAACTCGATATAAACAGTTACTTTAATAAAAGAATAGAAAATTAGTTTTGTTAAATGTAAACAAACTCGCTAATCGTGCGTAAAGCTGAAGAATTCCTCTTCTTTACCGCGCTAGCGTGGTAAAGAAGAGGAATTCTTCAGAACTATGAGACGCGCATGCGCAATGAATACAAGTACGTAATTAATCACTTTCTACGCATCTTAAAAGAGACAATGTTTATATTTCGAATCAATGGTAGATAAAATAAATTAATACCAATACATAAGAAGTGTATATAAGTGTAGAAGTTTTTAAAACATTAGTTTTTAAACGTCACAAAATTTCAATCTAAAAAAATGAGCGATCTTGACGTTTTTTGGTCCTCTCAGTCCATATTTATCAGCTGATTCATACACTGGCATCGATTGATTCAAACTGTTATTTGCTTAGCGTAAAGTAAGTGTTTCTACTAACCCTTCGAATAAATTTTTATTAACAACAATCATGAGGACAGACTCAATCGTAATACAGACATGTCCCAGAGAACAGGTATTAAAAATAAAATGAAATTTAAAAAAAAACTCGTAACATTAGTTAAAATATGAAGGGTTAGTGGAGGTCATCATGAAAGTCGTATACCAGTTGCTGGTTTGTCATGACTCACTACACTCCCATCTGTTTAATGTTTTAAAATTAAAATTCACTTTTCGGTAAACTTTCCGTCCCAAAATAGCACGCTGGAATAAAGTGCAGAGTGCAGGGAACTATGGTAAACTTGAGAATTGTATGAGATAATAAAAATAGAAATAAGAAACATGGACGTAGCCAGGGTTGCCTTTAGGGGGGGGCTAATTTTTTTGGATATATATATATATATATATATATATATATATATATATATATATATATATATATATATATATATATATATATATATATATATATATATATAAATCAAATTATAATTATTATTAACTACGGGAAACAGACAGAGAAAAATACACTCCAGCGCCGGGAGTGTATTTTTCACTGTCTGTTTCCCGTAGTTAATAATAATTATAATTTGATTTAAATTAAAATTTAAACTTCCGTAGTATGAAAACTACCAAAAACTTAAATATTGAATATATATGTGTGTGTGAGTGTGTGTTTGTGTCTGTGTGTGTGGTGTATGAAAAACCAAAAAAGTTTGTTCCTTAAAAATGCCAAGAGTCTGACAGTACCATTATTAATATTTTCAACAGGATTTATTTTAATAAAAAAAAACTCAATAGAACTATTAATTATAGGGAAAAAATTGTTTATTTGAAATTGATTTTTAAGGAAAACTTGTTGTTTAAATCCACTCTTAATGTAAAATAGTTAACATTAAGATTGGACAGAGAGTATTTGAAGCGACCTTAGCGCTTCCTATGAGATATTGTCTGAACTACTACATCTCTAATTTTAAATAAATAGTAATTAATTGTTTTTTAAGAATCAAATATGCAGAACCATACTGAGTTTTATTGCAAAACCATAACCAAATAAAAATAGTAGGGTATCTAACAGTACAGTCAATAAATACAAAAAATAGTCTTCCTTGCGAAAGGTCGGGTATCTGCATTTTTTTAAATCTTATTCTACAATTGAACCCGTTTCCAAATTAATTAATATCTATTAATTATTCGATAATTAAAAACTATTTTAATGACTGCTACTAAATATAATAATTAATATATTAAAGTAAAACTGTAGATTAAAATAAAAACTCTTAAAACAAGAAAATATTTCATTAAAAACTTGATCTAAAAATTTTATATTGTAACCTTTCATTCAAAATAAACAATGGATAATAATAGTCCCACTAAAATGTTCTGAGCATGCGCAGTCGTAATTTTATGTAGATTTTTTTTCCAAGTTCTATAGACTATAGACGACACTTTTTTACCCAGGAGGTATATGTACTTAGTGCTCCATCCCTATTTTATAGATCCTTGACCTAAACTTTTTTTTTAACGCCAAAAAAAAAAAAAAAAAAAAAAAAAAAAAGTTTGGCAAAACTAGGTATATAATTACTTATTTATTTATTTTTTTGACTTGCTTGCACAACATAAAAATAAATAATAAGTAATATTTACTTATTTATTAAGTAATACTTACTTATTTGCATACTTAAATCTTAGGTATTTGGCTTTGGAGGGGGGGGGGGACGTCTTTTTAACGCCAAATAACAAAAAATGTCGGACAAAACTAGGTATATAATTACTTATTATATTTATTTATTTTTTTGACTATCACAACACTATTACTTTAAAATGTGCTGCGGAATTGCATACTTCAATTTCAGGTCTATAGCTTTGGGGGGAGGCCCCGGGCCCCCTGAGCCCCCCCCCCCCCCCCCCCCCCCGGGTGCGCCACTGGCTGAGAGAAGGGAAAAATAATTATTGTCCAGCTTCTTTTCTTAACATAGGCATCTTTTTTATCAAAGCAATGCTAACGAAAACAGTGCAGCCACGCCACAGCTGTAGTAACTTGACAACTAAAACGAGATTTACATTTTTTTACCTGAAGACCCCCTCTAGCCATAAAATAAATTTGTATAATAATAATATATATATATTATTATTATTATTATACAGAATTATTTTTACTTTTTATTTTTTATTTTAACCTGTATAGTGTATATGTATAATAATCGTAATTGTTTTAGGGAGTTGAGCCGGCCTAGGGGAGGGCCATGCCCCCCCCCCCTGGGTACGCCCATGATAAGTAAGATAGAAAAGATAAGCCTTAGCATCTAGGTCGTCCTGGATGCCAATTAAATTTATCACCTGGTTTACGATGTTTTCGGTCGGTGGTCTTGGATAGAAGAGTCGGTCACTCTTATAACGTTTCGTACAATTAGGGTTTTAATCTGATATATTTATCCGGATTGAACACGATATTAAATTTTGAGTTTTGTTAATAAAATAATTCGATAAACATAACACATTGTAACAAAAGAATTTTGAACTATAAGAGTTTAATCTTGATTTCATACCACTCGTATAAAATATTTCACAATTTTCAATTTACAATTATATACCATTAAAAATTTATTTGATTTTTTTTTATTAATTTCTGTAAAAAAGCTACTTTCGTTTCTCAGACTCAATGCACTATTTGAAGAGAACTAATAATTTATAGTTGTTTTCTCAGGGGCGCCCATGTAGTAGGGTGTTAAACTAGAGAATTTATCTGAAGCTTTCGACATTCATCGCTTTATATAAGCTTTACCTAGGAAAGACCCTTCCTTGGTTTTATAGCCACTAGTCTTATCCCTTCTATTGTCACACCGCCCCCTTCATGTACAAAGGATACAGATGGCCTGATTTAAGGTTTGCATCTTAAATTTGCCTTTGTTACCGATGTCATCCCTAGGTCCGACCGCAGGTTCCATACTAAACACTAACCCTATGCGAAATTTCTTCCCTTCCATCCTCTGACCTCAAACAGTCTTAAGTCCGGTCCATTCAAACATCTTAATCGCTTTTAGCGTATTTGCAAATGTAAACTTTAAAACTTTTATAAAAAAAAAAGTTTATTTACAATACTTACACATTGAAATTATCTTATTATTTAATTAAATTATGATAAATATATATATATTTTAATTTTATAGTTTAATACAACTCCAAATGCTTAAATTGTTGCACTGAAAAAAAAAAATACCAGAATTTGGTTTTTTTTACCAGAATTTTCGGCTCGAATAGTGACTTCCAGAGAAAAAGTAATTTGTACTTTAATTTTCTAGTAAAATGAGTTCTCGTTATTTTACCTGAGTAAAGTTATTTTTTAACTTTTTGGTTTGGTAACAAATTTACCAACAGCCCAGGTTAAAAAACTACTACACCACTAGATTATTTCAACCAAACCGATTTGGTAAAAACTTACAAGAATAATTACTTGACAAATGGTAGAGAGTGCCAGATTTTTTAGTAAAATGAAATTTATTTTACTAAAAATATGGTAAATAATTTACTAGTCAGTATGGTGATATTATCCCATCCCTTACTTTTTACCGTAGTGCAAGGTAAATTGTGCCTTTTTTTTAGATTTATTTCTGCTTATTAATTCAATATCACTTTAGAAGGAAATCTCAAAATTAATGCCACGCTTTAATACTAAAAAGGAATGTTACAAATAAGTAGTCTCTTTCAAAATGTGCGTTTATTAACAAAAATATTATAATTATAAAATATAATTGTTCAAAAATTCTAAAACATTGCTATAGACGGTGTGGGTTATTAAATAGTGGCATGAAAAACAAGATACATAAATATTACACATTAGACCCACGAATTAAAAAAAATAATAATATTAATAATTGATATTATTTTTAAAAAAATGGCAGTCAGTCATTACATTTTTTTTTTTTTTTTTTTTTTTTTTAAATAACTTAGACATGTAAGAAAAGATACAAAAATATTTCACAATAAAATCTACGGAAAAGGCTCGTTTATTAAAAAAATATTACACTTATCGATACAATTTTTAAAAAATAAATAAGTAATTAGCCCCAGTCAAAGTCATAAAACAATGCTACATGGTGATTTTTTTTTAGTGCTTCAAGCATTGTTAGATCGAAAAGAAAGCATTCAATGACAAAATTGCATTGGACATAACCTGTGTATTTTTAGGAGTACTGTAATTGTTTCCGAATCCCACTGAAATATATGGTCGAAAATGTGAAATCCAGAAATTTTAAATTGGAATCTTTCAGGCAACCTTCAACTTCCAATTCAACCTGGAAAAAATTAGAACGCTATTAATCACAAGACCATGTGAGGAACTTTATAAAACAAATGTATAAAATTTACATTGATTAATTACAATTCAACTGATTACACTTACCTCTAAATATTTCGCCGTACTCTGGAAGTCCCCAGGCGGTCAGTGGAGCATCTACAACAGGGTCCAGCTCCATGAATAACTTTGGCACTTGTATTTAGCACGTTATAAAATGTTTAATGACTGTCTGCTCGAAGAGTAGCGACAGACGAAGGACTGGGTTAGTTATAGGGACAGATAGGGCAGGGTACCGGAGCGCTAATCGTACGGTAGTTGGTGGTACCAAGTACCCCCACCCTACAAAATAAACGAGGGAGTTAGGAGCTAGAGGACAATATCAATCGAGAATCTAGATCTTTTACTAAACTTATTTGTAAATGACAAACAAATAACAAATTTGTTTGGTAAAATGGAGAGTTAATAATCATTTAACCAGATAAAGGTTTGAATAAATATTTTTTATTATTTTAACCTGTATCAGGTAAATTGATTTAGACATTATTCTACCAAACTCTAGGCTAAATATTTAATAACAAAACAATAGGGCTATTATTACTTGATTTATAGTAAATATATTTAAAATTTTAACTAAAAAGTTGGTAGAAGGGTTAAAAAATAAATGTTGCCAAACTTTTGGTAAATTAAAACCAAATTCTGGTAAATTAGATCATTTATCATTTTACTAATTTTCTATAGTAAGAAATACTAAACGTTATTGTAAGTTTAGGCTGAAACCTGGTCAATGTCAACCTAATTCTGGTAGAACACACAAAACTTCATTTTACCTGCGAATAGTAAACTGTTTTTGGTAAAAAATTTTTTCAGTGTGTATATTAATATTTATTATATTAGTTACCAAGTAGCTCTTTATTTATGTTTGTATTATATTTTATGTCAAAATATAAATTTATCTCCAGTAGGGAGAAAAAGTTATGATTTTGGATTAGTTTAGCGGGACTAAACTAAGTATCTTCTTCCCTGAACTCAAAAAGTAGGGTGAAAAAGTAAAACCTGAGAGAAAAAAAGGATTGCCAACTTAAATATTTTATAAATAGGAGAGAATGAATGGCTAATGTAGTGAGGTTGTACAAATCAGGTTGGCGACACTGCTTTTTCGACCTTGTTTATACCTGCTTATTTGTTTTTAATATTGAATCTCTTATATCTGCTATTAAAAGTGCTAACAATTATTTTTTTTATTAAAATAATAAATAAAAACTGTACAATGGATGAAAATCCATTGTATCCCTCGGCTACGCCTCGGGAATTAAAAAAATTCTAATTTCCTCGACTTTGCCTCGGGCTTTAGGCACCGTGGTTCCTTCGGATTCGCCTCAAGAACCAACTTATTCGCTCATGGATTAATGGCCTATTTCAGCATTTCCCAAAGTGTGGGTCGCGACCCGGCACCGGGTCGTAGAAACATTTTGCCGGGTCGCGAAAACAAATTGTAAAAACGTGAAAAAAAAGTTTTCGGTTATATTATAAAAATTAAAATGAAATTATTATCAATAAATATTTTTATTTAAACCTATCTTAGAAATAAATGGAGTTTCATCATTAATGTAATGAAGAAATTTTAAATCTTTTGAAACATTACATATACATTTATTGAAATTTCATGCGCAACCGATCTGAAAAAAGTGTTTGAAACTGTAGCAGTAATTAATTTTTGGTTGCGCTGTCAAAAGGCGTATCCAAGCGTATGCGAAAAAGCGATACAATTTTTAATGACTAATGTCCCTACTTATACGCGTGAAGCTGTGTTCTCAACCTTGGTGTAGGTACTTTAATTATGTACTTATATAATTATTTTGCAATTTTTGAGTATGAATAAACAAGCAAATAACTTAATTTTTATTAATTTTTTTTTTTTGTGAAAATACATACTCAGTGGCGATCCTGGGTCGAAAGTTCTGGGGGGGCTAAAGCCCCCCATGTTTTCGGGTGTAGTATACATTTTAATATACTAGTGATGCGGTGCATAAAGAACTCGCATAGATTGAGGTCTTACGAGTACATCACCCTTACTATGTTCTCAATATTGCTACCAGGATAATTTTTCGGTGAAAACCTAACATATTCTTATTCAACCTGAAAACAGGTTTAAAAACATTTTACGAAAATCAGCAATAAGAATAAGCTTACTTTTTAACACCCTCATCTCGGTCACATTTTTTGAAAACTTTGCTACTCATAAAGCCTTTTAAAACAATGTATGGTATATCATTCTGACTACAATCTTCCTCTTTAATCGTCATATTGTAGGACCGAGATGCAAGTTCTCAGGAGCTAAAATGTTTTCCATTCATCCGTACATATTCCATATTTAATAAAGTCATTGCAGGCTCACCACGCTCACCAGTTGTTACCTATATAATCTTTATTTAATAATATTAATGCAGGCTCGCTACGCTCGCCTGGTTATATAGCGTTTGTAACTAATATTTATTTAATAATAGTAATACATGCTCGCTACGCTCGCCAATTTATACCGCATTTCTATATAATATTTATTTAATAAAAATATTGCGGGTTCGCTGCGCTCGCCTGTTTATATAGCATTTTTACATTATCTTTATTTAATAAAAATTATTGCAGGCTCGCTGCGCTCGCCTGGTTATAAACCATTTGTACGTAATATTTTTTTAATAATATAAATGCAGGCTCGCTACGCTCGCCGGTTTATACAACATTTCACATAATCTTAATTTAATAACGTTAATGCAGGCGAGCTTCGCTCGCCTGCTTATATAACATGCATTTGTAGTAAATATTTTATTTAATAAAATGATTGCAGGCTCACTACGCTCGCCTGTTATAAAAGTAATATTAATGCAGGCTCGCTACGCTCGCCTGTTATAAAAGCATTTCTGCATAGTCTTTATTTAGTAATATTATTGCAGGCTCGCTACGCTCGCCTGTTTATACAGCATTTCTACATAATCTTTATTTAATAATATTATTGCAGGCTTACTACGCTCGCCTGTTATAAAAGTAATATTAATGCGGGCTCGCTACGCTCTCCTGTTTATACAGTATTTCTACATAATCTTTATTTAATAATATTATTGCAGGCTCGCCTGTTATAAAAGTAATATTAATGCAGGCTCACTACGCTCGCCTGTTTATACAGTATTTCTACATAATCTTTATTTAATAATATTATTGCAGGCTCGCTGCGCTCGCCTGTTATAAAAGCATTTCTGCATAATCTTTATTTAATAATATTAATGCAGGCTCGCTACGCTAGCCTGTTATAAAAGCATTTCTGCATAATCTTTATTTAATAATATTAATGCAGGCTCGCTACGCTCGCCTGTTATAAAAGCATTTCTGCATAATCTTTATTTAATAATATTATTGCAGGCTCGCTGCGCTCGCCTGTTATAAAAGCATTTCTGCATAATCTTTATTTAATAATATGATTGCAGGCTCGCTACGCTCGCCTGTTATAAAAGCATTTCTGCATAATCTTTATTTAATAATATTAATGCAGGCTCACTACGCTCGCCTGTTATAAAAGCATTTCTGCATAATCTTTATTTAATAATATTATTGCA
Source organism: Gerris lacustris (assembly GCA_951217055.1). Lineage (NCBI taxonomy): Eukaryota > Metazoa > Arthropoda > Insecta > Hemiptera > Gerridae > Gerris > Gerris lacustris. Next base: position 54,359,174 of record OX578277.1, on the reverse strand, counting down.
GGCTCGCTACGCTCGCCTGTTATAAAAGCATTTCTGCATAATCTTTATTTAATAATATTAATGCAGGCTCGCTACGCTCGCCTGTTATAAAAGCATTTCTGCATAATCTTTATTTAATAATATTATTGCAGGCTCGCGGCGCTCGCCTTTTTATACAGTATTAGTACATAATCTGTAGCCTTTAAAATTCCTTTAAATGATTTATAACATGTTATGCAGATATGTAAAACTTTTTTTTGTTTTCTTTATATTGGCCGCCATTTTAAAAATATTATGTGTGAAATTTGAATAGTTGGATATTCCTTTTCTAGACTTCAAAAGCTTTAAATTGATGTATAACATGTCATACTGACTAAAAAGTGTTTGTTTAGTCGTCCGCCATATTGACCGCCATCTTGAAAATATTAAGTGTAAAATTTTATTAGTTACATATTCTTGTCCTCCTCTTAAAGGCCTTTAAAACGATGTATAACACATTATGCTGGATATAACTTTTTATTTTAGTCGTCCACCATATTGGCCGCCATCTTGAAAATATGAACTGAGAAATTTTATTAGTTACATATTCTTTTTCATCTCTTAAAGACCTTTAAAACTATGTATAACACATTATGCTGGCTAAAACTTTTTTTTATAGTCGTCCGCCATATTGGCCGCCATCTTGAAAATATTAAATGTGAAAATTTATTAGTTACATATTCTTTTCCTTCTCATAAAGATCTTTAAAACGATGTATAACACATTATGCTGACTAAAACTTTCTTTTTTTGTCGTCCGCCATATTGGGCGCCATCTTGAAAATATTGAGTGAGGAATTTCCAAAAACTATACACTTCTTACAAATGCTGAGATGCATATATGTGCCAAATTTCGTTGAAATTTATCAATTTTTACTCCAGTTATCGTTAGACAAACAAACAAACACACAAACAAACAAACACACAAACTTTTCAAATCCCAAGTCTCTGTAATGAAGAACTCACTGCGCTCGTTCAACCAGGAAGAACTCATTTATATAATATGTTATATGTTGTTGCAGTCCTTCCCAGAGGCAATTCTATGCCATTTTTTCGTGAGGCTAAACAATTAAATTCATTCAAGAATGTTATAATTGCCATTGAACTGGGACTAGGAAGTTCTATTGTAATTATAGTTGGAGGCTTATTTAAACAGTCTCCTATGATACTTACCATATCATCACAGAAGAAAGTATTGGTCTTTAAATAATAATAATTTTAACATGAGGATAACAAAAGGATTGGTTTAAAAACTGTATAGGTTAATTAAAAATGTATAAATTGTCAGAAACAATATAATATTTATAGATAACAAAAAAGTTAAAATTAACATGGACGTTGACAGGAGTGCATTATTGGAAGGAAAATTTATAAAATATGATCTCTCAAAACAGCGTTTTTAAGCTTCTTTGAAGTGAAATTTGATTTTAATTCTTTTTCATAAAATAAATTAAACTACTTTCGTTGGCACAAAAGTATGCACAAGTATTTTTAAAAGAATTTTAATTTTTAAATTAAATCAAATTATAATTATTATTAACGATGGGAAATAGACAGAGAAAATTGACCCCAGCACCGGGACTCGAACCACGGGCCTCTATATTTTCGTTACCGTTCAGTGCTCTGACCAACGAAGAAATTTTAATACAAACTTAACAATAGTAATTGTAAAATAATAAAAGGTGTGCACCTAATCATAGTAGATTAAATAGATCAGGTAATAGCAATTATGAAATATTACTTCACATCTATATAATGTCTTTCCGTAGTATGAAAACTACCAAAAACTTAAAATTGAATTTCACATCTATAATAAACTGTGTCATTTATTCAAGAGTTGTGAAAAACATGTTTTCTTAGGGTGACCATAATATAAAGTTTAGTCCAAAATGGGACATTGAATTTTGGGAAGGTGGTCGAGCTATTGTAGCCCCCCGATGAAAGTGGGGGCCCTAGCAAAAATTTGGATAAAGTTTAAATTTGATAAAGAAAAACTTTAGATAAAGTTTTCGGACATCATTGGTACTGCAACTGCACTATTTGGGCCACCTATTTCGTACCGTCCGATTTACTTAATTTTTTTTAACTGTTCCTTTTTACTGAATTTGTCTTTTTTACAGTATCTCTGTACAAAAACGATTCCGTTTGGTAGCCTCTCGATATAATCAAAATTATATTTTATTTATTTTTTTATATTTTTTTTTTATATACGCAAAGTGTCACGTGTAATGTGGCAATGATAGAAGGTCATAAAATTCTAACCTTAACCTAAACTAACCATAACCTTCCATAATTTTCCCTAAAATAATAAAAAATCACGGGGAAGTACTTGCGTCCAAGTATTTTAGGGTTTTGTAGATGATTAAGCATACCCGTTATATAATTAGTTTTTACTGTTATATATTTTTTCTCTGACCTCAAGGGTCCCTGGTTCGATCCCCCGGGGGGTCACAATGTTTTTTATCGGTAATAACGACAAGATAAATTACATTTTTCGGAAATTTCCATCGCTCCACCATAATGTCATGATAACCATGAATTATTTCGAAATTTTAGGATCAGGCGTTATATAGTGTTTGGGGGGGGGGGATGTCTTTGGGTATATTTTGACTTATTTAAAAAATAAGAAATGCAAAATTTAAAAAAGTATATATACATACATACATTTGTATCCTACTCCTCAGCAGCTTTCATTTGATACCCAACTCAAACCGGAATTTTCATTGCCCCACATTAAGCTATAACCATAAATTATTTCGAAATTTTAGGACCAGCCGTTATATAGTGGTTGGGGGGGGGGGTATTTTGTTTGGGTATATTTTGATTTATTTAACCAATAAGGAATGCAAAATTTAAAAAAGCAAATATATATTTGTAACTTACGATTCAGCAGCTTTCATTTGATACCTACTCGAAACTTTAAAAACATATAAATTTTTGAGTTTACCACATTTTTGCGACTTGCACATGCGCATATTTAATTATTATCTTATTCCCGTGAAAATATAAACTTAAAACTACAAAATCATCATTAAATTATTTTATCTACTTGCGGCAACAAAACGAGGCATTATTGAACTGATTTCGGGCAGAGAAATGTGACTTTACTGCCTAGGCGGTAAAATTAGTAAAAATTTTGATGCCTAGGCAGCAACATTTTTATTGTTATAATGCTGGCAATAACAGTTTATACTATTATCTCCATCTTATAACATTGTATATTATAGTTGAATAAGTAAAATTTAATATATAAACGTTTTAATATTTAAATAATTTGTTTATATTTGTTAATTCTGTTAAATAAGTGCAATGAATAGTAGATCTTTAATTAAAAAAAAAAAAATAGCGGAGTCACTGGCCACATTGCAGCTTCATGTAAACATCCAACATCCATAATATTATTGTTGAAGTCATTCTAGATTCTAGAATAGACTAGCTACTTTTCTTGATTTTTCCTAGTTACTTATTTTCTTTTAAGCAGAAGAGTATATCTTTAATACTTTTAGTAATTTGTTAGTAAAAATATAAATAAATATTTTATATTGCGTGTATTATTCATTCAGAAGTTATGAATGTTATGAACGTGTGTTTTGTATTTTGTTGTTATAGCTTCAGTTTGTTATTCACAATTGTTATTATTCCCAAGCTTCATATTTGATTTCTTTATCAACATTAATTTTAGTTAATACTTATGTTATCTTATTATTATGACACATAGTAATTAACTATGTTATATTAATAAAGATAGTATTTTAGTTTCATTTTTCTGCCGCCCGTAGATAAAATATTGTATGCAACAGCAACAAGGCAGCAAAGAAAATTTCTGCCTCGTTTATTCATAGCCTATCCTCGCCTTCGGCTCGGAGGCTAATCAGTACTTTGGATACTACTTCGGAAAAATAATAATAATAAATAATAATAATAAATAAATAATAATAATAATAAAAAAATAATAATAATAAAAAAAAAAATATATATATTTATTAAAAAAAAATTTAAAGGTGGGCTAATTTTCTTTCGGGGTGCTAATTTTCTTCTAGGGGGGGCTAATTTTCTCCCAGGGGGGGCTATAGCCCCCCTGCCCCCCCTTAGGATCGCCACTGCTTCTTTCAAGGTGGGTCGCGAAAAATGTTAAAATCTCGTACCGGGCCGCAGTGAAAAAAGTGTGGGAAACGCTGGCGCTGGCCTATTTTACTCCCTAGGTGCATAAATAACAATTTCATTCTTGTTGTGAACAAGCTTACAAATTGTTTCACAACAACAATTATGTTCATACAATATGTTATGAGTGTTACAATTAATATTGTTTATTTGATTTGTACAACATATGGAAAGAGTGTTGTCCATTGACTACCCCTTTTTGGCGTGATGATTGGATATAGATAGATAAAAATAAATAAATAATAATAGTCAAATAAATCATTTAAATAATTAAATAAATGAGATAGAGTAAATTGAAGAAATACAACTTAGTGTTAGGTGTTACTAGATTTGCCGACGAGGATGCCGGGTACGAAGAAGAAAGTAGTGGCGGTAGGCGTAAAAACAAGGGCTAACTCAAGAAATTCAGGGACTAAAGTTCAAAGTCAGAGGATAATCAACCTTTCTCAGTGTTGATGGTATGGTCTTTACTTTACCTAATAATAGCTCTTGTGGTCAGGGGAGATGTGTTACATCTAATAAATCAAATGCTACTGGCCAAGCATTGAAACACTTTAAATTAGAACAATTTTATCAATCTAGGGGAGGAGTGAGAATACTATACTTACATCTAGATTCGAAACAGGGTTGTAAAGGATCGTTCAAGAAGTGGTTAAATGTGACAAATATAAGGCTATTATTTTATTATTAAAAATAGGGTATGCTGAAAGGGTTTTTTTTATCATATTTAACCAATAGGGGGGAAAACAAGAAACCGTAAAAAACTTTGATCAAAAAGCTTTTTGATTTAAAACCAAATCTTTAAATATTTCTTGAATTGAATTTCAATATTTCTATGAATTTATTTTCAAACAAAACATAAGACCTATTGAATTAATTCAAATCTTTAAATAAATCATATTTTAAAATATTTCTGTAAAACTGTTTGATTTTTTTTTTTTTTTTTTTAAATTCACTTTACGTCATTTACGATACAAATTTGATAAAATGGAAGACCTCCATTGCTTTTTCCTTTATAACAATACCTAACAAAAATAACAATGAAAGAAATTAACGAAATATGAACAAAAACTATAGAATGAGAATAATCTTGACATGCATTATTTTAGTTGTACTGAAAATCAATTTACTTTTAGAAGAAACGATGATAAAGTAACTCTCATTTTCAATTCCTTTGATGTATATTTTTTTGTGTTTTACCGTTGTTTTCTTTTACAAAAAGCTTTTACACAAGTAAGTGAATTGGTTGTAAAGCTATATTACTCACAAAAATATTGCTGAAATATTACCCAGCAATGTTTTTCCTTTCTCATACTGACATATACTCTTAATCAACTTCAGCTTGACGCGTTTGACGGAAAAATTGTTGGATGAGAAGTAATATTACACTGATTAATTAATAATAATAATAATAATCATCTCTTTATTGTCATTGTGTTTTTCAAATCGTAAAACTCTAGAAATCTGTCAATATAAAACGGCTTCTACGTCAATAAAGGTTTCCAGGCTAAGCTAACGATGTAGGTATTTTATACAAAGACCTCATAAAAAAGGAAAAAATTGAATAGTCGAGCTATATCCATTGATGGTCCCAAAATAATCTCTACCTTACTCTCGCATTACTGTTTTATACTCATGTTTTAATACGCATTCAATTAATACTCATGTGACCCTTTGGCTAGCGATAAGATTCGAGAAACCAATGAGCACACATTTACGTCTGCAATTCTAATTGATTGATTTCTTTTTTAAGAAGATGGAAATCTTGGCTTTACTGAACATAGAATAATAATAAAACAAATTACAATATTGATGAGCTCGCTGCAAGCTTCAAGATTTTTCTGGGCCTTCAATTCTGAAGATTCTATATTTGTTCGTGCCTCATTCACTAGCATTTCCTTTTCTCTGAAACAAAATTACAAAAAAACAAATAAAAATAAAAAATACGGCTAATATAGCTCTATTACTTGAGGTTTTATACCCTATTGGGTAAGCTCTTTGTATTTATAAATCCGTTGGTGTCCCAAACATTTCGGTGCAAAACTGCTAAATTATAATAATATAATCTTCATTTGAAAAAAAAAAAATCTTTATTTGAAGAATCACAATCCAGGTTTTAAATATTAAATGATTGTCCTTAAATTTTAAATTTATTGACAAGCATATCGATGGTCGAAATGTTACAACGCTTTTATAATTCTTAAACTTCCGCTTTCAATTATTTATAGTTTCTACTTTATTTTTCGAATGTCTTCTATAGTTGCTAGACCTTTTTTTATTAATTTAATAACTGAATAAAGTCATTAAATAACAATTAACCCAAAAGTAAGGCACTGACTACAACGGTTTATAAATTTTCCTTATCCATACAACTCTATGATTCTTCTTTTCCCGCAATAACCTCTCTGGTTCGGTCATTGAGTAAATTATTTATCTACGGCTTGCGATTTTATACCTGTCATAACACTATATATTTTTATTGTAGGGTTAAACTAGGGGGCTCTGCCCCCTACTCGCTTTGCTCGTCAACCCCTGAAAAGCGCCGCTGCCTTGGACCTTCGTAACGACGATTGATGTCAAGTTTTTGATAGAATGTAAAGTTTGTTTTTTAAAGTAATATTATTCTAAATCGTAATATTGAATGTAGGTCTAAATATTAACAAGTGTTCGTTGTAGAAAGGTTATCGGTATTTTTAGTTTAACTTATAGCTTCCTAAAGGTACTATCACATTTAATAGAGGCACTACGCAGTGAAGCATTAAAATTGATCTCATGATTCTTTTCAATGATAACTAAAACACACATGCTGTAATATATCACGTTGGTTATAAAAATCTTTATTTATTTAAACTTTTATAACTTTCTACAATTTGGCATAAGCCTATAACCTTGAACTAAGTAATTCTACGCAGAAACAGAATCTTTTTTATTTGAAAAAATCTTGATACAAATTAAATATAAGTATATATAAAGAGATATACTTAATATGTGAGAAAGTAAAAGTAGAAGTGAATAGATACATAACTATTGCGATTTTTGTATTTCATCAATAACTTAACTTTAATTCGATAAAAAAAACTATTTCCCATTAGAATCATCATTATTACGGTACCAAAAAAATTAACAGTCAAAAACAACAAAAAAAGGAAGGAAAATATTAAAGATGAAGTTGAGAAAGTCCTGAAATGGACTGATTTTTCGAGGTGCCGCATAGTTATGGAACGATGTTTATCCTACGGCTGTTTGTAATTTTGTAAAAGAATGAGAAGTGCGGAGACGGTTGTTGTAGTTGGAAGCGTCGTAAGCATGCGCAGACCAGAAGAAAACTACTATCCCCTTCCTTGTCTAAGCTAAGCATGCTAATTAATGCTAATATACCACTCTCAAGCTCCCCCTTACCGGTCTAACTCCTCTTCTTGCGGGGTATTCTCCCTTACTCTCTCTTACATACAGTTGAGTATATATATCACTCTCATTGAACTTGCTTGTTTACAAAACCTTTTTGATAATATAATTACTAAAACAGCATCATGCATTTTTTTTTTTTTTTTTTTTTTTTTTTAATAAGAGATAAATTAGAATAAAATTAGTGAGATACGGTTTTAAATAAAAACAACATAGTTTAAAAAAAAGTAAGTTAAAGTTTAAAATAGGTGTGATATAGGAACTAGAAATTGGTAATAATTTTTAAGAGAAAAAGGACAAGTTTGGGCACAAAATGGAGTTAAGCGGTTTAACATAAAGTGACCAGGTAAAAGGGACTACGCAGTACATCAAAGTACATTCAGGTAAGGGTAAACAAGTCAAATAAGGCAGGCATTAAAACAACACTTAAACAAGTAAGGCGCGCTTCGCGTAAGTACGTGAGGCAATAATTGAAGGTTTCTGTACGATTAAGTTAAAATTATTAAGTGTAAAATTGTAATAGTTGCGTGTTCTTTTTCTGCACTTCAAGACCTTTAAATTAATTTATAACAATGTCATGGTGACTTACAACTTTTTTTTAGTTGCCCACCATATTGGCCGCCATCTTGAAAATATTAAGTGTCAAAAAGTGTGTTGTCACAAATGCCGAGATGCACCTGTATTTCATGTTCCTAGCTATAGTAGTTTATGAATTGAAACATGCCAACGGACAGACAGATAGAGAGACAGAAAGACAGACAGAGCCGTTATACAAGGTTTCTTTTCGTACTTCGTACAGAAACGTAAAACTAAAATAACAAAAAATGTATATTGCACTGAAGGGTGACAAATGAATATACAATACAATATTGTAAAAAAAGGTGTGAGGCATGACTAGAGGGTTATTTACAAAGAGGAATGAGAAATACATTTAAATGTTAGCTATAAAATACTGGGAATAGATAAGAAATACAATTAAAAGTTACCTATGATGTTATGATAGCAGATACTTGGGCTATTATTGGTTATTTGTGTCAGTTCTAAAGTTAACAGTAAACTTAATTAAAGTTAACTATTTAATGAAAACTTTGTTAAGTTAACTGTGAGTAAAAAAAGGAACTAAAGTTTTACAAGTACAGTTTAAAGTATACAACATAATATATATGTAAAAAACAAGAGATTACTTTATCATTAATAGAATTAATAGGATACTTGAGGGTATTCTATTAATTGTAAATGATTTCTCTTTCTTCCTTTATAATAGTCCACCTATATAATTTCACAATGAAATAACGCGATGATAATTCATACAATTGTTAAAGATATCAAATATTTTGATACAGAAATTGCTCGGCTCTTTTTTGTAAGTTGTTTTCTAGTGTATAACAAATGTCTTAGTAAGATTCGCACCTAATTTCAAATTCTTGAGATAATTCAGTATATCTAGTTTCAAAACAACCACGGATATTGTGGTTTGATCTCATAAACAGTTGAAGCGACTAGTTCTAGTTAAATGTTTATAAGGAAACTTAACTTCTATTGTTGTAAACTCATAAAAACAATTCAGCTCTAATGCAGTAAAGCCTTATCTGATCACTACAAATAAGTGATATTAATATAATAACTAATTTCGGTCGATATTTAATGCACCTGTTACAATTAATTGTCAGTATATTCACCAAACAAAATAGAATCGTACAAAGATTCAATTTGATTGAAGAGAGTAGAGGTCAATAAAAATAATCTATATATATATAAGTCAACGTATGTATATATGTGTGTGTGTGTGTCTTCTTTATACAAATACTAGTAAAAACCCGGCAGACGTTGTCCTGCCAATGTATAATTATTCACATCTGTATATTTAAATATGGGTGATATGTATGTAATCTAGAATCTATATTCGTTTTAGAATAATGAAAGATGGCTTATACTGATGAGATTCCATGATTTTTATTGGTATAAATAGATAATTAACTATATATACATTTTTTTAAATTTTAATTCACGTGAATGAGCAATATTATTCACTATTCCATTCGCTATATCTATATAATTAGACATAAAATAAATAAAACTAATGCTAATTATTAGGGTAACGCGAGTGGATAAACGATATTTTTCGTTTTCTGATTTGGTGTATAGATGTAGGTACTACGGAGTTCCTACTCTGGAATAAGCAACATAATATAGTTGACCATGCGAAAAACATGTATTCTAATTTTTATTTAAATAACACTTTTTCCCTGCTTTTCCATTTTACCTCCTTCAAATATGAAAATATAAAAAAAGTTTACTTTTAGGTACCCTGTGAACCAAAAAAGTAATAAATGTACACAAATTATTTTATAATCGAGTTCCTGGCCTCATATAAAACACGGATACCAATTTTCATTAAAATCTGATCAAACATAGTAATATTTCTCATATTTAATTGATTTTTTTCCCCTGTTTTTCCGTCTTATCCCACTCTTATGTCAAAATATGACAAAAGTGTATATTAACAACAATTACTGTACTCTCAAAATGCTTTCCAACGACATGCATCATGCAGGGTATATATACCTACTATTTCGACTTTTGTACTCCATACCCCGTACCCCTGTGTACGAAATTTAAACTATTTTAATTTACATTTCGAAATCATCCATGAAAAAAATGTATTAAACAAAACAAATACATTTTTTTACCACTTGAACCTAAGTCTAAAACATACATTAGGTACCATTTGCACCCAAAAGTACTAAATGTTCACAAATTATTTTATAAGCGAGTTCCTGGCATCATATAAAGCACGTATACCAATTTTCATTCAAATCTAATCAAATTTATTAATATTTCAAATTTTTAATTAAAAATCATTTATTTTCCTATTTCTCCTTTTTACCCCCCTCTTATGTGAAAATATGACAAAAGTGTACATAACAACACTTACTTCACTCTTAAAGAGTTTTCCAACGACATGCATCATGCAGGGCAACAGGGTATATACTATTTTGACTTTTGTACCCCATACCTGTACCCCTGTTTACGTAAAATTTAAATTTTGAAATCATATAATCCTTCTCCATGAAAAAATTCATTTATGTGCCAACATTTATGGCGATCGGTCAAACGGTATCAAAATCTATAAATTACAAACAGACATCCATTTTTATATACATATATATATATAGATTACGCATTATACATATTTATATATATATGCCATATGCCTAGCGTAGGGTACTGGTCACCAAACCTCGGCCCGTGGGCCAATCAAGCCTGTCTAGGCAGTATATCTAACTATATACATTTTTGCTTCCGAGCTTACCGAAGGTAACGGAAGCTATGTGATCGTTCTGAAGAACGAAAATATTCTATATCTCCGATTTCAAAAATTCCAAGACAGAAATCCGTTTCAGACATCAGGGAACATTTTTGGTCCCGTGTCTGTCTGTCGTTCAATTTTTGCGAACCAACATATCTTAATAACTACACGTCCAATTTTAATGAAATTTGGGTGGTAGGTCATAATTAATTAGCCCATTGTTGGTCCCATATAAGTTTCAACCTTCTGCTCTTATCTGTTTATCTTCCACATGCTCACAAACATACATTTATTTACTGCCATATCTTTAAAAGTAATCATCTGATTTGTATGAAATTTTTATGGTTTGTCGAAAGTAGCCTGTAGCTAACACCTGCCTAATTTCAACTTTCTGCGCACTTTAAATCGTGGTAAATTAATATGTCTTATACTATAAAGCCGCATGGCTAACTGACATTAATGTTTACCCACTTCCAGAAGAGCTAGAGACTTGCGGTTTGCGCCATTCGACGAGCAACGTCCATATTGTGAACAAAAATAGCTATAAAAATTTCATTCTTCCCCCCTTAAAAAAATAATAATGGGCGACTTGATTTTTAAGCTGGTTTGGGGGCTTATTGCGGCTACACGGTAAGTCGTATTAGAAAATGGATAGCACAAGTGGTAACTGATTTTAAAAGATCTACAACTTTAGTCCTATGAGTTTTTGTCGCATCATCATCGGTTGTACCTTAGATGGTGATAATTTTGTTATTTTTTGGTTTTATTTATCCCTTTTTTGTCTTTGAATGGCCATAGTTTCTATAATAGTTGGCCGATTTTATTTCTGATTGCGGCGATTGAATCTCACACTAATGCTCTTTAAATTGAGTATATTTTATTTCATTAGTTCAACCTACTTGGTGAGAACATGAGTAAACTTTTTCCCATGTGCCGTGTCACGTGACCACTTTTTTTGGTTTTTAATATTGTGTCGTATATCATTTTAAAGGCCTTGATATGTACATTAAAGCTATTTTATTTGTTGATTTGTTAAAAATGTTGAACATGTACTTTAGTACCGATTTATAATTTTGTTGTAGGTTAAAGGGTTTAAATACTTTTTTGATATTAGGTTTTTTATTTATATGTATTTATTAGTTAAATGAATGCCCTTTTGTATTGTTTTTTTTTTTCTTTTTTAAATATAATTTTTGTACCTCAGAGTACAGGGGTACAAATGTTAAAGTTAATCTTTTATAATTGATGTATATCGTTGAAAAGCTCTTGCATAGTAGATTAATTTTTGTTATATTCTATTTTGTGTTATTTAAGTTTTGAGGGGGGTAAAATAAAAAAAAAACTTTTTATACAATGGTTTCTACGATTTGGTTGAAGTTTTATATTTGTTTATTAAATTAATTATATGTGTGCTAACTTTTGGTGCTTGTTGGAGGCTTTATTTCTCCAACAAATGTTTAAATTTCTTCAAGTTTATTAAATATTTACTGGAACAGTGCCACGCCGTTCCAACTTTTTGGTTATTTTTATCGAGCTATTTTTCTTAATTCGGTCTTTTCTTTGCGAGGAAGCTATGTGCCACATTAATTGGCAGAGTATTTTATTAATAATTCACGTGAATGAAAAGTTGTATTTACTATTCCATCCGCTATACAATTAAACTTAGAATAAATTAAACTAATGCTAATTATTAGCAAAACGCATAGATACCACCAGAGTTTTTGGAGTACCTCCTCTGGAGCAAGCAACATATACTTGACCATGCGAAAAACATAGATTTTAATTTTTAATTAAACAACATTTTTCCGATGCTTTTTCATTTTACCCCCCCCCCCCCCCCTGGCATGAAAATATGACAAAAGTGTACATAAAAGCAATTGCTGTACTCTTAAAGAGCTTTCCAATGACATACATCATAAAGGGTATATTACTATTTTGGCTTTTGTACCTCGTACCCCGTACCCCTGAGTACAAAATTTAAATTATTTTAATTTAAATTTCGTTTTTCATTTGGAAATCATAAAAATCTTCTCCATGACAAAAAGTATTGAACAAAACAAATACTTACTTTTTTTTATCATCTAAACCTGAGCATAAAAAATACATAAGGTACCATTTGTTCCCCAAAGTACTAAATGTATACAAATTGTTTTATAATCGAGTTCCTGGCATCTAATAAAGCACGTATACTAATTTTCATTCAAATCGGATTAAAAAATAGCAATATTTTTTTTTTTTATATAATTTATTTTCCTGTACTTTCCTTTTTACCCCCCTCTTATGTAAAAATATGACAAAAAAGTACATAACAACAATTACTTTAATCTTAAAGAGCTTTCCAACGACATGCATCATGAAGGGTATATACTATTTTGACTTTTGTACCCTGTACCCTGTACCCCTGTGTACCAAAATTTAAATTATGAAATCATATGATCCTTCTCCATGAAAAAGTACACGTATGTGCCAAATTTCATGGCGATCGGTCAAACGATGTCGGAGTCTATAAATCACAAACAGACAAACAGACAAACACACATCCATTTTTATATATGTATATATAGATACAGTTTTAGTCCGATCTCGCACACTTTTCGAAATTTAAATTTTGGTACAGGGTACAAATAATGAACACGGGGACAAAGTAATGAATACCCTTCATGAAGCATAACGTTGAAACGCTCATTAAGAGTACAGTAATTGTTGTTATGTATAGTTTTGTCATATTTCCATTTAGGAGAGGGGTAAAATGGAAAAATATAGCTACATCTTATATAAAAAGAAGTGTCTGTATGAGGTGAGGGTGTGTCTTTTATACAAATCTACAGTTTTATCCCAATTTGATGAATATTTACACACTTTTCCTCCAAAGCAAGGTGAAGATCACTGCCTGCATGAGAGTACGAAATTAAAATTTTGGTACACGGGGGTACGGGGTACAAATGTTAAAGTAATGGATACTTCATGATGATGCATATGGATATTTGCAAATTATCTTATCAAAGAGGAGGGGTATAGAAATAAGTGGGAGAGATAAAATCTAGATATTCTCGCACTCGCATAGTAAAATAATTAGATTTTATAAAAGAGTCATAGTTCAGTCTCTGACCATGACTCACCTCACAGTTATTGTTTTTATATAAATTTTCAAATTTATATTATGGATTTACCATTGACGAGGTTAAGAAGTGGGATGGTATTTTTATTTTTATAAAAATTACACTTCTTTAATTGATGTAGACTGTTTCATATTGATAAAATCAACCACACCAAGTATATTGCTTGAAAATGTCCCAAAAGAGGGACGAAATATTGCAAAAAACTTAGTGTTTTTTTATTTAAAACTCCCCTGAAGACCCTTCTTTAAAAATCATCAGTTTAAATGTTACTTGATGGTAGTTTATACACATATCAAATTAAAATAACAGCGTAGCGAAGCACAGGTATCCAGCTAGTATTATATATATATTCAGATGCACATTGTTTTGGCTATCTCTATGCATTTTCGAGATTCTTATTTAAAAGAAGAATAGTGGAAATTTACGGTGCATGCAAATAAATTATTACGAAGCAAACATAACATCGCTTAAATAACGGCTTCCATTTCCCGGCATTGCTCGAGTCACTTTGCACCTTATTTATTTATTTTTTAGGAAAACAGCCGTACTCATTCCGAGCGATACATAAAGATAATGTGACTTCATCCTCCCTGAGTTACTTCGCCACCGATTTCCTCTTAGAAGGGTTTGGTTTCTGCAGGATATGGCAATTGCACACATTTCACGTGCATCCATGGTCTAGCTAAGATCATTTCCCGGTAAGTCAATCTTACTCCGAGGTGACATTCCATGACCTGCACGTTCTCCAGATCTGTCCCCATGTGACTTTTATCTATGGAAAAATGTATTACAAAAAGCCTTGAAATTTGGCAGAACTACGATAGAATATTCAGAGAGAAATTCATGCGATCCCTCGCCAAATCTTGGAAAGAGTGATAAAAACTTGGCCAACGACTCGAGCAGTTCTGGGAAAACAGAGGGCGTCATTTAAGTGATGTTATTTTTGTTTTATAATCATTTTTTTGTAGGTTTTGTAAATTTGCACTATTCCTCTATTAAATAAATAACACAAAAATAAAAAAACTCGAAAATCCATAGTTAGACCGGTTTATAAACCGTCAGGTTTAGCTACTAGACGATCCTGTAATAATATTAAATGAAACTGTAATAATTAAACATCAATAAATAATAAATTGTATGTTTGGAGTAAAAAACCATCTCTTAAAAACATGTTCTAGTATAAATAAATTAAACTAAAAGAGAATTATTGTCTACTATTATCTTTGCTGTGTTCAAAAATAATTGTAAAATTAATCAAACGAAATCTAATCTTCTTTTTAAGATGTTTAGCATTTTTGAAGCTTAGATGTTTAATGAAAAAGGACGGAACCCAAAATAATTAAGTTCAAACTTTGTTATAAAGAAGGAAATTAAAAAAAAAATAAAATAGAATTTCCAATAATTGGAAATGTTTAAGCTCTCTTAAAAAATATTTCTTTAGTTAGTAGTCTCTATTAAAATTTGCGAAAAAGCTGGACACTTGAATGCTGCTTAAAAGAATAATAACTGAATAAATGATAAGGACGAAATTTGATTTGAAATAATATTTAACTAATTTACTAATTACAAAACGAAAATGACAAGTGCTCTCGATATGATTCAATTAATAACAAAAAGTTAAGTGAAAAAGTTTACTTTTTAAATTCATTTTGTTGATTAGAAAGTTGGTCTTGAAGTGAAATAAGCCTGTTAGATTGTTTGATAAGTCTGTTTGATAAGCTTTCCTCGGTTTTCAGTCTATCGGCTTCGCCCACTTCAAACTTTCTCGTCAAGTCGCTTTTCATCTGAGCCGTTTCTAAAGTACATTCGTGCTCAATCATCTGTCAATAACACAAAATAAAAGGAACAAATAACATCATTGATTTAAAAAAAAGAATGAAAAAATTGTATAAAAATATAACTCATCGTCAAGTTAAAAAGTGTTATATTTCACAAAACAATTCATTTAAAACTTAAAGATCTTTTCTTTATTTTTATCATTGACATTTAAATACTTTTTTCATCTATTTCTTTATAAATCAATTTATTCATGCTCTGATTGTCATAGCTATTAAAGAGAAAAAAGACCACAGCCACGTCAAAAGGAAAGATTAATATTCGTATAAATCTCTGGGAATCGAAATCAGATAAGCTAGTTATTGGACATTGGTATTAAAAAAAAAAAAAAAAAAAAAATGTCAACGACTTTTTTTCCCTCCCTGAGTTTAGCAGTTCATATTTCGTTATAAGAGGCATTTAAGGGAAATAACAATTTCTTTTAAATTATTCTAACTCCCCTAAGCAATATCTATTAAGCTTTCAAAAGCAATTATATCAACTCAGTAAAAGCTATCTCCTTCATTATTATTATATTTAATATATTAACAACTTATTTATATTTAGTATATTTTTATCTCACATGCTAGTTACCGAGTAGTTTAATCCCAGTGACATATAAACAATGTGACAACTCAAACTCACTGCTAATAATAACTGTTACACCCATTTCATGAGTAATCATGCTCAAAATGTAATAAAGCAAGGAAACATACAACTTTTTACTGTCATGTAAAAAACCATTATGAACAAGACCAAGAGTAAAAGCGTGGTGATCTCATCAAAAAAAAATATACAATGTAGCAGTGGAGCACCCTAGGGGCTACTGGGGTCTCTAGCCACCTAAGCCCCCAAGGTCTAAGCCGACCACTACCTCACGTGACTTTTGTAACTCTATCAAAACATGTATTTCTATCATACAGCAGGTTAAACACAGGTAAAACAAGTTAAACGAAGTTACAACATTAAACAATAATTGTAATACTATCACAATTATACTTTCATTCATAATAATTAGCTAAATAATTATTAAAATAACGGACGAGTTATTGCTATGTAGCATCATAGATTGATTTATGATGTTGCTATTTCTTCACATATTTCATACAATGCCTACATTATGTGTGATTTAAAATGGAAAAAAAATTAAAATTAAAAAATGTAACTGTTAAAAAAAGTCTGCAAATTAGTGTGGCGCATAGCTTCCTTGAGTCTAAACACGGGACGATTGGTCACGTGAGTATAAAATAAAGTCTAATGAAAAGATTAGGTTGTGCGGGAGGAAGCAATATGAACATTTAATATTGGGTCATCTGTGGACTACCACAGGTATAAAATACGAATTACATCAAAATCGTAATAGTACATTACGCGTCGAGTGCGGAAAGTAGCATTTTGCATGCGAGTGTGGAGTTTGCACCCGAGCGAAAGCGAGGGTAGTAAAACCACACGAGCAATGCAAAATGCCGTTTTCGCACGAGTTGCGTACCGTACTTTATCTACGATTGATAGATTTAAATAATAAATACAGAAAAAAAAATAAACATGCTGCGTGTAAGTTCGTATCTCTCTTTTGATAAAGATGGCATTAATTCTTGAGTTGTATTTTTTGCCGAATTAATTATTTCTGGAGGAGTATTATTCTCCACATTTTCATCAAATTCACTTGATTCACTTATTGTGTTTCACTAAAAACTCGATATAAACAGTTACTTTAATAAAAGAACAGCAAATTAGTTTTGTTAAATGTAAACAAACTCGCTAATCGTGCGTAAAGCTGAAGAATTCCTCTTCTTTACCGCACTAGGGTGGTAAAGAAGAGGAATTCTTCAGAACTATGAGACACGCATGCGCAATGAATACAAGTACGTAAAGAATCACTTTCTACGCATTTAAACAGAGATACAATGTTTATATTTCGTATCAATCGTAGATAAAAGTAGTTTTTAAACGCAAAAGTTGCTAGACAAAGTGAAACCAGACCGAAAGTGTTCCCTAACAATTCCTTCAGAATGACCACACCTTCAGATACCTTCGATTGGCTTAAACTGAAATTCAAGTAAGTAAGTAATTGCAGTTTCTCTCTAAATAATAAACCCACACGGGCATAGGCGGCTCTAGAGCAATATATTTGGGGGGGCTGACGCTACCGGGGGGTGGGGGGGGGGGGAGAGGGGGGTCCTCCCCCGGAATTACATTTTTAAGGTATTTTGGTATCTAAAAATATACATGTTTATTATACCTGTTAAGGCGGAGACACACTTGCGCATTCGCCCCAAATGAGCATGCGTTTCCGTTCGGCTCGCCCTGTCCATTTCTCAAATCGGGGCGAACGCATGCTCATTCGGGGGCGAATGCATGCTCATTCGGGGGGGAATGCATGCTCATTCGGGGCGAATGCTCTATTGTGTCCCCACCTTTATGTTAGAAAAAAGACTAATTTATAATGATAAATTAAAAATTTCTCCTAAAAGGAGAAGAATAATGGACATTGATTTCATTACTAAAGATATGTAAGCCAAAGCCACCATTTTAAAACTGTAGGTTACATACATAAACTTTAAGGCGGGGATACACTTGAGCATTTGCCCCGAATGAGCATGCGTTTCCGTTCGGCTCGCCCTATCCATATCAGCAAAACGGGGCGAATGCATGCTCATTCGGGGCGAATGCTCTAGTTCTAGTGTATCCCCGCCTTTAGATACAAACAATGAGAAGTATTTTATGGCTTTCAAATGGAGGAATCAGATTTATTTAAAGTTAAATCATTCAAAAGTTAAAAGAAATACAAATTTTAAAGTTTTAAACAGCAGACGTTATTTACTGCCACAGAGCATTTATTTACAAACTCATCCAAGCTATTATCCAAATAATAATTATTGTGCCATTTTGCCAAGTTTAAACGGTTTAGAAAATTGAGAATTGTTTACTTTAGTGCCTTAGTAATTTTTCAATTATTCTTTTCTGATTTCAACCGACCGCATTTAAATTACCGTTTTTATTTGTTCAAAATTGGTGGGGGTTTGCAATTTTGAATTACCAAATATTTTCTTCTTTCCTATTTAAAACAAGCTAGCAGTCAAACCCGGAGAAACCAAGAATACTCAAGAAAAAATCCTTTCGACCCTTGCGGCGTTTACTGACACAACGAAATTCTCCGCGTTTCCGCGGGAGAAAAATGTCTTTCTAAAAATCGTTTTAAAAAAGTAATAAAAAATAAAAAAAGTCCAGTCATGCACCATGACTTAATGAGCGAATTTTCAAAGAAATCTGCGTTTTATTGGCTTATGATAATATAGGAAAATTTTGGTTTAGAATTAGCTCGGATGAAAAAAAAAAATTTGGGACACAGGGGTACGGGGTACAAAAGTCAAAATAGTATTTACCCTTCAAGATGCATGTCGTTGGAAAGCTCTTTAAGACTACAGTAATTGTTGTTATTTACACTTTTATCATATTTTCACATAAAAGGGGGGAAAAATGGAAAAAACACGTTTTTATGCTATTTTTGGCCCTAAATTGTAAAAATTTGACCCCTAAATGAACTCCAAAAATTCTGGCCAACGAACTCATCCTTTCTTTTGATATTATTGACATTTTAAAATTT
The DNA here is from genome assembly GCA_951217055.1 of Gerris lacustris. Lineage (NCBI taxonomy): Eukaryota > Metazoa > Arthropoda > Insecta > Hemiptera > Gerridae > Gerris > Gerris lacustris. Next base: position 54,339,740 of record OX578277.1, on the reverse strand, counting down.
GTTTGAAATTTTTAAGTGCATCCTAAGGGGAGATATCGTCTGGAGTGACACATATATACATGCATATATACATACATATACATACATATATACATACATATATACATACATATATACATACATACATAAAAAAAAGTGTTAAATTTTAGGAATCGATTCAGAATGGTCTGAAACGGATTTCCATGGAAAAATGTTTCAAAAATTCGCATTACAAAAATTTTGAAGCCATTGCAATAGCGTAATTTGCTTTGAAAATTCGCTAAAAGGAATAATTTATCAGAGTGATTTTGATTTCTATTGATTAGCTTTTAGAGAGCAAGAAATGTACTATAACAGTTTGAGCAAACTAAGAAAATGTATTTTTAACTTTACTTATACAAAAATCTAAACCAAATGCAGTTTTCTTGGCTTCATTGTAAATATTCTGTCAACAACTTCACTGGATATGGTTTCACGAAAAATACAATTATTAAACTAATGTAAAAGTTTACCGATCAGCAGTGCCGTACCGAGGCTGTGGCGAAGGTGGACCTTGCCAAGGGCGCAGGTTTGAGAAGGGCGCAAAATGGAGAAGAGGAAAAATATTTTTTGATTGGTAAGATTGGTCAAAATGAAAACTTTATACTTAGGTATAATTTCGGTTGTGTGAGCTGTCAATTCGTGTTTTTATGATAAACATTAATCACATTGTGACATTGCGCTTAGCGCGGTGGCGTGCGATTCATGTTTATATTGGCAACGCTAGGGCCTAGCGTCGCCGCGAGGCGCATCCGCCCCACCCCAGGCAGTGTTTTTCAACCTTTTTCTAATGGTGGCACCCCAACTTGGTTAATTGTTTCTCGCGGCACCCTTATTTCTTAATACTAGTTTAAACAAGTAAAATGTGAAAAAACATGTAATTAATAAACTCAATGCACTCACCCATATCGAAAATTACTCAATTTATTAACACCATCTTAAATTATTTAAACAGTAAGAACACTTATGATACCGAAAATACGAAAGAAATAAAACGTTTAATAGTTTTTACATATAAAAAATAATCAAATAAAGGGTTCACAACCAACAAGTGTTGAATTTTTTTTTTTAATAAAATGATTAAAAAGGTATGGAATATTCTTTTTTGAAAATTGTAATTACATTTGTATGTATTCAGTAACAACATTTATGAATAACAATACAATATAATTATATAAATGCCCTAAAAAAATGTAATTCTACTTATTATATTTTTAAAGTACTCATTGTGTAAAAAGTATTTTTTACTTAAGAAATAAAGTTAAGATGTCAATATTGTAAATATCAACTTACTTTTTGTAATATTGTAAATATTTTTCCGTTCAGTATTGTACTTAATTAAATTATAATTTCATATTTGCTGTGGTGAAAAGTGAAATGACAGTTGATGTTTTATCTAAATAAACTTTTTATATCAACCATTTAACCTTGAACCGAAAAAGGAGTTATAGTGTAGCAAGGTGTTAAATAGTACTTTCTAGTAGCGAAAACTAAAAAATTACTTTAACTTTTAGAGCCAGAATTGCTTAAAAATTTGTTTTACTGACGTTAAAATTCCAAAAATTTTCCGGGGGGGGACCCCCCTCTCCCCTGGGGGGTACTCCATACCCCCCCGGTGGGGCGCACTTTTACGGGTTTGCCATGTACGCAGGAGCACCTAGGTACGGCCCTGCCGATCAGTAATAAACAAAATTATGGCTCATATTATGTTTATGTATATCTAGCCTTTCCTTTTACAATTCTTGTGATTTTTCTTAGCTGATAAAATTATTTGAACACTCAAAATTTTTGGGGGGGCTTAGCCCCCCCAAGCCCATACCTTCGGCCGCCTATGCACACGGGTGGGTTTTAAATCTTTCGATTTAAGTATTTTATACTTATAAATCATTTATAACTATATATATACTCGGATATATTGATACTACATTATTAGATTAAATTTGTATGCAAGTGGAAATACTTTTAATAAAAAAAGGGCGATGATAAATAGGAATGTCAGGAGCATGTAATAAATAATACAATGGGATGATAAATGAATAAGTTTTTATGTTGAAACAGATAAAATTAGATAAGATCAGACGTCAAAACTTACAGCAAGCCTCTTCTCAAGTTCTTTTATTTTCTTATCCTTTGCCACAACCACTGATTCCATCTGGGAAATGAAATTTTGACTCATCTGCTGCATCTTAACTCCGCAGTCGGCCAGGAGGAAGTGAATGCGTCCTAAAGCCTCCTCCAGGGCTTTGTCCCTTGTCACCAGTTCTTGAAGTGGAACTAACATTTGCCTCATATAAGAATGTCCTTCTAGCTTGGGTATCTCACTGTGACGTATATCCCAAAAACAAAGAGTACCGTCAGCAGATACAGATATTATCACTCGATCATGAAAGGAAAGGCGTAACTAAAAATTAAAAAAAAAAAATAAATAAATAAATAAATATATATATATATATATATATATATATATATATATATATATATATATATATATATATATATATATATATATATATATATAGAGGTGGTTAGAGGTGGTTAGAGGTGGTTAGAGGTGGATATATATATATATATATATAAATATATATATATATATATATATAATATAAGTGGCAATGTCATGATTGACTGACTGACATAGAATCAACGCACAGCAAAATCTGCTTAACCGAGAGACGTGAAATTTTGAGAATATACTCGATTCATATCATAGGCATCCTCTAAGAAAGGATTTTGCGAAATTTTTATTTCTGTACCCAGGGGTACGGGGTACAAATGTCAAAGTAATGAATAATTTTAATGATGCATATCGTTGAAAAGCTCTTTAAAAGTACAGTAATTGTTGTTATGTACAGTTTTGTCATATTTTCATTTAGGAGGGGGTAAAAAGGAAAAATATGTATAACTACATCTTATATAAATGAAGAGTGGCTATGAGAGTCTTTTATCTTATATATATGAAGTGTCTATGAGTGGACTGCTTACATGAGATTATAAAGTTAAAATGTTGGTACACAGGAGTACGGGGTACAAATGTCAAAGTAATTGTAATGTACGTTTTTGTCATTATTTTCATTTAGGAGAGGGGTAAAAAGGAAATGTCAACGTAAGTGTGTGTGCGCGCGCGCGAACGGGCGCGTGTGTGTGTGTGTTCTTTATTCAAATCTACCGTTTTATTCCGATTTTAATGAAAATTTGCACACTTGACCTTCAAAGCAAGGGGAAAAGGGGAAGGTCACTGACTTCATGCATTTTCGAAATTTTGATTTTGGTACACAGGGGTACGGGGTATAAATGTCAAAGTAATGAAAACCCTTCACGATGCATTCCGTTGAAAAGCTCTTTAAGAGCGCTGTACAATTATTGTTATGTACATTTAGAGGGGTAAAGTGGAAAAATATATCTATATCTATGTATAAAAAACTAATAATTGTTGTGTCTGTACATTTATCCGATTGGGCTAAAATTTTGTATTTATTCATTTATTTATTTATTTATTTTTATTATTATTATTATTATTTTTAAAATATCTTTATTGAATAAAACATATTAATCCATAAATAATATTTTAGTACATCAATTTATCTATTTTATTGATTTTACATTTTACATCTACAAAAGGTAATCTCTCCACTGGAGAACATGGAGGCCCGAGCTGTGGAGAGAGAATATGGGCTATTTCCACTGAATGAGTAGTCCTGACAACGAATTTAAGTTTAGAAAATGTTATATCTGTCTGTCTGTGCGTCAATCACGTCTAAATGGCTGAATAGATTTTGGAGGTTCTTGGGTACAATGTTAAGCTTAATTCTGCGGGTGATAAAGGATATAAAACGATTTGGTAGCTTTATATGGAGCTGAGAACGGGGCTTCTAAATAGATTTCAAAATTCTTATTCATTTTTCATAAAAAATGTATTTAACCAAAATTGCAGAAGAAACTACTGACCATATTTTATGTTTTGTGGAAATTTCTGTAGGAAGAACTGTTAAAGAAATTACTTTTCAAACACTGTCAAAAAATATTTAAATTTATTTTTAGATATTAAGGCAATAATTAATAAATCACGCCTTACCGTGCCTTAACCTTTACTAACTTAATCATGACCACTTCATTAAAATTCTAAAATAAAATCTACGAGTGTATACGTAGTATAATAATTTCTAAATTATATTGATATCTGCCAATAGAGATTTTCTAAAATTTTATCCCTAAGGGGAACATAAGGACAGAGTAAGAAAAGAAGGGGAATTGAGCCCAGACCGATCTTCAAAAGTTAGGAAGTTAATACTTGAGAAAGAGCTCTTATTTTGGATGTAAGCATGTATATTAATAAAAGATAATTCCAATTTCAACTGAGGGATGTAAAATAACACGGGGAGGGGGGGGGGGTGGGAGGGGGGTACAGAAGAAAAATACTACTGCTTTTCCTTTTTAAAAATTTAGTCGGAATGAATTACTAATTTGGGATATTAGCAAATTATCTTATCAAAGGGGAGGGGGTCTAGAAATAAGGGGGAGGGATAGAATCTAGATATTCTCGCTTTGTAAAATAATTTAAATGTTTCTTGATGGTAGTTTATAAATCCATTAAATTGAAAATAAAACACCCCGTAGCGAAGCACGGGTATTCTGCTAGTATATATATATATATATATATATATATATATATATATATATATATATATATATATATATATATATATATATATATACATACTTTGGTCTTAAGATTTATAATATATTATTATTTGAAAAAAGTATTAAGAAAACTCTGTATAAATATTTTTGTTGTAATCTGAAATATGAGCACATTACTCTACAACTTTTACTGCCAATATGTCGAAAACCACAAGAGTTATTTACAAAATTTTAAAATCCTTTGGAGTAGACAATTATATAATATAATTAAGTACATATTTTGTGCTTTAATTTGGGATAAAATTACATACTTAATTAGTAAGCCTATTTCTTTCTATATATTTGCTGAAAACCGAAAAATAACCTCAGAACTTTCAGGATTTTTATTATGTTCATTTTTAAAACATCATTAACTATGTCAAATCACCAAAACGTTTAGATTTAGTTCTTCAATATTGTAACAAGCTACCAACTAATCTATTTTTTGTGCATTATTTTTTACAATCATTTTCATTTTTTTTTTTTTAATTACACAGAGATAAAGGTTACGCTAAAAGGTCATTATCTAACATTCCCCCCCCCCCCCATCTTAATTTTTTAACGGTTTGAGATAAATTAATGAAACTTGGGGGTCCGTACCATGTTCCCTTAACATGGTGCTCGTTTTCATGGAATCGCGAACTAGCGGCAACCACCCACTTTGCCCCTAGGCCACCCAACTTCAAAATTTCAAATAGGAGTTTTTATTTTTGGCAGCATATTTAGATTCTATGGTGAAAAATAATAAAACTTTACTTGAAACTTTTTTCTATCTCCAATATTTTGCCCTCTATGGGGGGCAAAAATAGCAAAATAACCCTAAAACAGTAAAAAAAAAAACATTTGTATCGTTATAAAATCTAAACGGTTTAAAATAAATTAATGGCACTTGGGGGATCTGTACCATAAAAAGGAAAGTTTGTTTTCGTGCAATCGTACCGTAGGGCAACCATCCATTTTTCCCTAGGCTACCAAACTTAAAAATTTCAAATTGGAGTGTATATTTTTGATGGCAGCTTTGGATTCTACAGTGAAAAATAAAAATATTTTACTTCAAATTTTTTTTCCTATCTCCAATATTTTGCCCCCTATACGGGATAAAAGAGTAAAAATGTTAGATTTAGCGCCTGGGGGCAAAATGGGTGGTTGCCCCTAGTATGTGAGTGGATGAATACAAACTTCTCTTTACATGGTACAGATCCCCCAAGTGCTATTAATTTATTTTAAACTGTTTAGATTTAATAACGATATAAGTGTTATTTTATATTTTTATTACTGTTTTTGGAAGGTTATTTTGCTATTTTGCCCCCCTTTAGGGAGCAAAATATTGGAGATTTTTTTGCGAATATCTCGATTCCTATGGCTCCGACACCGATTAAGGTGATTATCAAAAAGAAATATTATTAAATTTCCCACAAAAAAGGTCTCATTCATTTCTCACGTACAATGGACGGCTTACGGATCATAGGGCGAAGAATATTTATAAATATATTGTATCCGTCGCCGCACCACTTTTTACGTATTTTTACGAATATCTCGCTTCCTATAGCTCGGAGACAAATTAAGCTAATTATCAAAAAGCAGAGATTACTAAATTTCCCACAAAAAAGGCCTCATTCATTTTTTACGTACTATTGTTGTCGTAGTGTCTGTTTTGCACGACTTTTTAAGTATTTTTGCGAAAATCTCGCTTCCTCTAGCTCAGAGACCAATTGAGGATCAGATCAAAATTGAAAAATATAAAATTTCACACAAGAAACGTTATGTTCATTTTTTACTTACAACGAAGCGTTTAGATAATAAAGTGCTCCGAAGTTTCCGCACAAGGCGAACAACGACCAATAACTCTGGCTTGTCCCGAGGGAGCTCCACGGTGGAAACAGTTATTCTATACATACGAGTGACATTTCAAGTATTTTTGGACATACATAGTTAGAAAATATTCATGCTCCCAGTGATTGAATATTATACAAAGATAAGTTTTATGGTGTCAATCGCAATGCAGTCCAAATGGTAGTACGTAAAAAATGAAAATAACGTTTCTTATGTGAAATTTTATATTCTTCAATTTTGATTTCATTCACAACTGGTCTCCGCGCCAGAGGAAGCGAGATATTCACAAACATACTTAAAAAGTCGTGGAAAAGCAGACACTACGAAAGTAATAGTAAATAAGGGGTTTTGATTAACAGTTCGTTGTACGTAAAAAATGAATGAGACCTTTTTTGTGGGAAATTTTATTAAATTTGAAAAAAATGGAAAATGGGAAATGAAGATGGGAAATTTTATTGATTATTATATTTATTAATTTTTCTTTTTGATAATCACCTTTATTTGTCTCCGAGCCATAGGAAGCGAGATATTCGTTAAAATACTTAAAAAGTGGTGCGGCCATGGATACTAGATATTCTTCGCCCTATATTCCGTAAACCGTCCATTGTACGTAAAAAAATAATGGACATTTTGTTATCTTTAATTTTGATAACACCCTTGATTGGTGTTTGAGTCATACAAAGCGAGCTATTCGGAAATAACCGAATTTGTTGACCTTTGCCCTTGAATGAATATATCAATCAACGCGACCACGATCTCGTTGCCGACTTTGAATATGTTTTTCAGAACGTCAAAATGAAGCGATTAAAAAAAAAATTCGGCTCCGATTTTTTCGGCGACGAAACGATGCAGGACATGGCGTAATGCCGAGCCAACATCTTTTTAACGTAATGTCTGATGTTGGAACAGTTCCTATGTGTTACACTTGCGTGGCACATCCCTTGGTGTTTCTCACTAACACATATTGTGTAATGTAATATATATATATATATATATATATGTGTGTATATATATATATATATATATATATATATATATATATATATATATATATATATATATATATATATATATATATATATATATATATATATATATATATTTAGTATATATATACATATATATATTTTCTTTCTATATTATTGCAATAGTTTTGTAAACAAAGCTGCCCAGTGAGAAAGCTATAAAGTAAACTGTGACTTAAACAATGTTAGGGAAATCTCACATCGACGCGCATGCGCAACTTCAGCTAATCAGACTGCCAGAGCACATCTCCATGCATAATTCTCTTCAGTCTCGGTCATACTGAGACTATGAGAGTCATTCAAAACTAAACTTCTCAATCCTGAGTCGGCTCCACTCGCGTCTCTATATTTGTAACGTGAGCGTCGATTCTGTAACTCTGAAACCTACTTTTTATGATATTTTTTATAACAAAATTTTTTATGAAAATGTAGTTGTAAAATTACCAAAAAAGTTGATATTTTGAATGTGATATATTACAACAAAAAAAACAAAAAAAAAAATTGTTGTTGAACAGAGTGACGCAATTATTGTTTTCGCACTAAAATAACTTATTTTGGACTTATCGTTTGTAAAGGGTGTTTTCTCGCTCAATACATTCTATTTCGACTGTAATATGGTGTTGTTTAATTTTAGTAGTTGTATAATGTATACTATAGTCCTAATTATTTTCTGTAAAAGCTTTTGAAGCTTAATAATTAGGCAACATTTCATTGCTCGGGCTTCATGATAAGACGAAACATAGTGACTGTTTCCTGGGCTGATTTCCTAATGAGCACCGCCCGGAGCGTGGGGTGAAGGCTAGTTTGTTATAGAAAATAACAATACAAAATAATATAATATTTTATGTGATTTAAATCTGAAGCTTACATTACTCAATGATTCAATGGAAAAGGGGATTGAAATGCAGTGCAACAGCTGATAATTATTGTGTAAAGTATTACCGCGACATTAAGATCCATGGTAGCTTCATCAATCAAGCAAGTGATTTGAATCTAAAACGTATTAATCTCGTAACTGGATTGGAAATTTCGGCTAATGATATTGATATTACCTAGGGTATAAATTTGCTTTATAACATGTCAAGAATTGTCACCTGAGAAATGATAAATGATCAGATAGCTGTCGTCAATCATATACATATTCAATGCGAGAAAATCATACGAGGAAGGATCAGTTAAAAGGATATCTTTCCACAGTTAAGTCTAGAAGAGAGATAATTACTTTTGGGAAGGTTCCCACAATCGATATTGGTTAATTAAAGGGAACTGAGTACAAATAGATTGGAGATTGATTCCCCCACCCCACTTGTAAAAAGTTAGTCCATAAAATACTTAGATTTAACTTCACTTTGAAATACATCGCCTATAGAATGACTGGTTATTCTTTAATTACTGACATTTCTTATTACAATGTTATTTGATACAAAAGAGTTTTGTGGTGTTGCCTATATAAAATAAAGATCAAAACATTGATGATATGATTGATTAAAGTTATTATACTAATAACAATAACGATCAATAAAAAAAAAATTGCAATTGTGATTTCAAGTAAACTGATTAATGATCAACCATTAAATGTCATTCATCATTTCTTCTTACCTTTGTTGTTTGTCAAGTTGTAATATAGAAATTAAAACTGCTAAATACACAATGTTTTAGAATTTAGTATATACAACGTAAAGCTTGACACAAAATACTTATAGTCACATCTTTATTAATATTTACAGGAAGTGTGTTTGTCTTCTAATATGCAAATATAGTTCTATTTGCTGTCCAAAATTCGAGAGGCAAGGGTAAGGTGAACAAGGTTGTTGAATGCTGGTTTTGTACGATTTAGGTATGGTAGATACCAAACACGAGCTACAACCTCACAACAGAGCCAATATTTATTGGTGACCACGACCACACGTGGCAATACATTTACAAGAGCAAAAGCTCCACAATCGAGGTTATTTAATGCCACAGGGACACGTGTTTTCACATAAACGGTAAAGAAGAAAGCATCAAGCTATTGTTTATTATCAGTATATGTATCATAGCTCATAAGTTTTCTCTTATAACTTCAAGCATTTCCTCGCGTATTGTAACTCTCTTTACACAACTAAAGAGTTGTTAAAAAAAACTATAAGCTAGGGAAAAACTTTCTAGAGGGAAAACTGGAAACTAATTTTAAAAAATTGACAAACATTAATTAAAAAAAATCACGAAATCGGATTGTTTATAGCCTACATCTTGTAACCTCCCTCCACTTAAAAAATTTATTTATCTACTCACGGCAGCAAAATTAGCATTGTTGTACTGTTTTCGATCTGCAAAATGTCATTTTTCATGATTATTTTATAACATGTCAAAAAACACGCAGCAAAATAATAAAGTGTCAGCAAAATAACAAACATGCAGCAACATTTTAAGAGAAGAAGAGGTTACTACAACGCAGGTTATGAACTCTCCCACATTGTTCATTTTAGCGAATTTTCGAAAATTTTCTGTAAGGAAATACGTTTTAGACCATTCTTAATAGATTCCTGAAATTTAACAATTTATGTATGTATGTATATATATATATATATATATATATATATATATATATATATATATATATATATATATATATATATATATATATATATATATATATATATATATATATATATATATATATATATATATATATATATATATATATGTATGTATACATGACTGTTTATATGTATGGATATATGTACCTGTACCTATGGATATATAAAACCCTAAAAAAGGAAATATAAGAAAAAGTTTATTTCGTATTTATATTGTTTAAAAACTCTGAAATTTCATTTTCTTTTAGGTCTATGTTTATTGAAGCAACAAATAAAAGTAACAACTCAATGATCTCAAATATAAACTAGTTACTGTAATTAACTATTCTTCTTTTATAAATTTCAGCTTAGTTAACCCTTAGAGGCACGACTATAGTGCACAAACAATGAGGCACGGGTGGCGCACTTTATGCGCCAATACATTTTTCCAACCATAAATAGGTAAAATCCAGATTATCTATATGGCGTTTTGGAAATATTGAACTAAAAAGTCAATAAATGTATTACATATTTATTTCTCAATGACATCTTTAATTATAAAAATAAAAATGACTATAAAAAATCAGTAATTACTCCTTCAGCGTTCTTACTTAGTATCGGGCTTTCAACCTTAATTAATTATTATTAGTTGTCAAAGTCCTATGATAACTTCACAACCATCATCCTAATCTGACAACTCATGCAAAACCGAAAAATATTGATCGGATGGCATAATTTCTCTTCAACACATGGTGGCACGGGCGTCGTATACAGCACAACAAGACAAATAAACACGGCAAAACAATGCAGAACGAAGCAATAATCAAAGCAGACTGTTTCATCTGTTTTAGGGGTCTCTAGTGGTAGGTTAGAGTGAGGGTTTATTATTCTTGCATTGTGAATCTGTGATTTACAGAAATTTTTTTACTCGTGGCGCACTCAATGCGCCAGCCCGTGTCTCTAAAGGCTAGGAACACACGTATCGGATGGATTAACTTAACCCGATATCGGGCCGGTGTCGGGTCCGCACCCTGCCACACGTGGACGATATCTATCCGACCCGATAGAATTCAGTCAGTGTTATTTCTGCGATTGGCCTGGTTATATCTTAATGCCGTATATAAAATTATATTATAACCCTATATTTATAATTAATCGTAAAAAAAATCATGATAATGTGGCTTCTGTACCGGCGGAATCGTAGCCATCGCAAGAACAACAGGCGTATATATTGGGTCCACCAAATCATTTAAAATAGGCTTCTTGCTGGGGCATTTTGTTTTATTCAAAGAACTACAAGAGCATGAAGATAAATTCTTCAACTACTTTCGAATGTCCATCACTTCTTTCCACGCATTTTTTGTTAATATTTTATTTTTATAAGTTTCTAGAGTTTTGTCCCACAGAATAGGGCGAGATTCTATAGCAGTTATTAATAGTTCACTATCGATTTTTATCTTCTGTCATTGCTAATATAGTAGAAAAATAAAATTAGGCGAAATTATTTGTAAAGAAAGTGAATAAAACAATAAGATTTTATCAATTCAATTGTCACCGGACGACTGTCGGGCCGACTCGTGTGGCACCTTCCATACACTTCCACGCCCCACCATAATCTATCCGATACACGATATCGGATAGTCGTTGTGGGAATAGCCGACAGCCACCCGACACCGAGCTGTCATCGGCCCGATACCGGATAAGTCCACCCAGCACGTGTGAATAGTTCCATACAAACCAATGCAACACCACACCTTCCATCCGACACCGGCCCGATATCGGGCTAATCTGCCCGATACGTGTGTTCCTAGCCTAAGGAAGTCTAGAATTAAAAAATGCTGCTATTAAAATAATTTAAACAACGTACATGCACTGAGAATGCTTTTATTTATTCAACTGCCTCTTTATACATTTTAGAGTCAAAATAAATTTCTTGTAAGGGATAATAAATTTGCTACTTTATACATCATAAACCTCCAGCCGACAGTATCTAAAAATTATTTATATGTACAATTGATACGAAATAAAAACATTATATCATTGTTTAGATGGGTAGAAAGTGATTCATTTCGTAGATTTATTCATTGGGCATGCGCGTTCATAATTATTCTTTTTTTTCCGCCTAAGGTGCAGAAAAAAAGAGGAATTCTTCACCTTAACGCACGATTAGTTTGTTTACATTTAAACCAAACTAATTTGCTGTTTGTTTAATTAATGTAACTGTTAATATCGAAATTTTAATGACGAACAATGAGTGATTTAAGTGATTATGACGAAAATGAGGAGAATTATAATATGCCTCCCGAAATAATTAATTCGGCACAAAATACAACTAATGAATTAATTTCATCTTTATCAAAAGAGAAATACGAACTTACATACAGGAATTTTATTAATTTTTTTCTGTATTTATAATTAAAATCCACAATCGTAGATAAAGTACGGTACGCAACTCGTGCGAAAACTGCATTTTGCTTTGCTCGTGTGGTTTTATAACCCTCGCTGTCGTTCTGGTGCAAACTCCACACTCGCATGCAAAATGCTACCTTCCGCACTAGACGCGTAATGTACTATTTTCTCCAGAAGGGACGAAAAGTAACTTTTCAGGGCTAGTTTGTAGGTTATAATGATGGTCTTTTCATGCCCGTTCTTAAAAAAAAGGGTAATAATATGAAAACGGGGATATAATGTAAAAATTATTTTGTAAATAGTAGAGAATGAATGGCAAATGTAGTGAATTTGTTAAAATTAGGTTGGCAACACTGCTTTTAAACTCCCAGCTGTATTGTGAGTCATTCTACGATGTTTTGTTTACTTTAGTTTAGCTTTCGTTTTTTTAAATTATTTATATTATTTTATTTCTGTATTAAATTCGTTTAGTTAAGAAATACAAATGTTTTCTTTGTTGAATAAACCTTACTTAGCGCTTTTTCTGGAGATAATTATGTTTTCCTTCCTCTTAATCCTTCCAGAAGGCATGCAAGTTTGTATATAAAAGTAAATAAATGGTTAGCGGGAAATTCCTATTATAGTTAAAGGATTTATATAAATCAGAACAATGTACTCATATTTCAAGAAGTGATCTAGGATAAACTTTCATAGAGTTTAAATGTGTATTAGATTGTACTACAACAGAGAAAGAAAAATATTACCATTGAGATGGGTTTTCTGTGGAAGGTGTATTCGATAAATTGTGTAGGATATAGGACCTCTCCTTTATCGTAGTGAATGGCAATAATCGAAGCCTTCTCTCCGGCAGCGAAAAGCATACAGTCTGAATAGGCCAAATCCACTGAGAATAAGACCTTGTGCTTTACGTCGACCAATCTCTTAACCTGAACAAACAACCAAAACCAATGAAAATAACATTCTAACATGTTCTTAAATAAATAAATCTACCATTATTGTTGGATATTGAATCTAAAAAAAGAAGTATTTCCTACCAGAAGTACAGATAAATAAATTAAACCGAGAGAAAGAAAAAAACGTAGAGTAGATGCCAAATGTCGTCCAAGACTACACACAGTAATTCAAAAAGGAAAAAAACGCTGCAGTAACCCCCACTTTATAAAAGATGTGTGAGAACGTGACCGCTTTACTCTCCTTACTTAGTCTGATAAAAGGCAATTTATAGTTTTGTTTACATCTCGATTCCCCAAGTTCCATGATGTAAAAACCACCAAGCTCGATGTTTGTTGTAAATTCCTATTCTAGATTCGCAGAGAACTTTTAATTTGTCGTTTAAGGCCTCATTTATTTTTTTATTATTTTTTCTCAGGTTTTATACCTGGTACTTTTAAATCCCCATTAATCCTTTAATGTAGATATTTATCTCATTGGTACAGTACACTATTTGTCGTTACTGGACAAAAGAGAAAATAAACTGCTATGAGAAGCAGAAAAATAATGAAAAATTAAACATTTTAAAGAATCAAATCTTGGAAATTCTATGTTCAACTTTAACTTCAGTCAAATAATGAATTTAAACCATTTTTAAAATAAAACCAAGAGAACTCTGACAGAAAACGAAATGATGAGAACAGTATAAGGATAAATTGTAAGTTTATAAGGTAGAAATTGACTAAAATGTTTTTACTACTATAATATTAAAATGCAGAAGTTACCTAAAACCTAAGAAAATTAGATTTTATTAATCCTAATCGATATACATTATAATATAAATAGGAATTATCCAATGTAAAAAATTGTGTACTACCCAATGAGGAGAATTAAATATTATATATATATATATATATATATATAAAAAGCAACAGCCCTCACTCCCTCATCTCAAAAATTCTTTTACTTCATGAATAGTTAAAAGTATTAATATTTGGTACGGTTACACAGTATGAGGTATTTTGAAAAACTGAACATAAGTACATAATTTTAAATTTCGACTCCTACCTAAAGGGGTGATTATTAAAAAAATATTTGACAAATTCTTAGGGTAAACCAATAGGTCAACCTACAACAATATAATAATCGTTAATTCTTCACGCAATAAATAAAATAAATATAATAGTAGAATATTAATTATGGTATTGACAAAATATTATGATAATAAAATTATGTAATGAAGCATCCCCAAAGTTTCAAGCTCAAGCTCGGGAATGGCCGTCGAAGAAGATAACTCTAATAAAAATAATTTTCTATAGATATTATCATCATGCATAACTAAACAAGAATATGACAAAATTAAAAAATAAAACACATAGTAACTAGGTTTAAGTTTAGATTAAATCAATTCTGCTACCTAATAAGGAATGAATTATTGTAAGTATGACTAGAATCATATTTAATTGTTTAGGTGTAACCGGATTAATATAACAGAGGTAATAACGTATGGTATGTTACATGGGGCCATGAAATGTCTGCTTATAATCTAAATGATGAAGAAAGACTAAACCATTTTCTTCTCCTAATTAAACAATTGAGAGAATATTGGCTTCACAACTACATTTACATAGAAAAAATCTTATCCCCAACATAGGGGATAAGATGTAAGAGGCAATTACTAATGTACCTACATAATTAATAATGTACCTACTAGAAGATAACTATAAGTTTAATTAGGTTAAACATGTGTGTAAAAAAAGAACAAAAGACAATAAAGAAATCGTAGAGCGTGCAAATCTTCAACAGTAATATATATATATATATATATATATATATATATATATATATATATATATATATATATATATATATATATATATAATATATATATATATATATATATATATATATATATATATATATATATATATATATATATATATATATATATATATATATATATATACACATACATATATATACACACACTACATATTAAGAATTCTTAAAGTGTATAGTTTGTTACAGTTTAATGTTTAATGTTTATTGCTACAGTAACAGATTTTTTGTGTAATTTTTTTTCTTTTTTGGAAATTCCATCGATGAATTTTTCTATTTAGCGATAAAAGTCTAACTATTTATGATTTTAGGTGTACTAGTTGAAGCCATTAGTTGTCTTATATTCACAAGGAAATAAAAATGTTATCACAAATAAGAAAATACTAAAAGAAGCAAACAAAATATATTTTAAAAATATTTTTTTGATTTATATTGGTTGACTTAAAAAAATTATATTACGTAACCTTACCAAACATTTACGGGGCGCTAAAAATGTGGGCTAACAATACAAAAGAAAAAATATAAATTTACTCAGCTTAACTAACTTGCAAAAAGGACGTTCAATTTCACAGAGACAGTTTAAGCTTTAAGGCTTTAACTGTCTCACTAGCTTGTAGCAACCATCGAGCTTAAAGGTATTAGACATTACATTGAATGGTTAAAAATCCTTTCCCAACAATCGATTTAATTAAAAAAGAAAATACACGCGTATAAAAGCGCAATTTCATTCACTGAAATGTTTCATAAACTTTAAAATATTTAATGCCGTTGAACGAATAAGTTGAAATATTAACTGATAATTAGATCTAGTGAAAAAATTAGACCTGGATCCAAAATGGAATTTAAAACCTTTGAATTATTAATAATGAATGCCATGATTTCCAAAGCACAGGAAATGCAATAAAAATTAACACTTTAACAGTCAAATATATCGGTCACGATAATTACAATTTTACTACGGCTAGCTTTTAAATATCGCAGATAAAATGGACTTATAAGTAACCTTTTAAGGAGTGATTTCACTAGAGATGTAACAATATTAACAACTTATTATGTTTCAAAAGACTTTCAAAATATTTAATATTGCAGTATTGATTATAGTTATTAATTTCAAATAGAAAAAAAGTGAGCAATTTTAAATCCTTTTCCAAGTGACTTGATAGTAGCGCTGATTTACAAATTAAAAAATAAATTATCTACTTGAAATTGTTCTCAAATTTAAAAAAAAAGATTTGCCTGTCCATTTCGCACTACTCGAAGTTTTCCATCTGAACCTGCAACGTATGCGGTTGATCCATCAGGCGACAGAGTAACATCAAGATGACCGACATCAGCAGTGAAAACATCCACGATTCTGTTACCACTTCTTAGATCCCATTGATAAATAGATCCTTCAGCTCCTGTTGACCAAAGAAATTGATCATCTTGCGTCCATTTTAATCTAGTTATCTGAAAATATAAATACCATAAAATAGAGCACAGAAACTAAGTATAACTTGTATTCTAAATAAATGAAGATACACTTTTATCTGCAGATATTTCCGATATAGGCACAAAATTCTCTATTCAGTTATAATACTAATAAGAAATTAGTCAAATACGGAAGGACTAAATAGGACCCATACCAGGCCCAGATTTAGGGTAAGCTGCACCCTGGGCAAAACCGTTTGTAGCCCCCACTCCACAAAAAAGGACTGACATATTTGTGATTACTGAATATATTTTAGGATTACCCCAATGTGGGCTGATACTATATAATAAATGTGGGCTGATACTACATACTAAAAATGACATATTAAGTATTAACCTGAAATGGTGTGTACAGTTGATAAAAAAAAATTGTAGGCCTATATTTCTTTATTAAATAATATTAATTTTTTATAATTCGTTTATAGTGCAAACTGCCAACATACATGAACATAATTTTAAAGGTACTAGTTTGTAAAGCAAAGTGTAAAATCAATTTGTTTCAAATAAATAACTACGTGGATTAAAATTGTGGTATAACTTTTATTACCAAAGAGAAAATAAACGAAATAAAATATTTCTTTTGGATTTGTCCACAGTTCGTGTATGAAATAAACATTAACATTTTGAAACTAAGGAAAAAGTTAAATTTTTGATGAAATGAATTACATTAAGTGAATAGCCTGTAATATAATCATATTCTATACTTTTCTTGAAAACTTTTAGTAACAAACTATGTGGACCTTTTTCTTGATTTTATCTTAGCAAACTCGGCACCAACTTCGGAAAAATGCGTGGCCTACGGAAGTTAGTTGTGTCGTTTCCGTTTTTTTTTTACCGATGTTCTGGAAATAAAAATAATACAAAAAATCCGAAATTTCCGCCCCCCAAAATTTCCCGCCCTGGGCAATTGCCCAGTCTGCCCATTGGTAAATCGGGCCTGACCCACACAGACGCCTTACGCGCCAGGCTAGAAAATGTAAAATGATTAAATAAGTTGTTTAGGTTCTAAAATAAATGATTATTATTATTATCTAGAATAATAATTTAAGCTAACTAGAGGATACAAATTAATTTATTTAATGTTTTCATTCAGGTAACTCACATATAAATTAATGTTTTTGTAAAATAAATTACTCACATTTCTAAATATAAAATATGTTTACACCAAAACAAGATGAAAATTTGGTACTTCCTCATTTAATTTTTTCTATAGTTCCCGAATTCAAATATTTAGGTAAAATAACAACTTAAAGACCATTATTATATGTTTGACCAATATACCTAGCTAGAGAAATAAAAACAGTCGTGATCGGAATATAAAATCCCAACAAAAAAGTCCTGCGTAAAAAGTTGTTCATATGTTTTTTACTTAGCAATTTCCACAGCACGAGCCCTTATATCGTATGAAAGTTGTATACAACACTACATAACATTTTATTTAAAAAATATATCTTAATATAAACCATACGGAAAATATGAATTAAATATAAACAAACTGGTTAACCTCTTTGAGCTGCGTAATTGCCAAGTCAGAAAATGTTTTTAAATTAAAACGTGTAGGGGTTGTATCTAAAGTCCAAAAGTATAGAATTTTTTTGAATTAATAACAAGAATACTTACAGGGCCAACATGTCCTTTTAATATATGAGTCCTTTTACAATTAATTGTGTTATAGATATAAATAGTTTTCATATCTTTTCCCAGTGCGCTAAACTGATGACCATGAGTAGAAAAGCAGCAGTAAGGACAGCAGCTAAATTCAACCGATTTTATTTCATCGACACCATTAACAACAAACACGTTTAGCTTTAAATAATCTGTAAAAGCCAACAAACAGAGCATACCTGAAAAAAATCAAAACGATATGAAAAATATTTATGTAAATTGTAGTTCAGATATCGATTCAATTTATACATCTGAAACAAGCTTTTTAAAAAAACACCTAAAACGATAGTAAATTTGATTATCTCTGTAATGTTACGATCGATCCTTAATATTATTACATAATATAAGTGCATACGAATCAGCTACGATAAATATCCATTGTGTCCCACTCTTTAACACATAATTTTATTCAGTACCTAATTTACAAGCTGCAGACAGTGTTAAGAACACGGCGCGGCGGAGTTAGTCCAAGGATCTTATAAAATAGGGATTGAGCACTAGGCGCTAAAAGTGTCGCCAAGAACTTGGAAAATCTAGTAAGATCCGAGTAGGATCGATTACCTTCCCGTATGATTGTACAATGGTTATAACTGTAGAAGATCAAGAAGAATGGGAAAAATTCTTAGAAATTCGATCAGGTTATGCTTTTTCTTCCTTGTTTGGATAACAGTCGGGAAGAAATTGGGCCTACCTATGCGCGCGCAAGTGGTAGTTTGATGTAGATTTTTTTCCAAGTTCTTGGCGACACTTCTCAACCCAGGGGGTGTGCATAGTGATCACCCCCTGAGTTAGTCAAAATATTAGATCAGATAAATAATATAAATATTCTGAGCAGATACCTCTTCCGGTTATGTTATCTTTCGACTTTAAAGATAATAAAATTGTACACAAGCGTGTCGAAAGATAAATTCTAAGTTATTCTACTAAATCGTCATAAACAACAGTGTTTAAATAACATTTAATAATAATTAAAATAAATAATTTATATTTTTTTTAATTCAGGAATTCACTCATCAAATGTATATTTGCCTAGCTCAAAACTACTTCTCCTATTTTCGATTAGAAATGGGCGCGCAAGATCGGCTTACTGTATTTCGAGCAGAAAGGATGCAAGATCGATTCATTAGAGAACTGCGGGAAATCATAAGGGGTCAATGCAGGGCTGGGTTGGGGCTGGGGAGAAGAATATCAACGAGAAGGGAAGCTTTATCACAAATAAGGGCTCTAGTTTCAATGACAACTGCCAACCCGAATCAGACCCCCGTCGACCTCCGACGTGTAGTAGACATACCTCTCACTTTTACTTACTTACGAGTACTTCTCATTTTTATTAATACTATTTTTTTCCGCAATCGGTTCTCTGACTTATTTAACTAGTTTATATTGCCTTTACATAATATATGCCTTTATATTAGGTTATTTAGGACAATGGTTCAGCTAAGACTCATCCAAACTGTTAGAATAGACAACATCATTAGGTGGTTCAAAGAAAAGAAATTAACCACCCATCTATGGATGTAATAGTAAGTTAGGAATATGTTTTACTTTTCGCGATAGAGGACTAATTAACCGAGCGGAGCGAGGTCTCTGTTTGAACTCGACACTCGATCGTTTGACATTTCGGATGTGTGTCCATAAATTTGTTTATTACGCAGTCAAGACCAAACGCGCAGTCGGATTTTATTCAAATTTGGCTTGGATGTTCCTTAAATTCATTAAATCGAGGTATATAGATTTTTTTAAATTATTTGCAATTTTATTTTTATTGCTTCCGAGCTTACCGAAGATAACGGAAGCTATGTGATCGTTCTGAAGAATACAAATTTTCAGGTCTCCGATTTTTTAAAAATTCCAAGACAGAAATCCGTTTCAGACGACAGGGAACATTTTTGGTTCCGTGTCGGTCAGTCAGCCTGTCGTTCAATTTTTGCGAACCAACATATCTTAAAAACTGCACGTCCAATTTTAATGAAATTGTATGGTAGGTCATAATTAGCCCATTGTTGGTCCCACATAAGTTTCAACCTTCTGCGCATATTTGTTTCTCTTCCACATGCGCACAAACATACATTTATTTACACCTATAGCTTCAAAAGTACTTATCTGATTGGTATGAAACATTTATAGTTTATTGAAAGTAACCCGCAGATAGCCCCAGATTACTTTGAACCGGTAAGCAACAAGCTATCTTCCATTAATAACTATTAATGTAAACTCACATCTTATCTGTCAAGCCTCAAGCTGAGACTGGTTAATTTTATAGGCAGAGTACATTCAATAGCATGGGCGCTGACTGTAAAAAATTATTAGGGGGGGGGGGGGGCACCGGGGAGTATGGAATATATATACCCCATGAAACGGGGTGTCCTCCCCCGGAAAATGTTGAAAACCTAGATTGCGCAAATCTATTTGAGGCTTTCTGGTGAGTTTTTTATAACAATGTTGATGAATATTTCTTACTAAAATACCTACATTTTCTATGCATTAAAATAATTTATATCAGCCAAAACTCAAAATTATTACTTATCGTTATAATTAAACGTTGAAGTACCGTGTAATAAAAATAACATTACATCAATAATAGACAAAACACCATTTTGTCATTTTTTTTATATAATATAATAATTAACACTAAGAAAAGTTATTTTAATAATTAGGACCGGCGCAAGGGCTATGCGAGCCATGCAGATGCATGCAGTGCCGGCGAAGCTAGCGTTTTTTTCAAAGATGTCATATTTTTTTAATTAGTTATTATAATAAATAAAATATATAGTATTATCTAATATATTATAATTATTTATAATACAGGGTGGTCCCAAAGTCTCCCCTCCCCCCCCCCCCCCCCCCTCTTAACTTTTGAACGGTGAGAGATAAATTGTGAAACTTGCGGGATCCGTACCATGTAAAGGCAAGTTTGTTTTCATGCAATCGCGCACTAGGGGCAACCACCCACTTTGCCCCTGGCCACCTAACTTTAAAATTTTAAATTGGAGTGTATATTTTTGATAGCATATTTGGATTCTACGGAGAAAAATAATAAAATTTTACTTGAACTTTTTTCTCCATTTCCAATATTTTTCTCCCATGGGGCTGCTTTGTATTTTTTATTTGATTGGTTATTAAAAATAATCAATAAAATAAAAAATACCTAGCATCAACTAATCTGTATCAGGTCTGCGCGTCTTCATTTGTCTGCGCGCGCAGACTGTCTACTATCTGGCTTTGGCTAAAGCAGTATGCTGGTATGCTATTATGCATCAGTATGGTACATGTTAACCTTTACTTTCTTACTGCTACTACTGGCATCACACTGCTTGTCACTGCATTAGAGAATAACTACTAATAAACTTGTTCACTACCACTACACTTGGGTTTACAACGTTAATCAGCTCGGATTTAGCCATAGAAGGAGCTAGCGTGGCCGTGTGGGTTAAACCACACCTGCTCAGCCATCAATGGATCAGGAGGTCGGGGTTCAATACCTCGCCGTGATACTCTGATTTACATGGCTCACTAATGATCACATCATACTCGCTTCGGCGGTACAATGTACAAGAGGTATGATGGTGTGAAGTGGCTGGAACTCTCTACCACGGGGCTAGTAAAAAGGGCCCGAATGAAGGCCTAATTGCTAGGTTCGAACAAGTGGTTCGTCCTACCCGTACCTTACTACTACAACTAGCCATAGGCGGCCACCTAGGGCCCACACCACGAATGATAGTTTTTTTTTTTTTAATGCTTCCATTAACTTCGGTAATCTCGGTAATTGGAAGGATATCCTACTTATTCATAGAGAACGTGACAAAAATCTTCGTTTTAAAGTAAAAATAGTCAATCTTAGCCCAGGTAGCAAAGGAAACATTGCGAAACTAAATCAGAAAGTTTTGATATAGATCGTTGATGTTTGAAATTGAACATAAATCAAGTTCTGAGGGGAAGCTATGGCCTTAGTATTGGAAAGTAGTTATAGTTTTTTTCTCACAAAGAAGGTGTAAATAATTTTCTTGACACCTCGGAAGCTCAAAAATTTTCCTTTTTCTAACTACAAATTAAAATCCATTGCTTATATTAACAAGTTTAATGAACGTTTTTACAAATTATTTACAGCAATTTTGATTTTTCTTTTATTAGAACCAGCTTATATAAAACCTAAAATAATAAACATAGTTTTATTGTAAATTTTCCAAGAATTCTAATGGTTTAACTTTCTAAGGTAAATCTTCCATATTCAACGCAACTTTATACTTTCTCTTACCCCAACGATCTATTTATCCCAATCAAATATTTGGGATAAACAGAAAAATTGGACCTATTTTCTAAAATGGTGGTCATACTCTCCTCTCAGAATGCCACGATCATTGATATAACATTTACAAACGTCACTGAACAACTATGCAAAATATCCGAACTTTTCGATTTAGTTTCACAATATGGCTAAATCGTAGCTTCGTATACTGGACTGTTTTATAATGTGGCTTAATATCTGTTTGTTTTGACGAGTCTCAGGGAGCCAGGACAGGAAAAATATTTTATGAATATTTTTTTATAAATAAAATATTGAAGTCCTTATTTCTTAAAATTACCACAAAGGAGGACCCCCCCCCCCCCATTTTCGGTCCCCTGTTATATTAACCCCCAATATTTAGTCAAAGCTATAACCAGGGGTAGGGGGGCCCGCACTACTTCATCAACCTAAGGTGCCATGTACTTTAAATAATCTGGCCCTGACTTTAATATTAACTAGTATTATTTTTAATTATTATTAATATATTATTACGAATAATACTTTTTAATATTTTAATAATAAATATTGCCTTTACAGTCACACCCAGTGTATTCCAATTTCGCCTATAGTTATTATAACCCTCCTCCAATGTACGAAGATTTATTGTTTGAATACAAAATTGTAATCTATTTTGGAGAATTAAAAGACCTCCAAATAGTTTAAAGCTAGTAGAAAAACATATCCATAGGCGTTCGTAATTTGCTTTTTTAATAGTTATAGACTAATCAGTGATCTCTATTCGGGGTCACTCTAAAGCTTACTCATTATTTTTCAATATTTTTTGGGGGGCTGAGTCCCCCTTGAATGAACATTGGAGGGGGGGGGGGACTCAAGCCCCTCGGTCCCCATGGAGGCGGCGCCGCTGTTCAATAGGCAGAGTGCTTAATTGACAAATATATAGTGACAAATATAATTGACAAAAATATAGAGTGTATGATTTCATTTTATAGTAAAATATTTAGGGTGAAATATTGTATTAATTCAAGAAAAAATAATAGGATAAATTAGAACTTAAATTTAAAATCAACCGTTTCTTTTCCTATCGTTTTGCCTACTCGAAGCGCAAACGTTTAGACTTGTTATTGCGGACAAGATCGCTTTTAAGATTGTTTTCAATGGACTCCAAGATAGCTGAGCAACAGTTTACCTACAAGATTATTTTTAATGAGTTTAGTGTAGATCATTTTAGGGTAATAATAAAAACTTCATTTATCTATGCAACGTTTCGGCACTAACCTGCCATTCTCAAGCCTAAATGTCGCTGTTGTGAGGATCGTTAAGGAGACAATACATACATTTGAAAAATAACTTGCTGCATCGTCAAATTCTAGATTCTCCTCAACAACGATCTAATTAAAAAACTCTACGTCCGTAACGGGACATAACAGTGGCTCAACATAAATACAAAACAAAAAAGTAAAAAGAGACTAGTAACACGAATTTTAAAAAATAACATTAATATAAAACACTGGTAACTAGAATAAATCAAAGATCTATCAACTAACTTCGAGTTAGTTGTCAACAGCGACATTTATAGGCTTGAGGATGGCAGGTTAGTACCGAAACGTTTCCAATATAAATGACGTTTTTATTATTACCGTAAAAGGATCTACACTAAACTCATAAATTAATAAAGAGTTCCACCTTAGACTGAATGATAGATTATATTTAATTTATTTCTAATATTATTTACAAATTAAAAATAAATCATTAAAAAACCATTCACACAGCCTAAGAACCACAAACAACAAATTAATCATATTAAAACTCTAATAAGTCTTATAATAATTATTATCCTAATAATACTAGGAGCCCTCTGAACAGAAGAACCTCGCATCCAAAAATAAAAAGTACACCTGTATTTTTGATGACAAAATTTGGAAATAAATCAAACAACTTGTTTGGTCGTGACTACGTAACAAACAAATTTAGAGACAGACAGACAATTGATTCTCGCGCCACACGGTCAATAATCTGTTTAAATCAAATGAGCTTATATTTTTATTTTGCATACCTGTGGGATGTAGAGAGGATGAATAAATATCGTTAGGAAATTCCAAAAACATTACTAGCTTTTTTGTTTCGAAATTCCAAAGGCGAACAGATTTATCTGTTGTACCTAAAGTCATGACGAAGGGTTTCCAACGGCTTAACGAAATATCCGTAATAGGTCCATTGTGATAGCCTCTTTCAAACACTTTCATTTTTAAATGAGGATCCTAAAATAAAAGTAATAATATTTAGAATTGGGTTATGAGTATAGTTAAAATACTAACGGTTTAACAAGCTGTGGTGTACCAAGGTTTTACACGTGACACTATAATACTTTATCACTATTCTTCTTTTTCAATAAAAAATAGAGATTTTATTACATTTAATATTAGAGAGGAGTTAAAAACTTGATTGCCGTCATAAATGTGATGAACTCCATTACTCCTAAACTCGGTAACGTTTACCGGTCATACCTAACGTAATGGCTTAGCCAGATATAGCTAAGAATCTCGAGTTGACAACAGATGGGCGAATAAAAATTGTCATCAACCGTTACTATTAAAAACTTAAACCTTTCTGGGTAAAATGTATGAGTAAATAAAAATTGTAATATTAAACAGCATCAAATTTCGGAAGTAACTTTTATCTTATTAATATAAAAGATATTCGCTATTTGTAATAAAATTAATCAAGATTCTTTTTCACATTTTACTTTTTAATACGAGAATAACAAAATTTGGTATCAAAGAATTGATTTACAAATAAAAAATAATCAAAATGAAAATATAAATAAATATCCAACAAAAAACATACAATTTTATAGCATGACGTCGTCAATAAATTGAGTGAAAAAATTTGAGTTTAATGACATAAAATTTGGATTAAAACCTGTCAATAAAATAGAGCAAACTCACCGGTCATGGGCACCCTTCCGGGGCCCGCTCTTAGACGTCCGCTTTAGGGGCTTTTTCGGGGGCGTGTATCTTTTTTCCTATTCACTTTAAAAAAAAAAAAAAAAAAAAAAAAAAAAAAAAAAAAAAAAAAAAAACGATTTTTTTTCCTTTTCGCGAGACCTACAAAAAAGGTCCTTCGCCACGGACCGCTGCGGTCGACCGTATTCGAGTTATGCGGAAAAAACGTTTTTTCCCCCCGAAAAACCGAAAATTAAGTTGAGCTTAATACAATAAATATTTTAATATTATATTCATGTTTCCTGGAGTCCAGGACCGAGATTATATGAGAAAGTAATCTGAGTTGTCTCGGACAGATTTTTTATATCTAACTTAACTATTGAAAATAAGAAAATAAAGAGTAATTTTTTAAACTTAGAGTGTCCGCCATTTTGGAATGGGAATAGATAGAAAGCTCGGGATTGCGGCAAATGTTTTCATTTTTAAGACCTTTCCAAAAATGTATTACTTTATGGGTGTTCCAATTTAAAATTTCAAAGTTAAATGCAATATGGCGGCAACCAATATGGCGGAATAAATTATTACCCTCCAAAATAGAAGTTTTTTATAAATGATAAAGATACCCACAAACTGAATATCTCAATTATAACTGGAGATATTAAGTTTATATATATATTATATGGTCACAGTATATTTTTACAATACTTGTATATTTTACTATTTTTATGTTAAAGCTTGGAAGGAAACCATTTTCAACTCACGAAGAGGTTAAACGACAAAGAGCATGTTTCACAAAGGACAGACTCTTTTAAAGAAGACACAAGTTATTCCTTTAAAGATAGTTTTTCCCAGCTTGAAAGGAAAAGTCACAGAATATATAAAAATAAAATAATATTACTAAAAAAAGGATCGTCAGAAGCAGTCTTGTATTATTTATTAATTCGTGTAAATAAAAAAACTAGTTTTCAATCCACATAATTAAGTCTTATTTAGTCGATTATGAAAAATAATTAAGTACGGCTTTTCCCTTAACTAATTGTTCTAAATGTGAGCAAAAAAAACAAAAAACAACTGTAACTAACGAAAGCATATCTAGTCCATATCTTTCCTCTATATACTTCTAGGCTTCTAAGGTCAAAACTACTAATCATTTAGGTTATTTAAATAATGTCATTGAAACTTCAGCAATAAACAATCTTTACTGTAAAAAAAACCTTTATAGGCGTATAAAAGTGAGCATTAAAAAGTTGTATCAATATAAAATAAGGAAGACAAAATTTGTTTTTAAAAAAAATTAACAATAAATAAGGTATTTGACTACATTTTATTAGCCTGCTTTCTTGTTTGTTTGTGGGTGTGTCCAGTACAAATACTGCAATAGATTTTTAACAAACATCACGAGTAGCAACATTTGAAACTTTTAGAATAGCTCAGAACACGATGACAATACATATTTTAATACTTCCAGAAGAATTTAATTCGTTTTCAGCAAATTTTTCTGTATTGAAAGTTAGTTTGGAAGAACTCCGCAAGGTATTTTATTTGTTTTGACATGACCCATATTTACGATCTCATTTTGACGGGTTTCAAATTTATGATTTATTATTTTAGTACCTGGTATGGCTGATAAAATGTTCAAGAATGATTATATCAGGCTTTTTTGTTATGTAAAAAAATTGTATGTTTAAGAGATAAACATTGAATGACAGCGAAACAGGAAAAGTAAATAATAGTACATTACGCGCCGAGTGCGGAAAGTAGCATTTTGCATGCGAGTGTGGAGTTTGCACCCGAGCGATAGCGAGGGTGGTAAAACCACACGAGCAATGCAAAATGCCGTTTTCGCACGAGTTGCGTACCGTACTTTATCTACGATTGTTAGATTTAAATAATAAATACAGAAACAAATAAACTTGCTGTATGTAAGTTCGCATCTCTCTCTTGATAAAGATGGCATTAATTCATTAGTTGTATTTTTTGCCGAATTAATTATTTCTGGAGGATTATTATTCTCCTCATTTTCGTCATAATCATTTAAATCACTCATTGATTTTCACAAAAAACTCGATATAAAAATTACTTTTATTAAACAAACAGCAAATTAGTCTTGTTAAATGTAAACAAACTCTCTAATCGTGCGTAAAGCTGAAGAATTCCTCTTCTTTACCGCACTAGTGTGGTAAAGAAGAGGATTCTTCAGAACTATGAGACGCGCATGCGCAATGAATACAAGTACGTAAATAATCACTTTCTACGCATCTAAACAAAGATATAATGTTTATATTTCGTATCAATCGTAGATAAAGAAATAAATTAATTTACGTGTGACAATCAGGTTTGTTTACACTTGTGTCCTAGGTATCGGTTTAATTTTTCTGCATCTGTACTTCTTTACTTGTACTCATTTTTCTTCTCTTGCCGACCTAGAGACTACACAAACCCGGTATATCGATGGCGCGGTTTAGATTCGGTGTTGGCGAGATCCGTTGTACAAAGATTTGTCCTTTTATAGGTTTAAGATCAGCTGCCTAGTTGGTTGTCATTTATATGAAGTAAATAAATTCGGTACTATTTTTTTCATTAACATTATATATAACAATAACAACACTACATTATATTATCAATACTACATATGATTCAACAGAACATTTAAAAACGTAGTACATAAAAAGTTCTTTATCTTGTAATTATTTATAAATCAATTCTAACTTTAATCTGTTAATGTCTGGATAAATTTGAACACACTTTCATTCCTCATTAATAACAATACGACGAGTTGTATTTTAATAATTTAATGAACTGTTTATTTATTCACAATGTCATAATTTAATTTCTTTACAATTATCTAATTGTATTGGTTGAGAGTTGAATGTCAACAGTAATAAATTGACTATTGACATTCAAATTAAAAGGATAAAGTTTACTAAGTAATATTACGGAACAGTTTATAATTGGGTAATCGAAGGCCCTGTTCTTTTTTTTTTTTTTAAAGATAATTGAATTCTCTCATTTCTAATTGGGAATAAAGTTTGACCCTTCATCAGATTCTTAAAAACTTTAACAATCGGTTAACTAGAAAGAAGAAAAAACTTAATCAGGAGAAAAATGGATTTCTACATAAAGGAACTAAAATAAAGAAAAATATATAATTCTACATAAATATAATTAATAACTATTAAGGAAAAGTCTTAGTTTTAACTGAAATTGTAACAATATTGATTTATAATATTGTTTACAACGACGTTTGTTGTGTAACGACTTACACTTACAAAGAATGTAAATGTTTAATTTGAATGCGCTAATTGTATTAGTATTTGTATGATTGATTCATTCTCGACAATATTTAGTTAATCAGACAAGTGAAGGTTGATGTGGATATTAATCATCAGCTCACACTATAGACTATAGTATAGTTATAATTATACACTAAAAATTACACAGGAAATTAATATTAAAGTAAAAATGAAAAAGGGTATTTCTCCATCAAAGCTTATTTATCAAAAGCTAAACTTTTTTGTATAAAGATGAAATTATTCAACCACAAACCATGGTAAAGAAGAAAGTAAAACAAAAGCCGGTAAGAGGTGCGTAAAAAGAGAAAGAATTGCAACAGTTTTTTAAATTACTGAAGAATTTTAGTTGATATCCAGCTTTGTACAATTATATCACCTACGGTGGAGACATATCTTGATTTATTTTTCATCAAGTCACTACAGAATAAATCTATTCAATGAAATGGATCATCATATGACATTCTATTTTTATAAAATAAAAATCTTGGATAATTCGTTTTGGCTTAATTTGTCGTATATTTATATGCTGAAAGATTAAATGCAAAGAGTGAGAGGTCGGGTTCGATCCCTTGCCTGGGAGGATATATTTGTATCATACATTTTGATAAATTATTCAATAACAATTTGGCCTGAAACATTTTGGGGGTAGTGGTAGTGCCATATAATTTAAAGCTAAAATATTTTGATTTCGGCTCGGGGTATCATTATTCCAATCATGAATGTCAAATTTAATCGAAACTGGTATTTGCCTTTAGTTTGCACAGATCAGACATTTTTTAGGCTACTTTTTTGGAAAAATGGTACACATTGGACAAAGTAATTATGTATTCTTATATGAGAAAGTTTAGTACGTGTTGTATCGGAAAGATTGTATTATCCCACTCTATAATATACCAAAAGAGTATTCTTTTTGATAAAAATGAGTTTTTTTTATTTTAATATAAAATAAATAGAAAAGGACCAATGAATAAAAGTTATTGAAAAACCACCATCAGTTAAGTCATGCACACTCCAACAAATTAGTAAATATTAGTAAATAGTGCGTTTTACCTTTTCAAGATCCTGTTCCTCGAAGATTGAAGCCACATAAAGCTCATTAAGATCAGTTGTAAGTGCAAACTGTTTGCCTGATGGACTAAATGCAATGGCGTTGATAGTAACAGTTTTACCAGGAACTCGAGCACTTCTGCTAACACTTCTGTTGATATCAAAAATATTTTCTTTCCTGTAACTATAAAATATATGAAACAATATTAGATGAATGTATTAGACGATATGTTCCTTCTTTTTCAAAGGTTACTAAAAAGAATGCAGCGAGCAGAAGACTGTCCCCACAATGAGTGGGAATCCATAATAGGATAAAACAAAGAAAGGGATGATAGGACAAACAATAATCATATTAATCAATACATAACAAATATCAAGTGCTACATTTAACCAGCTAGATTAAACAAATATATTCTTGTAAAATAAATTTTCGTAATAACAACCATTTTATCTAATAATTGCTCCATACTGGAATGAGGCCAAGTTCAGTCCCCAAATTTTGCGGTCGTTTAAATACTTGACCTTTCCTTTGTTAAAGGTCTAAACAGAATACAAATATTGATTTTTGAGGAACATATTGTGTCCAAAATTAAGTACTGAATAATTATCGAAGAATAAAATTTATAGTAAATCTACAATATTAAATATCAAAGCTCTCAAACATTTTAAAACCAAAGAAATGAAGAACAATCACTTATCGGTTAAATTGGCAGAAACATTAAACAATTCTGCCAATTAGTGTGTCACATAGCCACCACGCATTCTTATAATATAAAGTACTCAAATGATCATCGCTATTGTCTACTTTATTCAATTTTTCCCCGCCTGTTATTTTAAATCATTTAAAATTATTTTGATTTTATACATGAATAAAAGTAGCAATTAAGAAATATTTATAGAGCGCAGACGGTGGAAATTAAAATGGCCATCTATCTGTGAGCTTCATTCAAAGTACCATCCAAATTTATTAAAATCAGATAAGTATTTTAAAATATATGTGTAAATAAATGAATGTTGGTGAAACAAATTAGTGTAGAAGGTTGCAACTTATAGGGGACCAACAATAGGTTTTAACATATGCTGGTACGCAAAAATGGAGCGACAGACACAAATGGGACCAAAAATGTTCCCTGATGTCTGAAACGGATATCTGTCTTGGAATTTTTGAAATCGGAGACATAAAAATTTCCGTTACCTTCGGTAAGCTCGGATGCGCAAAGGGAGAAAATTTAATAAATTTGACAAAATAGTTTAAAATATGCATACTAGCATAAAACAATTAAAGTACATATAAGAAATAGGACGGGAAGAAACTGTATGTCACACATACTTGGCAGATTATTTATTAAATCTGTCAAAATTGTTTTGTTTATTTACACGAATAAAAGTAATGATTTTAGCAATCTTTAATGTGTATAGGCGGTTGAAATTAATTAGGGCCTATTGCGGGCTTCTTTCGATAGACCATACAAATTTCTAAAAAATCACAGTACTTTTGATAGGTGTAAATATAAGTACGATTGTGCGCATCTGGAAGCGAAACAAATAGAAAAAACCTTGCGTAGAAGGTTAAAACTGGTATGGTACCAACAGTGGGCTAATTATGACCTACCATCCAAATTTCATTAAAATCGGATGTTTTTTGAGATACAATGTTGATTCGCAATAATTGAGCGACTGCCAGAAAGACCGAAAGACAGACACGGGATCTAAGTAAGCTCGGTAGCAACAAATGTTATATTTACCTTTGTGGCACTTCTTTACTTTAGCACCCCCCTTGGTTCTAAACAATATAGTCTGCCCTACAAAAGTCTCAAAGGATTGTGTGATTGTCTCCCCAAGACATTAAGACCCCTGGGGCAGTTTTATATTTAATATTCCTTTATCATAATAGTTGATTAGACTAAGAGATATGATCACAATTATATACACAAGTGTGATATTCCTTTGTCCCAAGGTACATTGGAACAAATATCTCCTCGTCTTAATAGTAATTTAGACTAAGGAATATATGCTACTCCGTATATATTCCTTTGTCTAAATAGCTATTAACACAAAGGGATATAGGGGGTGCTAAAGTAAAAAAGTACCAACTTTGTTAACATGAATATTTGTTTTTCCCCTTTCATCAAGCTTTTTTTTTTAAGAAGGAAACTTAAAAAAAAGTAAATAATTAAATTACTACTTGATAAAAGACGTTTCAAATTACACATATGTTTAAATAGGTCGTATATCTGCGTGGGAAAGTTCTGCAATGAAGGATAGCAGAAAATGAAGCTTTTTTGAAAAGGGCAAGCGTTACCAACGTTATAAATTCGAAAGTAGGAATAAATAATAATTACCCTGGAACACGGAGACTAATGGAAATATTAATGTGCACCAGTGACCATCACAACACGGCTCACAGCACAAAGCTAAAAGCTTTCAATAATATCAAGCTAGATATACTTTATCACATCAATTACTTTTACCTTTTACCAGTACATTAGTAACGATTACACCAAAACGGTATTATTAGCTACAGTGTTTGGTTTTTTAGTAAAAATGTGAGTGATGCAAAAAAAAAAAAAATATTGAAAATACAAAAACACTTGCTTAATCATTAATTTAAAATATGAAATGCTTTTTAAATTGTTAGGATCAATATTATTCAGATTACATGCAGGAAAATAAAATATTTAGATAAAAATCTAATACATACATATGGATATATAAAAAAGCTTAAATCGACTTAAATTCTTAGAGATTCTGATTTATTCTAAGGGAATGTGAGTTCATACTAACATCACGCATAAATTAACTAGGATCCAGCACAATATTGGATAGATAACTTATACTATCTCAAATAAAAAGTCAATCCATAGGCAATAGCTATGCTCCCACGCAGTGTTCGATTGTTTGGACAAAATCACATTTTGTTAAGTGATTTAGTTCCGCAGCACCACTAGATTTTTTAAATTTCTTTTTAAATGAGAAAAAAACTATATTTCTTCTCAAAGTACACAAACACATAAATTTTATTAATTATTCTTTACAAAAAAACTCAATAGTTAATAGCTACGTTTCCTGAATTAAATAAACATGACTAGAGTTGACATTTATCGTTCCAATATAACTTTGCACTTAATAGTTTAAAGTTAAATAACTCGAACTTGTAGATAATTATGTGTAAGTGATTTAAAACTAATATAACACTTTACCTTTAAGATATTAGAGGAGTAAATTAAATGAGAGATAATTTTATAGGTAGGTGAGTAAGCCCAAGATGGCAAGGTGTTAATTACTATAAGGCAGGTAAAGGCAAAGCAAGGTCTAATTATAGGACAACGGTAACATTTTGTCCTAAAGGTCTTACTTCTGTCTAAAAGCCGCACTGAACAGAGGGATCTTTGACCCCTTTTTCCTTTAATATAAAGCGACTAAGATAAATCAAATTATAAACTTTGCTCCTTCACAATTAAATGATTCATATTTGCTAACTTGAAAATTAAAAAGTGTTTATTTTTTAAAAAAATAACATACATATACAATGTGTCCCAATATAGACTATCTTGGGTTTTTGAAAATGACATTCTTTATAAAAAAAAAAAAAATGTTAAAAAATTAAAAAATCCTGCTTTTTCCTAAACCTCTAAAAATGATGATACTTTCTTGAATTTGTGAAAAGGGTGTTCCAGTTTATTTGAAAACTTTAAAATAAATTGACAAGAGTAGGCTACCATTATTTATAATGGTATTATGGTATCAAAATATATTATTGATAAAAAAAGGTTCAGAATTGCAAAAAAAACGGGTAAATATCACATTTGAATTAATTTTCTGACATATTAAATTTTAGCTTGTTTTCTGAAAACAAAAAATATGCTAACAACAACAAATTGTCCACACTCAATTTTAATAATAATGAAACATGATGGAATGCCAGGATAATAACGAGAATATTACCCTTAAGAAGAAGGTTCAAAATGCTTGCGGAAAATTATTAGAGTCAAAACTTGGGTAAATGTAGGTGACAGTACATTTGAATAATCTTCTCTTTTGAACACTCTTGAGGAATTTTTGATATATATTAAGTGAGCTGAGCGAAGCGAAGCTCTTATACTACACTTTGCATTTGGTTGGACATAATATACTCCTCCTGAACGGCTGAACCAATCCGCACAAAATTCGGCAAGGAAATAGTGACCAACCACAGAAAGGTATAAATCTAAAATGGCCCAAATTGGTACACAGGGGAACAGGGTACGGGGTACAAAAGTTAAAATAGTACATACCCTTCATGTCGTTGGAAAGCTCTTTAAGAGTACAGTTATTGTTGTTATGTTCACTTTTGTCATATTTTCATTTAAGAGGGGGATAAAATAGAAAAACCGGAAAAAAATGCTTTTTAATTAAAAGTTAGAAAGATTACTATTTTTGATCCGTTTTCAGCTGTTTATTAATAAAAAATGGTTATTGTTAACTATCAGCTGTTTAGTAATTCGATTAGCTGTTTATAAATAAAATTGTTTCCTGTTAACTATCAGCTGTTTAATATAAGTTTATTCATAACAAAAGTATGTGTTTGTTATTCTGTTTAAAAATTCATTGAGTGGTTTGTTTACATTTATAACTAGGTGTGCAATGCAGTTGTCTGCTTGCAATATTGAGCTGAGCATGCATTTTAATCTTAAATTTTATTCATGCGTTAAAATTCATAATAAATAAAATAATTCGAATTGTTGTGGTACAACTGTTCTCCTCAGCGTGAACGTGGCATTTATGTAAGAATAACAAACAATTATTGAGCTGAGCGAAGAGAAGCTCTTATACTACACTTAGTTAATTTTTGTGATGCTAAACAAAAGTTTGTAATATTCTTATATTAGCTTATTTTATAACTAATTTGATACTTCTTTAGATTGGTACTCCCCTTCTTTTTATAAAATAAAAGACTCCAATGTACTTTGGGACAAAGGAATATCACACTTCTATTTTTATAAGGGGAGTAACAATCTAAAGAAGTGCCAGTAATTTATTTAATTTTCTGAAAATAAAATAATATTTACACATTTCTTGCAATACTCAACCAACCACTTTTGTAAATTATATTATTCGATACCATCAATAATAAGGGTAGTTTACTCTTGGTATTTTGGGAAATTTTCCAAAAAAATTGAACACCCTGAACACAAAACAAGAAAATTATATTATTTTTAGAGGTATAAGAACAAACAGGAGTACTTATAAAGAATTTTTTTTTTTGAAAACTCAAAAATAATAACACATTACTAGGATACACACTGATTATCTGAAACACACTGTAAATATAAATATTCGTGAATAACGATTTGTTATAAAAAGAGTTTCAGAGATAAAATATTAAATGCATCAGAGAATTCGCTAAGCGAAGCAAAACATTATATCAATTTAGCCAGACCTATCACTAATAATAAACATACTTTAAAAAAAAGTATTTAGTTTCAAATTATTAGAAGTAATACTGCCCTTAAATTTAAAATGAAAAGAAGTAAACAGTTTAAGTATAAAGAATGATAGAAACGTTGGAAGGTTTAAATTGATTTGCTCTACATTACACTGTCCCCGCATAATCTACATTATGCATCTATATTACACCCTTCTCGCAATCTATATGCAAGTCAAGTTCAAACCAATCATACTATGGTATTAGAACATTTAATTTCCCTTAGGCTATTTTAAGCTAATATTTTATGAATTTAATCTATTATTAATATTCATTGCAGTTCTCATTTTAATAAATATTTGGTGGTTTTAATGAAAACTTGTCTAGTTTAAGGTTTTACATTACCAAGGTTAACAATCTTACTTTTTATAAAAAAACAAATAGTTTTCTACTTATCAAAGTAAAACAATACGAGATGTAGAGAAAAAATAGATTGCAAATTGGTGTGGCACATAGCTTTCTCGCATCCTATCACGTATTTTATTGATTTTATACTTTTACAAGCTATTATTGCCTAACAGCGATCATAGAATCCTTAAACGGAAAGATTTCCAACTCCCCTCTTTATCTACCTGTGTTAGACTACTAGCGCTCCACGGGAATTTGCCGGTTAATATTGTAACTAAATCTTTTACACCATTCAAAAGATATAGAGCTTCTTAATTCAAAGAAATAAATTAATAAATTAATTTGTCAATTTACTAGATTCGAACCCAGGGACTTTCTCATTCTGAGCTATCGCGCATCTCATTTGGCCACCGAGGCTGTTTATTTTTTTGTATTGTTTATTTACAAAATAGTACAAATGTCAAAAGATCATAAGTAGTTTACAATTTTAACCACCATATTCTCGTGGAGCGCTAGTGCTCTTACACTTCTAGAATACTGGAGTTGGATACCCCTGTTGCCTAATTTGTCTAATTGTTTCCCCCTTCTTTCAACCTGTCAAAATTGTTTGAATTTTTAAACAAAAATTAAAGTATCAATTTACCAAAAGTTAAAGAGCGCAGACGGTTCAAATTTATCTAGGGTTATCTCGGGACTACTTTCAATAAACAATAAAAGTTTCATACAAATCAGATAAGTACTTTTGAAGCTATAGGTGTAAATAAATGTATGTTGTGGAAGAGAAACAAATTAGTTCAGAAGGTTGAAACTTATATGGGACCAACAATGGGCTAATTATGACCTACCATCCAAATTTCATTAAAATCGTACGTGCAGTTTTTAAGATATGTTGGTTCGCAAAAATTGAACGTAAACCGACAGACCGACAGACAGACACGGAACCAAAAATGTTCCCTGGTGTCTGAAACGGATTTCTGTCTTGGAAATTTTGAAATCGGAGACCTAATTTTTTTTTTTCATTCTTCGGTACATAGCTTCCGGTACCTTCGGTAAGCTCGTAAACAAAAAACGTGTGTGTGGTGTGCTAAGTATAAGATGCTAACTACTTAACATGGCAGAGTTAGAAAAGAGACAAAATTAAAAGTAACTAACTATTTATACTTAGCTAATTTAAGGCAAAATTAAAAGAAAAGCATTTTTTTTTATCATTGAGCAATAAATATGAATTGAATATTGTGAAAATAGTTTATCATGATGAGTTGATAGTTAAAGAGGGTGTGTAGTACAGAGCCGAGGGAACAGGAATATTGCCTAACCCTCACGCCAACTCCATTTAAAATATTATAAAATATATCACTTCATTACACAAAAACTTCTGCTTGTATCAGGTTGAAATTTTACATGTCTGTTTCAATTGTACTTTAGACGATGTGCATAAAGTTGAATTAAAATCGTTACGTTAAAACTTAAGGTATCGGTAAAAAACGTAGATTTCTCAATTTTAAACTGGTAGGTCCACTCTAATGTTCTTAGCAATCTTTAACACTTCAAAGCGGTGTCGGTATTGGTTTTACTAAAAAAATGTATTTAAAAAAGTTGTTTGTCTCATTGAATAGATAAAGTTAGAATTTGTTATTACCGTGCAATAAAATTCCAATTTTACATTTGAAGCTTACATTTACGGGAGCGTAGCGTGTGAACGCTTGAGCGGATAACGTTGTCCAACAAACACGTCCTGGGCATTGGCAAAATGAACATGTGCATCAAATTTCAACTAAATCTGTCATAATTTACTCAAATGATCGGCATCGGTCATCGGTCGACTTCGTGACTGTTGGTTTCGTGATGGTCTGTTTTGTGACGGTCGTTTTTTTCGGATTCACTCCCGGGCTCCAGACGCTGTGTAACGTGCCATAAGGAACTTCGTTCCAAAACAAAGTTTTATTCCTAATACATAATTTAAACCAAGTAAGGCGCGCTTCACGTAAGTACGTGAGGCGATAATCGCCGGTTCTATGGTCGTTTTCTTTATGTAAAATTGCAACATTTTACACTTAAAATTTTCAATAAATTGTAGTATTAATGTTACTTATCGGTGACACATAATGTCTCGGTATTATTTTTGGCAATTTCATGAAACTTGATTAAAGACTGTTTCCGTGTCGTAAAGTAAAATTAACAAAAATAAAAGCCGACACTATACATTATGAACTTCTTTTTTTGAGTTTTTTCTTAATTTGAATTTTTCGCGATTTACGAAATATATTAAACTGTAGGAAGTGTAAATACACTTTGACGTAGGACCAAGTTGAAAAAAATAGCATCTAGTTTTGAGCCATGTCGTGTTGTTGGCAGCATAGGAGATTTCAATGTAGTCGCCCACCACATTGGCCGCCATCTTGAAAATATTAAGTGAAAAATTTTAATTGTTGCATATTCTTTTTCTGCACTTCAAGACCTTTAAATTGATGTATAACATGTCATGGTGACTAAACAATTTTTTTAGTCGCCCACCATATTGGCCGCCATCTTGGAAATATTAAGTGCGAAAACTAATACATGGGTTAGTATTATTTCCTTTTTTAGGTTTCAGTACAAAGATACGAAAAGAAACCTTATAGAATGGCTCTCTCTATCTGTCTGTTGGCATGTTTCAATTCATGAACTACTATAGCTACCAACATGAAATTAGGTACACAGGTGC
The DNA here is from genome assembly GCA_951217055.1 of Gerris lacustris. NCBI lineage: Eukaryota > Metazoa > Arthropoda > Insecta > Hemiptera > Gerridae > Gerris > Gerris lacustris. Next base: position 54,301,272 of record OX578277.1, on the reverse strand, counting down.
ATCTCGGCATTTGTGATTGATAACTGTTCACTTTTTGGAGTTTTTACACTTAATATTTCCAAGATGGCAGGCGACAAAAAAAAAGTTTTTAGTCACCATGACATGTTATACATCAATTTAAAGGTCTTGAAGTGTAGAAAAAGAATATGCAACTATTAAAATTTTTCACTTAATATTTTCAAGAAGGCGGCTAATATGGCGGTCGACTACGTTGAAATCTCCTATGGTGCCAACAACACGACATGGCTCAAAACTAGATGCTATTTTTTTCAACTTGGACCTACGTCAAAGTGTATTTACACTTCCATGACAAGAGTTCACGAACCATTGTGTCCTCACATTTAAGTTTTGGCAAAGGGACCTAACTCCTCGCCCTGGTCTACGGACTGAAAGGAGAGCATAGCAGGGCCATTGGGGACAGTTCCAGATTCCAGATGTCCGTTCAACTATGATGATTTGATATTTCTTACAGTTTAATATATTTCGTAAATCACGGAAAATTGTAACTGGGTGAAAACACCGGCGAAAGAAGTTCATACTGCATAATGTCGGCTTTTTTTTCGATGTTTATTTTACTTAACGATACGGAAACAGTCTTTAATCAAGTTTCATGAAATTGCGAAAAGTAATACCCAATAGATACAACACATATATATATGTCACCCATAAGTAACAGTATAAAATGTTGCAATTTTACATAAAGAAAATTATCGTAGAACTTCTATTATCGCCTTACGTACTTACGTGAAGCGCGCATTACTTGTTTGCTGTTGTGACTACAAAAGATATTTTACCGATTAAAAATATTGTTCCCGAGTGCGACCGATTATTATTATTATGTAGTTATTTTCTTATTCCTCTTTCACTCGCATCCTTCTTACATTATCACGAAGGGGATCAGCATAACTTAGCACATACAATTTACAAGATCACATCACGTTTATTTGATATAACCGTTAGTGGAAAACATTTCTCGCCTCTCTGGGATTGACAAGGGTTTAAGGCAAGTGGCTTGAGCGTCCTAGACACACTGATCCCTTATTAAATGTTAGGGTATAATATAATCAGGCTATTCCCTTCACTTCTTAAAGAATTAGAATAATAATATTGCATGGAGTTTAAAAACTCCCAGTCGGAATAATATAACTTGAGAACATGAACTGAACTCGGGGTTTAAATATTAAGTAGAGTAACCAGAATCAAAGTAGCTTAGAGAAACCAGAAAGCAAGATATATACATGTACTGTACAGCTGCAATAGGTTTAGATGCTAAGTACTAATCAGCATAAAAATGGACTCAATATATAAAATTTATTAAGGTTTAGTAATAGTTTTTTTTAAAGGAAAGAAAAAAAAATAACAGCTAAGGGCTAAGAGCTGTAGTAAAATGAGTTGAAACGGTTATAAAAGTTAAACAAGTTATAAAATTACTAATGTAGTGGGTGTTAAGACAATAATTAAAATAATTAAAAATGAACAGGAATTCGCTAAGATAACAATAACTATAATCTATGTATAAAGAAAACAGTCTGTTTATTTGTTAGTTCGTCCATCATACATCTATAGTTTTATTCTAAGCTTTGTACAGCATTGGGTTTAAATTCGGTGGCTGGCCTTTCTTTTTAGGCTTATGGCGCGCGGCTAAACGGTAAGTCGTACCAAAAAATGGATTCCACCATTTTTTTCTTTTTCTATACTTATAGTGTCTTTAGCTGCTCTATAAGTATGGAAAAATTAAAAGAATGAGTGAAAAATGTACAATAATTACATTAAATCTAAGTTTCTAGTTCAATCAAAACAAAAATTGTAGATCAATTCAACTTCTATATAAAGAAAAGTGTCTGTTATAAAAACTCTGTTTTCTTTTATCCAAAACTACTATTTCATTCCGAGCTTAATAACCCCCCCCCCCCCTCCCCCCACATCCAAAAAATACTAAAGAACCACCCCCATCCCCTAGGCAAAGCCGCTCAGCAAGTTTAAAGTAAGCTGTATATTATAATACAGTGGTTACATAGTTATATATTTTAATAAAAATTTGGATTCTTAATACTACAACTCGGAAAAACATTTTGACTTCTTTCCCTGCTCCGACAATTATATTAGCATTAGCATTAAAGTATAGAACTATGGAAACCTTTAAACAAAGCAAAACTTTGCTAAAATAAATTTCCTAAAGTTGAAAGCAAAGGTTAACCGAAAACCTCCTTTACAATACAAATTGTTCATACTTTCATCAATTAATGAGGGATTAAGAAAAAAAAAAATACAAGTGCAATTACTCGAAGATCATAAAAAAAAAAAATTAGATAATAAATAAAGAATGAACCAAGAAAAAGCTAATAAAAACGTTCCTGTCTCATTTTGCAAACATTTACCTAGAGATTTGATTTTTATAACTTGTAGCTTATTGACGAAGGATGAATGTGAGAGAAAAGGAGAAAGAGAGAAGAAACCAAAACCATTTAAAGGTACGGGTAGTTCGTAACATTATTTAGTGTTAAGTAAAAGGTAAATAAAAGTAGATTAAAAACAGTAGGAAAAGAAGTTAGGACACACAAGGCAATTTGTCTCAACTAGGAAATAGCTGTTTCTATTTTATACAATACACCTCAAATTTATTATGTAAACTTCATTGCTATTATACATTTAATCAAAAATGAGTTATCAAACTTTTTTCTTATGTAACCAAATACTCTACACCTGTTAATTATGGCAGAATAATACAAAAAGATTACCTTAGAAGAAGTTTTGTTGAAAAAAAGTTTTGAACAAACTTCACTATGCATAATTTACAAATGTTAAACCTGGGAGCAAGACTACTAATCTAAAATATATAAATATAATTTCAAAACAACATTAATACTTCAAAATATAAGTAGAATTGGGTTTAAATACTATACACTTAAAATTAGGGGAAACTAATAAAAACAAGTAAACAAAAGAAAAAAGCATGGGACTGGTTTCGTCCTAACCTCAATCATTGTTACCAGTTCTTCTACCAAACAAACCAAAAGTTACTATAACTTAAAACAAATTATTATGCAATATTAATTAATACTTTTAATTTATTGTTTTCGCAAGCTGAATTAAAATTGTGTTTTATCTCCAATAGGGACGAAAAGTAACTTTTCAGGGCTAGTTTATAGGTAATAATGTTGGTCTTTTCATCCCCGTTCTTAAAAACGGGGGAATAATATAAAAACGGGATTATAATCCACGTTCGCCAACCTAATTATTTTGTAAATAGTAGAGAATGAATAGCAAATATAGTGAATTGATTGAAATCAGGTTGGCAACACTGCTTTAAAACTCCCAGCTGATTGCGAGTCATTCTACGATGCTTTGTTTACTTTTCTTTAGCTTTCGTTGAACTTTTCTTTTTTTTTATTACTTTAAAGTGATTATTAATTGTTTTAAATAATTGATATTGTTTTATTTTTGTATTTAATTCGTTTAATAAATAAATACAAATGTTTTCTTTATAGACTAAATCTTATACAGCGCTTTTTCTGGAGATAAAATTTTGTATGTACCTCGAGAATAATGCATTATTATTCCCTTGTTACAATTATCTCCATCGGCTACGCCTCGGGAGCTAATTGACATTAATCCCTCGGCTTCGCCTCTGGAATTAAGATCCCTAATACCCTTGGCTTCGCCTCGGGATTTAGTTGCCTTGATTTCTTCGCCTTTGCCTCAGGAATCAACTCAGTCACGCGGGAAATAATATCTTACATTATTCCCTAGGTGCATAAATAACTATTATTTCTTATTTTATTCATGTAAAATACATATATATTTTTTTTTTTTTAAATGAATATTTTATAGTTTTTTTAATGATATAACGGTATTATTTAATTATTACTAAGAGATTATACATATATCATTATTATTTTTTACTTGATCACAGAAACATAAATTATCACCATGGTGTTACAACATATAAAATGGTAATAAATAATAATTGATATCAATATAAATATAAGATAAGTACAAATATACATATAGTAGTAGATTTATACAATGTGCCAAGTACTAATTATTCATGAAAATAAATTAGGTAAATCAATGAAGAAAATTTGTTGTTTTAGAACTAATTTTAATCGAATACTTAAAAATTCTTTTGAGCACCTTTATAATGGTAACGAATATCCAACAAAATAGCCAGACGTTTTAGTATAAATCTCTTTTGTTTGTTAACATTGTAAACATATTTTAAAATGGCAGAATTCAATAACATAAAAGCTAAAGTTAGTTGTTTTTTTGTCCTTTCTACCTTTTAATTAAAAAAGTTTTTATTTTTCAAGGACATATTTGTTTTCCAAAAACATGGCTATATTTTAAGCGAAATGGATCAATTGTTTGAACATTTGAAAGTTTAGACTGATTAAAAAGAAAGCTTAAGAAGGATGAGGAGCCAGGAAAGCGGTACATTTGAGGGTAGTTTTTGAACTTTCTCACGTACGCAATGCATGGAATTGTGATGACGCAAATTTTCGGCAGATTTACACGTTTAAGGACCCCTTAGTCCAAAAAAGTGGTTTTAAAAAAATCTCTTTGTTGATTGTAGTCTGTGCAGACGCATGGGGCCGATAAAATTCGGCATGTATCATCAGAAAAATCATATCAAATCAAAATTAATTTCAGCTTTAAATTTTGGAGGCTACATATATATTTAGTAATCTCGAAGATCGTGGAAAGCGAAACGGCGGACTTCAGCCCTTTTGGGACGCGGATTGCACCGGAAAACCAAGCTATTTATCCAAGCAGTAAGTATACGATTAAGTTTTTTTAAAGTTTGTCGGAATGCTTTTTTCAAAGTTATCTAGCATTATCTTCTCCACACACCATCCTCTCGCACTGAATCTTGAAATTATTTTACAACCGAGATTTTTAAGGAATTCAACGTTAACTAAACAAAATAAGATGTTTCTACAGACATTTTGTTGAACTTACTGGAAGTGTTTATATCTAAAGTGTTAATATTTTCACTTTGATAACGGAAAGAATGAATGGCTGTGAGATTTGATAAGAAGGAACGATCTAATTAAACTGTTTGTATTTGAAAGCAACTCAACTAGTTTAATCAAAAGTTCTTGCTGGCCGCGCAAGCAGTTCGCAAAATGAATAAATCACCTTCATTGATTAAATTAGCATTAAATTATACCTTAATAGAATCTAGTTGATTCCCTAAAGAGATAAACTAACTTTACTGACAAGATCTGAATTCAGAATTAACTGAAACCTTTAAAGCAAATCGCTTTGTAATGTTCAGCTCTCCTGGCTATGGCACTTAATTTAACACAAACAAGATTGGATTCATATTCCCAACATAATTTATTATTTCAAAAATATATAAATAAATAATCAAGATTGGTAATACCTGTAAGGATCAATTTGTTTGAAGAGTACTACCATGCCTGGCTGACACGAATAAGCCATTCCACCTTTGAAAGCTGTTAGATTTCTTACAGCATGAGAACCGTCTTTGTCTTCACTTGAAATGTTAAGTGAATTTAAAACTACTGGAGTTCTTGTTGCTCTCTCAGCACTGTAATTACACACAAAAATATAATTGTAAAACTGATTATAGGATTGATGGAAAGGAAAAGGATCGGATCGCTCTACCAATAAAAACTCGTATTAAACTTTCTCATCTACGAGCAGATAATAATAATAATAATAATATAAAGCTTTATTTATAAAATGAATTACTCTCTTTTGTTATTTTTAACAATAAAAGCCTACCCCATGGCCTCACAGGGCCGAATAGTGATTTCCATTTATTAGTTGTTTCGAGTTTTCGTAGTTATATTTTATTATCATTCACTCCCAGATTTAGAGCTAAAATTTATTTCTCGATTTCGTCTAGGGGTAAAATATTTCAGGTATGAATATATATGCCAAATTTAATCGAAATCGGCCAAAGACGAAACAAACATACAGACATTTCATAACTTTGTTATATGTGGGGAACCTTGCACCATCGCAATACTCTTTCTATATTTAGCACATAAATACGAGAAAGAAAAAATAAGTAATTAGTAAATTAAGGCATATTTTTTTAGCAGTGTATATATTTTATAAACAAGTATGACTAACACTATTTTTTAGTAAGTATAGAAAGGTTTGATTCCTTGTATTCTTATTAATAGTACGGTTTAAAGGAAAAAATTAAAAGCTCACTTTTGCAATATTTCGACCCCTCTTTGGGTCATCTTCAAGCTGACTAGAAGGTTATTATTCCATCATTAGTTCTAGCTAAAAAAATTCTATATTTAAAAAAAAAAATTTGCTTTATTAACTAATAGTGGCAGTCATAGAATAACCATGGAATTTTAGACAAACTACCAAACTATTGGCAATAACCACCTAGGTTATAATAAAATATTTTATCTACGATTGACACGAAATATAAACATTATATCTCTGTTTAGATGCGTAGAAGGTGATTCTTTACGTACTTGTATTCATTGCGCATGCGCGTCTCATAGTTCTGAAGAAATCCTCTTCTTTACCACACTAGTGCGGTAAAGAAGAGGAATTCTTCAGCTTTACGCACGATTATAGAGTTTGTTTACATTTAACAAGACTAATTTGCTGTTTGTTTAATAAAAGTAATTTTTATATCGAGTTTTTTGTGAAAATCAATGAGTGATTTAAATGATTATGACGAATATGAGGAGAATAATACGCCTCCCGAAATAATTCGGCACAAAATACAACTAATGAATTAATGTTATCTTTATCAAAAGAGAAATACGAACTTGTATACTGGAAGTTTATTTCTTTCTGTATTTATTATTTAAATCTAGCAATCGTAGATAAAGAACGGTACGCAACTCGTGCGAAAACGGCATTTTGCATTGCTCGTGTGGTTTTACCACCCTCGCTGTCGCTCGGGTGCAAACTCCACACTCGCATGCAAAATGCTACTTTCCGCACTCGACGCGTAGTGTACTATTTTTTTAGAAAGAACAGGATGGAATAGTAATCTTTTAGTCAGCCTGAACATGACCCAAAGAGGGGTTGAAATATTGGAAAAGTGACCTTTTAATTTCTTCCTTTTTTACCCTACTATCAATAAGGTATTATTTAAAGTTCATATCAAGGTGATTCCAACTGTAAAAATATTGCACCATATTTGTTTAAAGTTACTACAAAAAAATGGACACCGTATGAATAAAACAAAAAATGTAAAATATTATTTTAAAAGGCAGAGTTGCGTTGTTTGCAGAAAGAGGATTTTTGGAGCTCCAGTAATTTTGAGAAATGGCGATTTAATTGGCCAGAACGACCCAACCGATTTAACCACGTCAAATTTGTTTTTCCCCTCTTCTATATTTTAGGACAGCAAGATATGGGGGAGTCTTCTATAAATATTTGTGAGCCAAGCATATTTTGGAGCTTACGAAAAAATGCTGCAGCAAAATATCTATTGAGCTTATAAGGGGATGTGCTTATTTAAATCAAATCATTTACGACTTATGTGTCAAGATAGATATTCTCTGGATAGGAAAATCAACGAGCTCTATGATTTCAGATTAGTTCTAATAATATAATTATTTTGCATCACATTTCGAAATCATACTAAACAGTTTATTTTTTTCTGTCTAAAAAATATTGTGGTTAAACCCGTACTGTTAAATAAATATCTACGTATGGCATTACCTTAAAATTACCGAAAAATATTTTTATTTTTTTTTTTTTTTCCAAAGCAATTTATATAGTTTCATTTATAGTTCGTATTTTTGTAAGAAATCAAAGTAGTTTATAAACTTAATTTTAAATAATTGTTATATCACTATAATATTGGACATAACCCTTAACTGTCTGTAAATCATCTAATACCACAAGGATAAATGAGCAATTTTGTTCATTCAATTAAGATCTTGTGGGTCTATCTCATTAAAGAGACATTAAAAGACAAAAAAAATAAGTTCTTTTTACATAAGTCATTTTTTGTGTTTATTTATTTTTTATTAATATTTCACTTAGTTAAAATTGGTCGAAGCCAATATTTTTTAAATATGTATTAGCTATTGTAAATTTTTGACGGTAAAATTGTTAACTTTGCTCTTTTTGTAATATTCATTATGATAAATCAGATGAATTTTACTTAAAACTTAACAACGTACAACATGGAGATATTTTATTTAATTTCAGGAAAAAATATAGAAAATAAAAAAAGGGAAAAACTTGGTTATATCTTATAAACTTCTTAATTGAAAAAATGTGCATTTTAAAATAATATGATTGAACCCCTAATTGTTAAATTTCAGGATATGATTGTTTATTGTTAACATAAGATGTGTACATAGGTCTGGAAATACATTTGTAACTCTAGACAAGCCGGAACAGCTGGTGTTAGTTTGTTGGAACAAAAAATAAACAACATCTGGATATTAATTTAGTGCCCAATGGTCTCTCGATACGTTATGCCAATACTATTAATAAATACAACATCAGCAATAAAAAGAGGGGATAGTAAGTTAGAAAAAAAGTTAAACTAAAGCTATATATATATTATTCTGAGGTTTTCGGAACTGACAGCATAATATCAAACATCTTTATTAGGGATGAATAAAACCAGACGTCAAATAATAAATGGGAAAGATAAAACTATATTGTATTTTATAAGATTTTTTTTGTTTTTCAAATGATTGTATTTCTTTCTTGATTGATAACGGGTTGGTTCTACTTTACCACATGCTTAATTAAAAAAAAAAAAAAATAAATAAAAAAAGGAAACCTTAACCTTAGTTTCAAAGCATGTACGAAATAAATCCCTAATACCTACACTATTTGTCAAGAGAAAACGAATCTCGACAGTAAAAGAAAAACAACAGAGGGAACCCAATGTAAAAAGTTTTCCCTTCAATACAAAGTTCAATTTATTTGGTAAGTTGTGACAGCTAAACAGGACAGAAAAAATCTAATTTGACTACAAAACAGAGCAATTTTGAGGTTTTAGGATTAAAATTGTTTATTTTAATGCCTATACAAATAATTTTACATGTGACAGAAATAAAATTAATTTATTTAAGACATATTTAATTAAAGAAATGAGAACTAAACTTTTAAAATGTACATTAAAAAAACACCTTAATGAGCTAATGCGAAATCGCGATTTAATTCTCTTATGTAGCAGTAATTAATTCTATTGATGATAATAATAATCATAACCATTTATTAAATGTAAAAAATAATCAAGCATGTAGGGTTTACATAATACATAAAAAACACCTTAATGAGCTAATGCGAAATCGCGATTTAATTCTCTTATATAGCAGTAATTAATTCTATTGATGATAATAATAATCATAACCATTTATTAAATGTAAAAAATAATCAAGCATGGTTTACATAATACAAAATATAATGTATATATAAGTAGATATTTTTCTTCTTTTTACATTTAACCCAGCCGAGGCTGTGGTAGCCTCTAAAGGTTTTTAGAGTTCGTGTTTTTTTGATTTTTTTTAATAATTAGTTCATTCATTTTTTTTAATTAATTGATTTAATATTAGAATTACAATTAATTATTGCTAGAGTAATAAGATTCATATATTTATGACAATAAACTAATTTTACTAAGTTAGCGATGTTCGCAATAAATACATATAAATAAAACAATAACAATTACGTATATAATTTAAAGATGCCCACACGAAATAACAATAACAACATTATAATAAAATACACATACAATTTCAATTAATTAACTTATAAATATTTTATATTAGATGCAGTTGATAGAGATATAATTCCTGGTGGAGCCATACTTCCTTTTACATTTCTTCTATTCTTTTCCACTCCTGTCTGTCTAACGTAACTCTTCTCCATGTAGCAATGTAGCTCCACCGCAGCATTTTCTCATTTCTTCGACCCATTTGATTTTTAGCCTTCCTTTTGCTGGTTTACATGCTAGTGGTGTCCATCATATTGCTTTATTTGCCCACCTTCCCTCGTTCGTTCTAACCACATGTCGAGACCACCTCCATTTTCTTCCGATAGCCTCCTTCCCGATATCTTCCATTTTCGTTTGCTGCCTTATCCATTATTTCTTTTCCTATATTTTCTTCTGATTTTCATCATACTTTTTTCCATCTGTCTAACAGCCACTCTCAACTTATCGACATATTTTTTTGTCAGACACCATGTCTCACATCTGTATAGCATGGAAGGTTTGACAACATTGTTCCACAATTTAACCTTCAGTTCGATATTCACATCAGACCTAAATAATTTTCTGAGACAGTTGGTAAGCTCTCCAACCTAGTTCTATTGTTCGAGTCAGTTCTTGTTCATCCAATTTGCTTTGGCCACAATCTGGCCTAAATAAATAAATTGTTCGACAACTTCTATTTTTTTACCTTGGACAATTATATCTGTTTCTTCAACCGCATTTATATACATGAGTTTAGTAGAATATTAATTCTTAATCCTATTTCTTTAATTTTCTCTTCTAAATATTGTAGCATGCATTCTATTTCTTGTTAACTCTTTTCAATTAAAACGACCTCATCTGCGAATTTTAAGCTGTTTAATCTCTCTCCGTTGATGTTTTCACCGTAATTTTCCCACTCTAGTCTCATAAAGGCTTCTTCTAATGTAGTGCTAAATATTTTAGCAGATGGGACATCTCCCTGTCTAGTTCCTTTCACCAGTTTGATACAAGTGCTTTTATGTTGAAGGACTTAAAGTAAGACATATACCATAAAAGTATTATCATATTATTAACGCGAGTAAACACTGACCTCAACCCTGTATTACCAAAAAATGTGCTTAACTGCCATTTTATCAGGGACTCCAGAATTAAAGTAGAGTAACTTTCAAATAGCCATAGGGTCAATAACCACATAAAGGGTAAACAGAATAAAAACCATTTTGTTATTACTGCCGTGAATTTAGCACCCATTTAGCAAGTTAGTAATTAAAGCTACAATAAAATGAGTAGAAATCCAAGACATGTAATAAAAAAGAGGAGTTAAGATAAAGGATACCCAACTACTCCAATAAATGATAGAAGGGATACTTAAACACACAATAAAAAGTATTAAAATATACACAGCAAGGTATTTATAATTTTGATAAAATTTGTAAAAAAACAAGAACAAAAATAAATCATTTATCAAGAATCTGATATAAGGAATAAATAAACGTTCTAAATAATCCAACAATCAGCGACGGTGAACCTACTTTGCTGATTTATTTTTTTCAGCTTCTAGGGAAATGCTATGGAGGCTAAAGCTCCACAAAACACATTAAATGTTACAAAAGATAATGATCATTATTACACAATCACTTTTGTATCACGAGCAGTATAATTAGCCCATCTTGAAGTTACATGGGAGTATGCAAGAGGAGGACAAAGCTAAGGGTTTGCAAATCCATTAACCCTAAAATTAACATGATTCAGACGAGATATTACAACAAGTTGGGCCTCAATTACGTCTTTTTTTACAGGCCTATTCTTACAAAAAGTTTTTATTATGCAATCCTAGTTAGAGTTGAATATCTGACATCATGATACAACATTTTATGTACTAATGAACATATAATGTTAAACAAAAACAAAAAAATGAAGTAAAATAATATGAAATGAGATATTACATGTATGAGAGTGTCCAGCGTTTACAGTCTATGAGATATCAAATTAGTTAATTGGGGTGAAAAGGATAGAAAGAAGTGGCTCAAAAGGATTAGGATAATTGAATAGGGATTAAAAATGTATGAGATGCTGACAAGGTAGATTTTTAACGAAGAGACAGGTGATTAAGGTGATTATGGTTTGATGGGATTGACAGAAGGGAACATCGGTGATAAGTGAGTTTAGAGGTGTTGGCACTGACACGGCAGGCTTGCTCTTGCTGGTGTCCCACATTTCCAGTTGCATTCAGCACCGAGATATTGAATCGTATATTAATTAGAGATTTATTCAACCAAATATTTATAAGCGGAGAAGCTTAAGCTAGCCACATGTGAGAAGAAAGGTCGCATTATAGAAAATAAGCCACCTGGTACAAGTAATTAGTCTGAAGATGACGGTATTTTTTTATTATTATTATTAATTTATACTTGCGCTCATTTACCTTAAGGATTTAGCGGGAGAGAGTAGTATTTGGTGATTCTAGCAACTCCTTTGGGTCTTTTTGAGCCAAAGGATGCCCAAATTAAATTAAGCAATGAATCAAGAAAAATAATTTGTGGGAGGGCATGAATAAAAATTAATAATAAATATTTAATTAATTAAAAATAAATAATTTGGGGTTAAGTAAACATTTGTTGGGGGAGGGGGGGATGTGGGGGTTCATATATAAATATTTAAAAGAATTTGGTTAAATACTACACTTACTTAGTAATTGGAGGGTTGGAGAATTCGAATAATGTAAGGGCTCGATAAATCCCACGGATATCTGTCGCTTCGAAAATGATCAGACGACCATCCTCAGTGCCTGCTGCTACTTGTCTTTCGTTTATCCAACAAGAGCAAGTGAAAGGTACGTTTTCAGTCTTTAGGGTACCGATAGGCTTCCAGACATGGTCTATATAATTCATAACTCTAGAAAGACCAGAACCAACGAAAGCAATTTGATCCGAATCATAAGGATTGATGGACATCTGAAAATAACAGAAGAGTAAATGAAAACAATTAATACATACATCACAGAATATCATGTTTACTGATGATGACTAATACGATCTTATAAATAAGGAGGTCAAACAAGTTTGATTTTTATTTTGTTTTAGTTAGTTTTGAATGGAAACAGTTTTTTTTTTATAAATTGGATATCGGAAAGGTCAATATCCTATATCCAAGTTATTTACTTAATTCATATTAAATACTATCTTCATCTATTTAATAATTCGCTCCATAGTAAAACTAGGCCTTAATATGCTATCGATCTTGGTAGAGCGATGATGACTTAGCCTGTAGAGTTAATCCACTGAAAGATCAGTTAATCGATAGAGATCGGTATGCTCCTCAGTGCGTGAACCTAAATTATTGTTGCTAATAATACTTAATTGTTGAAGTATAACTTATTTTTAAATGCACTTTCAATTTATCGTTTTGCCGTAGTTTATCTACTAACATGGCATTGTTTAAAAAAAGAAAAAAAATCATTCCACATATTTAAAAACGAAAATCTACTTTACTAATATCAAACTTTTCGTACAAATTCATAGGAGGCCGAAGTGAAGAGGAAAGTTTAAAAGCAAGATGAAAACCTATAAGCTAAGTTGAGCATCAGCTAACACTACTTTGGAAGCTATGTCATGCTTTCCATAGAATGGTGTAGTTGAGTAGAATCTTCGATGTTTCCAAGGTTAGGTCTGCCAGGAGTTTATACATTATTAAAGCGGATTTTAGACTCGCCATGTTCTAACTTTACTCAATCAGATAACAACCCTCATCTCCTCACAACTTTTTAATTTATTAACAACTTTTAAAAAGTTGGTTTATAAGAGTCAATCACTAAAAGATAAAAAATCAAATTAATTCCTCAATTGAGAAGTTAAAAGTGGGAATCATTATGGTGCCAGATTAATATATTTTCTTTTGTTATTTAATAATCAGTTAATATTAAATAGGCAGCTATATGTTATCTGCATATTCTAGGAAATTTATATGTGTTTCGTTTATTTGTTGTTAGGTTTATATAATTATATTGTTATAAATATAATTGGCTATTTGTCATTTATTTTGGTTGAGATTAAGTATATAATTTAAGTGGTAAATTTTAATTTTATTTCTATTAATTGATTTATTATCCTTAGTTAATTTTTATTTATAATTTATTATTGGGGGGATGCGTATGTGTAATATGACCTAAATGTCCGATGTCTAACAAAACACATAATATAAATTTAAAATTATAATATTTTTGTAACTAAAATTAAGCGCATAACCTATACCAATTCTGCGTACGTAAATTGTAAGGTTTATACAGGTGGACGGACGCACTTACCCCATGCCATCCTAGTGTAAATACAAAATTTGAGCCCAATCGGATAAATGTACAGACACCACTCCAATCATATATATATTTAAGATGTTAATGTTATTTATAATACATTATAATATATAATACACATTTTTCTATGTTAAAAATAACTTTTTTTTTCTTTTTTTTTTAAAAAACCCAGGTGGATTGGGCTTTTTCCATAAAACCCGGGTTTTTTCCAACCCTGCGTACCACGGAAGAAAGACAATCATTATAGCTATATAGATTAAGATTTTTTAAGTTTTCTTTAGCTAGAAAGAAATTTTCTGAAAGAGCAAGCAAAGATAAGAGGAAAAAAGATTACTTAACAAAGAAAGTATGAAGCAACTTTCTGCCGCAATAATCTAAAACATTTTATATGAATATTCTTTTATGAGCAATACAAACTCACAGGCCTTAAATTACTTCTCCTTAAAGTCTTCCTTTATTGTCTAAAAAAAATAAAAATAAATAAAAAAATGCCTTAGAGACTCTTCCTGGGGGTTATAATAGGTTGAGATTTGATATATAAACCAAGATTGAAGCATGCAACGCGTTCCTACTGAGAACCTGAGATATATAATGTTATAGAATATGAACAAAACATATGCGTCACCAGAACCCTGACGCCAAGCGTTTCAACCCTTTCAGTGACAGCTATATACTATCAACCTTACTTTATTATCTTACTACTTCATCGCAGTCTAGAGTGACTTCATAGCTCAATTTAAAGTGTGGCTTATTTTATCGTTTCAAAACCGCTGACTACGTTGTCTTGACTAATAATTTACACCGTAAAATATTCACCGATTTACTTATGTTTAATCGGGGAATAAGAGCCCCAACAATCATCCCAATTTAGATCATCCTCCTAAATTTTAATAATTTTATAATACGAATCCCTCCATTCTTTTAAATTATACCATGATAATATTGGCAGTATTTTCTCTTCTCGGGTAACCCGGCTTATTGATGTAAATCAACGAATCAACTGAGTTAAATACTTACAATGCAATACCTAGATTTACCTAGTTAGTTACGTAAAGAGTTGCGCGAACAGGAGCAAGATGCAAGGGAAGGACACCCGGGAAAGAAGAACTACCTGGATGTACAAACATCACATCAACCCTTGGCAAAGAAGATTAACACTTTAACAGGCACAGACCCAATTCAAACATAGATAAGTCTAAGAATGTCTTGGCCATCCTCTTACTAGAGGATCAGACTATGTTACAATTAAGTAAGTAAAGAGCAACTTACCGCAGTGACCGGAGCCTTCTTAGGATGGATTAAAACCCTGTTAATGACCTTTCCTCTTTGCCACTCGTACTGTAACATTTCAAAGTCAGGTTTGCCTAGCAGAGCTAAGAGATAGTTGCCGTTTTTTGTGAAATCCAAGCCCTCATAGTTTTTAGACTTCATCTCTTTGTATGGGTTCCCAAGTAGTTTTAGTCTTTCGTGGGTTTTTAAACAAAATACTGAGATTCTCGGCTTTTCTCCTCTTTCAGCTACCGCCATATGCGACCTGCAATTAGCATAATATGAGGAGTATGTTATTAGTATCTAAGGGGACATGCTAGATCTAGCCCAGGGTTGCTAACTAACTGCCATATAGGAAAGGCTAGAACAATTTCTTTTTACGAAAGAACTGTATATGAATTACTAGATACATAAGCATATATTAAAATAAACTAATACTTCATTTATTTCGTATGTATATCCCGGCTGCGAAAAATTAACGTCATACTTAGATATAATCGTATAATACCATTATACAAAGTACGTATTGGAAACAGTCTACTTATATCTCCATACATTTTTTGATAAACACTTATTTAGATATTATTAAGTTCCATTTTAGTCCATTTTTATTAAAAAAAAGTAATATTTGTTTTATGCTAAAAAAGCTTAACTGAATTCCCGAAAATTCACTAAAAACCCTATCTACGTTCACTTTTCTGGTATTTTTTTTAAAAAATATCAGGGGAGATGTGAATACTTGTTTTAAGTTAAATCAACTCGTTTCAACTAAAGTAATTAAGTGAACGAATATCGTATACAAATTAATTGAGATATTATTAAACTCTGGACGCGTGACACAAGTATAATTTTCAAGTCTAATTTCTGCATTATGGATTGTAAAATAAATTGTCAAGCATGCAACTTCCTCATTATAATGAAGAATTATTACCTCTGGCAATAAACATTAATAGTTCATACACACAAGTTGATAAAGTCTGTGAATGTAGCAGTGTATGTTATATTATCTATCATCAAAATCATTTTAGCATCCCAGAGCCGCGAGTATAGAACGTTAAGCTGCTTTTATACCGTATAAATTATACAGATAGTGATCAGTAGCGTGACAAATTGACTTAATACTATGAATCTACCATTCGAAATACCATATTTACATTATTTCTTCAGCAAGGTTTTGTATTATCATAAAATAGTATTAAAAATAAACTTATTAAAATTAATAATTACATACTAGTAAAAATATTGTAAGAATTGAAAGAGAGATAAGTGCATTGTTAAGTCTACTTAAAATTTTCACAATCGATCTGAAACTTCATCCTCCTTATAATCTTATTTAGTGAAAATCTCATTAAAACTTGATACTGCTTAAATAAAAAAGGGGTCAATTAGTTAAAAAAAAGGTAATTTTCAAGAAGAATAACTAAGGACAGTGAACTGATTTAGTTACCAACTTCTTTAAGAGTTTACCCCTTCCGTTTATACTCTTAATTTAATACTAAATTAAGTAAAGTAATTTTTCTACATTATTACTTATAACAGGATTAAACAATTTATTAAAATTAAAAACTTTTTACTTAGACTTGTTAATAACAAAAGCCTACCTGAAAAAAAACGAAAACTTATAAAAAATAATGTGTTTATATTCTCAATTTTTTAATTAATAAAACTAAAAAATAGTTCATTTTTGCTGTGTTGTCCCCTTTGATGTGTTTTCCCTTTATATTATAATTGGAACAAGGCGTCATCAGGGGTAATTAATCAATAAACTTATTTAATAGTTATATGTCATCCCACATTTGGGAAATTACCAATCTTTATTAAGGCTAATAGTTGTTTTTTGGTATTATCTATCAATTAATAAAAATTTATTTAAAAAAAATATAACGTCCACTACTATTAAAAACGTGAGGTTGAGTCAACGTCCTCTAACTATAAAAATTCATTTAATTTATTAATAAATAATATCAACAAATAATTATATTCCTTCAATAAGTTTTTAGGATTTCCTCACAGCAGGATACAAAATCAAATTTAAAAAAAAAAATCCCTCTGATGACACCATGTACCGTTATTATACTGAAGATATTTCAATTTCATCATACACGTACTTAAGGAAAAAAATATTTTTACCTCCAGCAGGGAGAAAAAGTGAACTTTCCTCCCTAGTTTACAGGGAGGGAAGTAACTCATTGCACCCGGTCGGGTTAAAAAGGGAAAAATAAGGGCATCATGAAAGTTCATGATTCCCTCCAGTGTTGCTCTAGATAAAGCACAAGTAAATAAGGTTGGTGCTAATACACATTTCATTTACTAACTATTGTTTAATGTCTAAATCTATAATGTCATCTTCACACATGTCATGTACATCCACAACGGTTGCCATATTGATTCATCAGTAAAACAATCAAACAAGTTAAAAGTGAAATCATAATTTCTAAATGTAGATAAACTAATCCATTCTTGTAAATACATCAGTGGTCAATACCATTCAATACACGACTCAGCTTCCAGCTGATTTTCCCATTTAATATTAGCATTAAAATTCAAATAATTACTATCAATAATTTAATTTTAACCTGATTAAACTTATTTATAGAATTGTTAATATTATATCTATTTTTTTTTTAAATTGTAATTATAAAAAGATGTATTTTTTGATGGATAAAATAATTTAAAATTAAAATCATTCCATATTTTTCCCCCTTCTGGCTTCTGGAGATAAAATCTTGTACGTACCTCGGGAGTAAAAATATATAGGGTATATTAAGAGTAAATAAACCCTCGCGATAATTAACTCCCTTACATTATGATTCCCTCGGCTTCTCCTTAGGAACCAACTTCATCCTGAGCGATGAAGTTGGTTCCTGAGGCGAGGTGCAATCACTTACTTTACTCCCTTGGTGCGTAAATAACTATTAATTTAGAGATATTGAAATGGATTAAAAGAAAAAATAATGAATAAAAAAAAAACCTCCAAGATAAGTTTTATGGGCCATAAATGCTATATCATTCAATAAATCTGTTTAGTTATTGCTTAAGTAGTTCATAATAAAAAATACTCAAGTAAAACTAACGTCATATATGTTACAAAGAATATTTTCCAATTCAGGAATAGAGAGAAGGGGGGGGGGGGGGGAGTGAAAGAAGAAAAACAGTTTGTATTGTTGTTTTTACAGGGGCCTAAATGAGCCTAGTTTTATCAAAAGGATCTCAGATGGGTCTGGTGTTGTTAAGTTGCAGCGGACTAAAGGACAGTTAGTTCTACCATAGCAATCAAGAAAGAAACTGTTAGTAACAAACTATTTGTCACTTTTATAGCCTTCCTCGTCTCCCACATCAGTTGAGTTTATTGCTTCCAGGCAACATCTTAAACCGTGACCCCTTAACTCCCCTTCATCAAGCTTCTAGCTGTCGGATTGAAACTTGGGACGGCTAGAGGCCGCTCTCAGTCAATACCAGAACAACCACAACTTCATTATGTTCCGTTTCCTCAATAGCAATCACAAATTAAGTTTTCATTTCATTACTTTGTCATTCGACCTTCTGAACAACTGAAATCTGATTTCTACATTTGAGTTAAGAAAGACCCACTGACTTTAAGTACAAGAAAAAACCATTTGACTATTTTATGTTATCTTCTTTCTTTATATTGCCTGCACCTATTATGACTGTGGAGGTATGTATTGAGAAAATTTTCCTCGACAAAAGAATAAAATCAAAAAAATCGGTCCGAGACAACTCAGACAAACTTTCTCATATACAAGTTCATAATTATTTAGCCAATGTTTTCCATTTATTAGTTTTTGTAAGTGCGTTTAATTATTATTGAAAATTATATCAAAATTTACCATAAAAATAACTTCTCCAGGGCGGGGAATCGAACCCGGGATCTCTCCGCCCACGTTTTTAGCTATTTTCTCAGGAACTAGATTTTTCCCGGGAAAACTGCTTACATCGTTGGATCCGTATTTAAATGGACTACATTTTAGAATTTTTTAATCAAAATCGTCGGAACCGTTTTCGAGAAATAATTTTTTTTCACGTTTTTTCAGAGTTTTTTGGGGCTTGCGCCCCCAAATTTAGAGCTAAAATTCATTTCTCGATTTCGCCTCGGGGTATGATTTTTCTGAACATGTATACCAAATTTCGTCAAAATCGGCTCAGTAGTTTAGGCTCCAGGCGTCTGCACAGACAGACGACAGACGACAGACGACAGACGACAGACGACAGACGACGGACAGACATTTTTTAAAAACCACTTTTTTGGACTCAGGGGACCTCAAAACGTGTAAATCCATCAAAATCTCAAAATCGAATTTTCGCGTCATCACAATACTTTCTCTTTATATGAGAAAGTAAAAAGAATTTCATACATACAACACAATATAAGGAACAAATGGAAAATGGAACAGTGTATTACAATAATAAATCATAAAAATGAGCAACTTGGGAGAAAAAATGGTTATGAACCATCACTATGGTATATAAACACCAAATATAATGGAGAGAAGTACCTCAAATACTAAAAAAAAATTCAATAAGAATCTATGGAGAGTAAAATACTACCCTGTAAATGAGTAGAAGTTATATCACATTATACTTGTATATTCTTGAAATTTGTCATACGAATCTATCTGATTCTCGTCCTTCCTCCCTAAAATGTTTAACAATTTATTGGCATTGGTAACATTTTATGTAGGCTAATGAAAATGTTAATTTTAAGAAAATGAATACTATGTACTTACTGAAGTCAGGTAATGTTCATTTCACTTATGATATATTATGCACTTTTTAGTATCAATCTATGTATAATACATGATAGGCGGACACTTTAAACATCTCTCCATATTTTTTGTTATCAGTACGCTATTATGTATCACTTTTGTACTTGACTTTACCATAACTACTAATTCATTATAATCAATGTTAGATCTGGTGACCGATCCAGACAAGTTCACGTAACGAGTACCTGAGACATTTTTTTAAAACCATTTTTTTTTACTTAGTGTACTTTAAATCGTATAATCCATCAACATCGAATTTCCACACCATCACAATACTTTCACTGTAGACATACTACGCATATGAGAAAGTAAAAAGAACCGAGTGCGAAAGGAGTCGTTATATACTCTAATGATTTCTCATCGAGAAGATGAGTAAAATGGCGTATTCCTACACCAACAATGACCAAATGTTGTGTTGATTGGGATGTTAATGTAAAAAATAAAATATATCATAAAAATAAAAACTGGGTAGCACGTAATGCAAGCAATATAAATATACACGATAACATGAAATTATAAATGCAATTACATCGAAATTCAATTACTTTAGGATAAATATAAGAATGATGTCTCCAGCTGTAAAAGAAACATTAGTAGATAGAGATGAATGAGCAAAGCCACTGAACAGACATTCTCTGAGTTTCACAAACTAAAGCAACTTAAGTTGGTTTCACGAGTTAGATTGAGTTTAATATCCTGTATTAATGCTGATGAGAAGGGACTGACAATTTGCACTTCATTTAGGAAGGAATAATTTGCACTAAACCGTCAGATCACCTCGAGCAGTTCCACTTGCTTGTTTACCCTTATCGACTTTTGTCTTGTATACTCGTATTTCACGTCAACAAGAATAGTTAATGGACTTCTTCCCATCTCTTGCCTAAGGGTATCATCTCTACCGAGTTTTCACACATACTTATTACAATATTCGAACTACTACTTACAAACATAAAAATTACAATATAGAATGTCGGTATTGTTTGTGAAAACAATAAATGGAAATAGAATACATTTATCTCAATAAATGGATAAAAACTAATGCAAAATTGTGGTTTAATCCTACCTTTGGTTCATAAGAAAATATAATTGTTACCAATAAGTTGTTCATAAGTGGTAGAAATAATAATAATAATGAACATTAAATTTAAATAATTTATGTATGCAATAATAATAAAAAGAGTAAGCATTTATCTTATAATACTATCAAAGGCCAAAAGCTAATTTGCTAATTTGTTAAAATTAATTTATACATGTATTTATTGAAATTGTATTTTGCTGTCGGCAATTAATGGAAATGAATTGTCAAAGGTTAGCAAGTGTTAAGCGATTTTTGGCGTTGTAGGGTTGTTAAAAGTAATTTATAGGCGGAGGCGGTTGTCTTATAATTAGGATGTTCCTAATATAATTCTTTCTTACCTAGAATTTTATAATAACCTCATACATAAAATCCTTATGTGTATTTGACCCGTCTCTTTCTAGAAATTCTTTTTAACAATCCCACACAACCAAAAACCACTTAACACAATGTCCCAAAAACCTAATTTTATAATTTATTTCTCCTCCACATGACATTGTTTTGTAAATAACAAGAGCAATATTGAATATGTTGTTTCAATTTTAATCCATGATAACCTCAACTGATGCTCCTAATTCTGTGTAAATTAACAGTTCACTTATAATAAAAACCTTAAAGTCGTCAAAACCAGTTTGCTACAGTATTTCTATGTAATGCTTTTTGAGTTTCATTCTTTGTTTTATATTATTTTAATTTTCTCTTTATAGTGCTCGGTACCGGCCTTAAATTTTGAAATAAAAAATACTCCTCTGAAACATCGTGAGTGGATTCATTTTAACCTACAACTTTTGTGAAATTGAAAATTCTGAGGATTGGGGCGTTTTTTATTTGAAATGCGTGACACGGGTTAGTTTAGAGATGTATAGGAAATTTAAGAATAACATTTATTTTTTACTTGAATTAAAAGACTTTATAATGCAAACATCGGGAGATATATTGACCTACAAAAATATTGGGGTATTTAGCGAGACCTACACCCCCAACATGTAAAATGTATGATGTTATGTTATTTATAAATAACAGACTGATTTTCGCACATTTGCTAGATAAAAAATAATCAAATGTTATTATTATACTGGCCTACAACAATCAAGGTTCTTTGGCCTAACCAGGGGCGTACCTAGGGGGGGGGGGGATATGGGGGATCAATCCCCCCCCCCGAAATTTAAAAAAAAAATCCTCTTGTAAATAATAAAACTATTTTTATACCTTACGACATTATAAAAATGCATCCTGTCTGTCTTTCAGTAAATATCATATTATCATCTAATCATGATCAACTATATTCTTAATATTCAGTATAGTCTATTGAATGAAAGCCAAGCGATGCTTAGTTTATTGACAAACAACATTCTCCTACACTAGACGTTAGCGACCGAACATTTGAAAATGAAAAAAACTCTTTGGCGTGATACCGCGTATTTAAAGAATTCCCAGCAGTTTAAAATAAAGACCAGTCGAATAGTACACTATACATCGATAAAATCGCAAACTAACGGCTACTTCTGATTTTTTAATATGTTGTCAGGAGCTCTACCAGTAGTGTATATCCAATTTTGCAGCTTCCAAAGATCTGTGCTAACTTTGTGGTACTCGAAATTGTCGCACTTCTCCTATCTATCTCCTAAACTATGAGTTTCTTTTCATGTAAACAATTCATTTATGTTTTTAAAGTAGAGTAAATTTCCTACAAGTTGAGGCCAGAACCAGCTATGTACGACCAATATAGTTACCAAGATACAATCCTCCAAAAATTGGCAATTTTCTCCAAAAAAAAAGTGAAATTTTAAGATTTGGTCATCTTTTGACCCCGAAATCGAGGAAAGTACTCATTTTACTGGTAAAGCCATAGGGAGAGATGTTGTAGCAAATGTAATTAGCTTTAATTGAAGCGAGCTTCTTACATTTAACAAACTATGCATCTTGTCTGTCTGTCAGTAACGTTTACGAGTCCGACGATAACTCGAGTAAAAGTTGACTGATTTAGTTGAAATTTGGTATACATGATCCTCTTACTAATACTCAGGCTAAGTTCGGAGGACAACGTTATCCGTCCAAGAGTTCGCGCGCAACGCTCGCGTAAACGTGAACATAAAATTTAAAATTGAAATTTCAGGATGGGAAAAGATTATAATATCAACTACTCGATGAGACGATCATTTTTTTAATAATAATTATAATTTTATTTAGATAATTTTTTACTAAAACCAACAGCAACACGGCTATGAAGTAATAAAGATCGTGAAAACTATAAAAACAGATCTAAACCTTTAAAATAGAGAAAGCAACATTTTTGTAGATTTCTTATGTTCTAACGTAACGATTTTAATAAAACTTAATACACATCATCTATAGTACAATTGAAATAGGCATGTAAAATTTCAACTTGATACAAGCAGAAGTTTTTGTGTAGCGAAGTGATAGTTTATAATAATAGTTTAAAAGCTACTGCGGGCGGTTAAGATTGTTATAGGCGTTAGGCATGTAGTTATATAGGAAGTAAAAAATAAATAAATACATACTTCCACTTATCTACAACTATGACATTAATCATGATAAGTAAATTCCTTAATATTCATTATTCATAGCAATACGCTCGCTTCAATGATAGAGCCACGCGATGCCTAGTTTGAACACAGAACGACGTCTGCGATGATAGTTTCATCACAATCCTCAAAAATCCAAAAAATGGGAATACTGCATTTACAAATCGTTATATAGAGAATTCCGTCGTAAAAAGTTCGTTATAATGAGGGCCGACTGTATTTCACTCTTAAACTCCAGGGTGTAGACACACACTTACAAATGTTGTATTCACACTTTTTAAATGCTCAGAAAAGCGTTAAATTAACGTATTAAGAAGTCATATAAAAAAATATCCTGGGTACGCCCCTGGGCCTAACCTACGCCCTAACATGTCAATTCCACGGACTATTGTTTAGTTAAAATTACTTGTAGGTCATAAAAACCACATGATCTATAAGATATTTCACATGATCTATAAGATATTTTACGATGAAATAATGGAATGGACTTCACAAATTAATGTTGCTCATATTGCGTGACCTACAAAGAGAAGGATAAAAATATGTAATTATAATTCCAAATATAAAAAAAGTTTTTACCATTATGACCTACACCATATAATTATTTCGAAGAAATAATTATATTATTTACTAATTATATTTAAATTAATTAGTCATTTTGCATCCGAGCTTACCGAAGGTAACGGAAGCTATATGTGATCGTTCCGAAGAATACAAACTTGTTAGGTCTCCAATTTCAAAATTTCCAAGACGGAAATCCGTTTCAGACATCAGAGAAAAATTTTGTTTCCGTGTCTGTCTGTCGCTCGATTTTTGTGAACTAACATATCTTAAAAACAACTCATCTGATTTTATTGAAATTTGAATGATTGGTCATAATTAGCCTATTGTTGGTCCCATATAAGTTTCGACCTTCTGCGCATATCTGCTTCTCTTCCACATGCGCACAAACAGACATTTATTTACACCAATATTATCAAAAGCACTAATCTGATTTTTATGAAATTTGGATGGTTTGTCGAAAGTAGCCTGATTATGGTCCCATATTAATTTCAACTGTCTGCGCTTCTTAACTGATATAGTTGCTAAATTGCTAAATTGATAGTTTAATTAATGTAAAAATAGACTGTCAATTGGTGTGGCACATACCTTCCTCGCATCCTATCACGTACTTTATTAATTTTATGCTTTTACAAGCCATTACAGACTAATTTGTTTAATTGTTTCCCCCGCTTTTTAAATCTGTCAAAATTGTTTTGATTTTTTTACATAAATTAAAGTATCAATTTAGCAAAAGTAAAATGGCGCAGACGGTTCAAAGTATTCTGGGGCTATCTGTGGGTTACTTCGATAAACTATAAAAGTTTCATACAAATCAGATACATACGTACTTTTGAAGTTAAAGATGTAAATTAATGTATGTTTGTGCGCATGTGGAAGAGAAACAAATAAGCGCAGAAGGTTGAAACTTATATGGGACCAACAATGGGCTACTCGTGACCTACCACCCAAATCTTATTAAAATAGGACGTGTAGTTATTCAGATACTTTGGTTCGCAAAACTTTAACGACAGACCGACCGACAGACAGACACGGAACCAAAAATGATCCCTGATGTCTGAAACGGATTTCTGTCTTGGAAGTTTAGCTTCCGTTACTTTCGGTACGCTCGGAAGCAAAATATAAAGATTTTGACAGTTTTAAAAAACGGGGAAAAATTAAATAAATTTGGCAATATTGGCTTAATTAGTATAAAATCAGTAAACTATAGAAACTAGAACGCGCAGGAAGCTATGTGCCACACTAATTGACTGAGTATTTTTACTAATTATTTTGAAAAATTACTGCAAAATATGAAGAAAAATGCAGTTTTGTTATTTTTTAAGATTTTTTCTTAGTAATAACCACATGAGTTAAATACAATTGTTATGAAAATTAAAATTATGTATCAAAGAAAATAAGTAAATTTTAGATACTTTGATGAAAAATAGCATTTCATACATATTTTAATCTAAAAAAAATCAACCAACAGCTCTCACAATTTAATCAAGTATGATTTAATTTTTATAATAAAATTTATTTTAATATTTTTACTATTGTTGCTTTTATTAATTAAAATGTAATTAATTATATATTTAAATTCATAACTTTTTACTAACAAAAAAGTATTTGAATAGTTGTTTTTTACACAATATTCACATAAAAAAACACTTCAAAATTGAAGCATGTGTTGGTAGTTCGATAAGCTATATGTATTGGAATATTTCGAAATTTAAAACATATCAAACTTAACCAGTTTACCTTGTAAGTAACATGTTTTCTGTATTTTATAATTCATTTAAAATTTTTTAAATCCCGTCGACATTTTTAGGGCGTAGGTCAGGGCAAAAGGCCCTTGATTTTTGTAGGCTAGTATAATCATAACATTTTACTATTTTTTATCTAGTAAATGCGCAAAAATTAGCCGGCTATTTATAAATTACATAACATCATGCATTTGACATGTTGAGGGTGTAGGTTTCGCTAAATACCCCAATATTTTTGTAGGAAAATATATTTTCCGATGTTTGCAATATAAAATCTAGTAATTCAAGTAAAAAAGAAAGGGTTAAATTGAGACGTTAGACGCATGCCACGTCAAAAACGTCCCCATTCTTACAATTTTTAAAGATAAAAATGTTGAAGGTTACGCCAAAATGAATCAACTAACGTAGTTTCAGAGAAGTATTTTATCTCGGCCGGGACCGAGCACTTTTACTATAGTTATAATGAAACGGTAGGAATGGAATTTTCAAGAATAGTAACAAAATTCGAACAATAATAATTTCATAAATATTTTAAGCTACAGAGATATATATTCTAGTTGACAGCGAGTTTCATAAAAATTGAAATATGAATTATATTTAACGACAAGGAAGTTAAAGATTTGTTAAGGCTATAGAGGCACATCTGGGTCACCTAGAGCTTCACGGCTCTCAGTTGCTTACTCTCCAGAAGAAAAATGACAATGAGTGATAGAGTAGAGGAACATTCAAGCCGACTGTTAGATAAAGAATCTCTATATCCATCAACCCAAGCACCTAAATCTCTCATACACTCCTCATCACTATTTGTGTGATATCTTCAAGAAGAAACTATGTCCAGCCGACCTCTTAGCAAAATAATCAATTTCCTCAAAATTCTACAGCAATTAATAGTTAAGGTGTTATTTGGCTATTCGTTAACCATTATTCAATTCAAGGCCAGAAGAAGGAATCAACGTCAGAATATATATATATATATACAGAAAGAGATAGAAAATCATATTATATTATTCGAGAACCGAATAATCTGTAATTCTAGATGCAAATAATTTTACAAGACAATAAGAGAAAAAGCTTTTTAATTTACTACAAGAGAGTCCTATTAACATTTCCTATCACCCATTCGTCGTTAAAACTGAGAGAAACAAACAATTATGTAACGCTAATCACTTCTTAATTCTTAAAAAAGCAAACAATGCTTAATTTAGTGTCTTATAACAGATATTTTAAGACGTTCAAAAATAAGCTTTTCATGCCTTTAAATCTACAATTCTATTATCTTGAACTTAAGTGGTAGATATACCCTATAATATTAGTGTTAGATAAATTAGCAGTCTAATTCAATTACAACTTTATTCCAAGATTAAATTTCTTGTAATAATAATTTTCCATTAGAATAGGTTAAAAAGAAATAATAAAACTAAGAGCCACAAGTAATCAATTTATGAATTACTTTAAATATTCCAAATACCAAGTACCCTACAGTTAAAAACTAATAGGTGCTATACGAGTATGTCCTTTAATATTTATCATTAAAAAAGGTACTTTAAGTCCAATTCGATTCAAATCGGTAAATATTTGTATAGGAAATATATATTATTTAAATATATATATATATATATATATATATATATATATATATATATATATATATATATATATATATATATATATATATATATATATATATATATATATATATATTATAGGAAGTTAGTTAAAACAATATATATACTGTATTAATTATTTCTCAAATTATTGATTCAAGCATACCGAAGGTAACGGGAGCATTGTGATCATCCAGCAGATTGATATTTTAGGGTCTAGACGTATAAAGCTACTAAAAGAAAACCCCGATTAAATTAGATTATATGTAAGTATATATTATAAGAAAGCTCTTCATATAAGTTCATCACTTCATTTGCTTTATATATAGGTATAAGTACATAAATGTAATTGAATATTACAGTATTTAGTTATATAATGTACCTGCTTTAAGTGACTACTTGTCTGCCAATCATATTTACACTTCATCCAGAAGTGATCATTTCATCGATGGCAATTACATTTGAAAGGAAATGGCTCAAATGAGCCTCTTTTGCAATTAAGTAGGTATAAAAGGAATATTACAGTATTACTTTTTCATAATGTACCTGCTTTGAGTTACTGCTAATCTGTCAATCATATTTGCAGTTTGGCCCAAATGAATGAAAGACTGCTCTTTAGTAATCATATCATCGATGACAATTACACTCGAACAAGGATGTCCCAAAGTAGTTTCTTTAGTGTACACAACATTATTTGCAACATCCGTAGACAAACCGTAAACAGCTTTCGGAGTTAAATTAGGCAAAGACGTCTCTAAGTTGAACATTATCGATGATTTACACTCTTAACAATAAAAAAAAAAAAAATCAATAAACTTAGTTTTCCATACAAAGAGGCTTTTAGACTGATTTTATTTATTTTTTTAAAAAAAAGGCTTATATAAAAGTGAAGGTGTCGGAGCAGCTTGTTTAAGGAATAAACAATTTTTGTGTAACTATGGGAGCTATCAGAGTTGTATTGATCTGACAGGGCCGTGGAGCCCTAACATCATTTATCTCCGAATACACCGCAATCTACATCTCTTCCGAAAAGCGCACTTCCCTATAAAATTGTCGGTTATTTATTACATGTTTCTGCTTTAGTTTATCCGAAAGGATTTACTTTACCTTGAGCAGAACAAACAATGCTCCGTGTAATAAACAATTTATATTTATGGATGTAGGGTGAGATCGGTGAATAAAATATATCGCAGCACTACGTTTTCTTTAATTTTATAAAAAAAAAACTTTAAGCCACAATGACTGATTTTATACATCAAGACATAAACCTATGTTTATATTTTTTCTTTCAAAACGAGAAATTCAGGTATGAAGAATAACGGATGATGATAGAGAGAGAAAGAGAGACAGAGACATAGAGAGAGAGAGAGAGAGAGAGAGAGAGAGAGAGAGAGAGAGAGAGAGAGAGGTATCCCTTGAGAATAAACTCATTGTTAATTATTCGTGTGTATATTTATAAATTATTGTTAAAAGTTTGCTGATTAGAGTTTCACTTAAGCCACCTCGTGTCTTGTAAAAAAAGTTTTACATACGCAATTAGCGTTTGAAAATATGTATTATAGGACCATCTGTAGGCTATCTTTGACACACCATCTAAATTCCATCGTGAACCGGCAAAGCGTGTAAGCGTACTCGCAACTAGGCCTGAAATCTAGCTTTAAACACTGTCATTTCTGATTAGTTCGAATGCCAGAGAAGTGAAGTACGTCTCCCTCTGATGATCATATCGATAGATGTGTAAGTGGTCGCGACCCCCCCCCCCCCTTCCCCGTCCTATCAATGGCGGAATGCTCAATAAATCAAACAAAAAATCAAGGATCTCTGGTTTGATCCCCTGGGGGTTCACAATGTTTTTTATCATAAAGACAATATGGTAAATTACATTCTTTTGGGACATTTTCGTAGCTCTATAAGGTAAGTGTGGTTGGGGAGGGGATTTTTGAGGGATATATTTTAACTCATAAAACCAATAAGGAATGCAAAATTTAAAAAAAAGTATATATATATATATATATATATATATATATATATATATATATATATATATATATATATATATATATATGTATGTGTGTATCCTACTCATCAGCAGCTATCACTGTACTTTTACTGTACTTTTAAGTTCTACATTGTATATGAGCAACAATAAACTTATTATATTATTATTATTATATTATTATTGTCTATGTATTTAATTGTTTCCCCCGATTTTTCTTTAATATGCCAAAATTGTTTTGGTATTTTACATGAATTAAAGTATCAATTAAGGAAAAGTTATTGAGCGTAGACGGTTGAAATTAATCTGGTGCTATCTGCGTTCTACATTCGACAAACCATCCACATTTCATAAAAATCAGATCAGCATTTTTGAAGATATTGGTGTAAATAATTGTATGTTTGTGCTCATGATGAGGAGAAACAAATGAGTGCAGAAGGTCAAAAATTATATGGGAGCAACAATAGCCTAATTATGACCTGCCAAAAAAATTTAATTAAAATCGGACGTGTAGTTTCTGACAGACAGCCGCCGACAGATAGAAACGGAACCAAAAATTTGCCCTGATGTCTGAAACGAATTTCTGTCTTGGAATTTTTGAAATCGGAGACATAAAATATGTTCCTTCTTCAAAAAGATCACATAGCTCGGAAGAAGAAAGATCAATAGCAATAAGAATATTTGATTTTATCACATTTTTGCGAATTGCGCATATTAAATTTTTATCTTCTCTATATTATTCTTATGTGTAGGTCAAAAAGTTCCTCTTATTTGAAATTTCAACTTTTTACCTTAGACTGTTCGGGAGATATGAATTAAAGAGCGACAGACGGACAGACACATCAACCTCGGCGTAAGGGTTTTTAGAAGGATCTACGAAACCCTATAATAATATACATATGGAAAGTAAACAATTTAGGAGGAAATATTTTCTCGTATAATCAAATTTTTATTTATGATATTTTTGTTTACTTCTCTTTATCATCTCTTATATCTTAACAAAAAAATTCTTTTTTTGGACGTATTTATATAAATCTTAATAGGGAAACTTGTATGGTAGCCGTATAGATGAGCCCTGCGTCTGGATATTTCTAAAGAACCCTCTTGCAAAGTTGTAGACAAAAAAAATCAGTGGACTAGTGATTAATGGCCTCCATTCATCTTTGGCCGTGTCTACGTAGAGCCACCCAATTAATCAATACACGGACCGGACGGGGAAAAACTATATTTTCTTGGTACAAATGTTTCAGGTAGCCATTGTATGAAGATTTATCGCTTCTTATAAGAGACCTTTTAATGCTTTCCTAAGCTCTTGTGATTCCAAGTACATGCCTATCTTTCCTATTAAACCAGTAACACAAACCTAACATGCTGTAAACAGCATTTAAACATTCGCTTCTTGTCCATTTAACCTCGTTGAATCAAAAGGAAAAATATTAATTAAAAGTCAAACAGTAAATTCAAAAATAAAGTAGTGAAACATAACTTTTGTTTAAAAGTTACATTAATTAATACAAATAATATTGGAAAAAAACAGGGAACTAATTAATAGTCCAGTCATTAGGTAGTTTCTTAAAACAAATTCTGGAATAGTTATGATTTTTTGCTCCTTTATGTTTTTTGGGGTGCTGATTACGAATCTGAGGTTTGCCACCAAAAAATTTTGTTGGAATTTGAGTTATAGCCAAAAAACCTTTTTTTCTCTCAGTTATTTCCATATAACTCAAAAACTATCAACTTTGGGTAACAAATTATTCTTTACAAAAACAATCTGCATAAAATTTTCTATAATAATGATTATTACTAATTTTTTCGCCACACGTATCGTTCAGGCGCAAACGCGGGTTGAAGTAAGCGTATTATTTTGATACTCAAGCTCAATACATCACCAAGCGTGTTAAACGGCAGCGGGGTTCCATGCGAAGGGATCTGTAGTCCCGCAGCTCCCTCCCTTCCCTTATATACAAATAATATATATTTGTCATTTAAACCATGATATGGGGATTTGTTTTTTGGTTCTTAAGTGGTGAGTAGTTATTGAAGCAAGATAGTAAAGAAGTGAATAGGACGGTGGCTGGGGCTGGTGACAGTAGTATATTCCTGGCTCTAGCTTTAGCCTTCTCACTAGTCATTGTTAATATCACCGTCTCATTGAGACATTGTCTTATTTATAGTAACATTTTAACAAAGTTCATCATTTTAACTTTTTGCCTTCTTTTCAAATTTATATATATTTTATTTTCTTATTTCTTTTTGTTAGGCCAGTGAGGCGATTTAGAAGGCCAGAGTTATCTCCATTCCTAATTTTTAAGATACCATATAATGTGCATTTAATGCAAAGCGATTGTGAGTGTTGTATACGTAAGGAGACTTAAGAACGGAAGGGATGAAGAAGTAGAGATGATAGAATTGCGACAAAGAAATTTAGAATTTAACTAAAAAAAAATTATAAATAATATTTTTTTCTTGAATTTTCAAAATTTGGACTAGTTTCTTGTACGATTTTAGAAAATTGTACTTTTTGGGTACAGGGTCAATTTGAAAAAAATTGCATAAAGGTTCGGTAAGAACAAGCTGGAGATTTTATAAAGAGAAACTTTTTTTTTTTTTTTTTTTTTTGTCATTACACTTATTAGCAATTATAATTTCTTTGTATACTTCCTCACCGCACCGAAACGATTTCACAATCCACGCCCAATTCTATCATCTCTGCTTCTTCATCCCTTCCGTTCTTAAGTCTCCTTACGTATACAACACTCAATGTCGCTTTGCATTAAATG
Organism: Gerris lacustris; assembly: GCA_951217055.1. NCBI lineage: Eukaryota > Metazoa > Arthropoda > Insecta > Hemiptera > Gerridae > Gerris > Gerris lacustris. The sequence continues at coordinate 54,268,930 of OX578277.1, read as the reverse complement.
CACATTATATGGTCGCTTAAACATTAGGAATGGAAATAACTCTGGCCTTCCAAATCGCCTGTCTGGCCTAACATAAAGAAATAAAACATATATACATTTGAAAAGAAGGCAAAAAGTTAAAATGATAAACTTTGTTAAAATGTTACTATAAATAAGACAATGTCTCAATGAGACGGTGATATTAACAATGACTAGTAAGAAGGCTAAAGCTAGAGCCAGGAATATACTACTGTCACCAGCCCCAGCCACCATCCTATTCACTTCTTTACTGTCTTGCTTCAAAAACTACTCACCACTTAAAAAACAAAAAAAATCCTCATATCATATGGTTTAAATGACAAATATATATTATTTGTATATAAGGGAAGGGAGGGAGCTGCGGGATTACAGATCCCTTCGCATGGAACCCCGCTGCCGTTTAACACGCTTGGTGATGTATTGAGCTTGAGTATCAAAATAATACGCTTACTTCAACCCGCGTTTGCGCCTGAACGATACGTGTGGCGAAAAAATTAGTAATAATCATTATTATAGAAAATTTTATGCAGATTGTTTTTGTAAAGAATAATTTTTTACCCAAAGCTGATAGTTTTTGAGTTATATGGAAAAAACTGAGAGAAAAAAAGTTTTTTTTCATGTTTTTTGGCTATAACTCAAATTCCAACAAAAAATTTTGGTGGCAAACCTCAGATTCGTAATCAGCACCCCAAAAAACATAAAGGAGCAAAAAATCATAACTACTCCAGAATTTGTTTTAAAACACCCCTTTTTGGCACCTAATGACTGGACTATAATTAAATCTCAATACTTCGATGATAATACAAAATCTTTTTCTTTAATCAGACATTTATCACAAATCTAATCGCTCTCATGGCATTAGGCGGCTTTCACACTGCGTGCGAGACCGAGCGAGGCCGATTCCGCTTGAGAAACAATTAGGTACATGTATTAGCATGGGGCTATTCACATTAAACGCCGAGCGAGACCGACCGTTTTTTTTTTCGACCGTTTTTGTTAGCTAAGCGTTTTCGACCGCATTGTAAACGGTTGTATGAGGACTGGTAGATAATCGGCCGATCGGCTTGGTCTCGAGCGCAGTGTGAATACAAAAACGCTCGGCTCAGCCTCGCACGGTCTCGCGCGCAGTGTGAAAACTGCCTTAGACTTTAACGCAGGGGTTCCCAACCTTTTTCCTTCATCGACCCCTTTGAAAAAAATGATTTTCTTCATCGACCGTCTGCATTTTTCCAATTAATATACAGCATAAAACGTTAGCTGAATTTTAAATATTGCACTTAAAAATCCTAAAAGATAACAAGTGTGCTAAGAACTTGGACAAAAAATTATAATAAATTGGCTTATATAAGATTTCAGATAACAGATATAAACTTGATTTCAGATGTATAGATACTGTAATTGGACAATAGTTAGATTTTTATTAATGTGGTCATTGAGTGATATATAGATTTTTTTTTTTAAATTTGGCCTGAAATTACCTATAATTGTAGTCACTATAGCTAACAAAACATATCTCTTTTAATTGTTTCAAGTCTTCAGTGTAAATTTAAAAAAAAAAACAAAAAAACAAATATTATGTTCACCTGTAGTGTACATTTGTAACATTCGCTGAAAGAAATTCTTCTGTAATCTCTCTAAATCTGGATTTATAATATCGAACATAGGTATAACATCAAAATGCTGTTTCTACAAAAAGTGTATTCACCAAACTACACAAAAAATGTACTAATTTTCAATTCACAAATTTAGGATTTTTTAGTATCTTCTGACATTTCATTCATTCAACGTTGTGTGGAGTAATTACAGTGCGGAATACTTTTTAAAACTGGTCCAGGGTTCATTTTCATAACTGTTTTTATTACCTTTTGTATTGCTGGTGGGCGATATTAATTTTTCACCAGATATCCGGCTTTTGCAATTAACAATGAAATATTGTAAGAGGCTTATAATCTACCAGCATTATTTACTGAAGTTGACGGCTTAAGAAATTATTTAATTTTCGTTGTAGAACGATACAAATATGTTTCATTTAGATTCTTGAAATAATCAATCTTCAAACATTTTAAATTTATCAAAGACCCCCCAGTAGATCCCTGGAATACTATAGACCCCTTTTAAATTTCCATAGACCCCCAAGGGGTCCACCTGGACCCCGTTGGGAACCCCTGCAACGTATAAATCTGCAACTGAAATGTTTAATTAAAGGTTTCACCTTCACAGGGATAGAAGAGAGAAGACAATCATATATATTAATATTAGAAAAATTCGAGCTTAGGCATGAGAGTTTATGTAACATTATAGATCAGTTTGTGATTTTTTTATAAAGATAGCAATGATCTGGCTCTTATCAATAGATCTTGTAGTTGTTCTTTGTATTGTATTGTATTGTATTGTATTCGAAAAAAAGTAATTCTTTATAAAAACTCCTGCTTGTTCTTAAACCTCAAAATGATAAATTTTTCTTGATTTTGTGTAGAGGGTGTTCTGTTTCTTGAAAACTTTAAAATATGACCAAGAGTAAACTACCCTTATTTTTGATGGTATCGAAAAATATTATTTAGAAAAGTGGTTCAGAATTGGAAAAAACCTATAAATATTAATTTATTTGATGAATTATTAAATTTTAGTTAATTTTGTGAAATATTTCATTTAAGTTTGTTATCTGAAAATAAGCAATAAGCTTACTACAACAAATAAGTGTCTTAAGATATTTATAATAAACAAGTGTGATGAGATGCAAGTGGACAATAGCTTGGAAGAGTTAAAGGAATAGTACATTACGCGTCGAGTGCGGAAAGAAGCATTTTGCATGCGAGTGTGGAGTTTGCACCCGAGCGATAGCGAGGGTAGTAAAACCACACGAGCAATGCAAAATGCCGTTTTCGCACGAGTTGCGTACCGTACTTTGTCTACGATTGTTAGATTTAAATAATAAATAGAGAAAAAAATAAACTTGCTGTATACATATAAGTTCGTATCTCTTCTCTTCATAAAGATGGCATTAATCTTGAGTTGTATTCTTTGCCGAATTAATTATTTCTGGAGGAGTATTATTCTCTACATTTTCGTCAAAGCCACTTGATTCATTCATTGTTTCTCACTAAAAACTCGATATAAACAGTTACTTTAATAAAAGAATAGCAAATTAGTTTTGATAAATGTAAACAAACTCGCTAATCGTGCGTAAAGCTAAAGAATTCCTCTTCATTACCGCGCTAGCGTAGTAAAGAAGAGGAATTCTTCAGAACCATGAGACGCGCATGCGCAATGAATACAAGTACGTAAATAATCACTTTCTACGCATCTCAACAGAGATATAATGTTTATATTTCGTATCAATCGTAGATAATAGTACATTACGCGTCGAGTGCGGAAAGTAGCATTTTGCATGCGAGTGTGGAGTTTGCACCCGAGCGATAGCGAGGGTGGTAAAACCACACGAGCAATGCAAAATGCCGTTTTCGCACGAGTTGCGTACCGTACTTTATCCACGATTGTTAGATTTAAATAATAAATACAGAAAAAAATAAACTTGCTGTATGTAACTTCGTATCTCTCTCTTGATAAAGATGGCATTAATTCTTGAGTTGTATTTTTTGCCGAATTAATTATTTCTGGAGGATTATTATTCTCCACATTTTCGTCAAAGTCAATTGATTCACTCATTGTTTTTCACTAAAAACTCGATATAAACAGTTACTTTAATAAAAGAACACCAAATTAGTTTTGTTAAATGTAAACAAACTCACTAATCGTGCGTAAAGCTGAAGAATTCCTCTTCTTTACCGCACTAGTGCGGTAAAGAAGAGGAATTATTCAGAACTATGAGACGTGCATGCGCAATGAATACAAGTACGTAAATAATCACTTTCTACGCATCTAAACAAAGATATAATGTTTATATTTCGTATCAATCGTAGATAAAGAATTAAACAGGGCACTGCCAATATTCCCCTTCAGCAAGTTCAAAAGGCTTATACCATAAAAAATAAGGGTAGTTTACTCTTTGTCATATTTTAATGTTTTCAAAAAACTGAACATCCTGTACACAAAATCAAGAAAAGTTAATCATTTTTAGAGGTTTAAGAGCAAGTAGGAGTTTTAATAAAGAATGACTTTTTTTGGAAAACCCAAAAATAAGAAACTTTTTCCTCTCGGATACTCTATCTTAGGACACACTTATATACACGCACATTAAATATGCATACAGGTGCATTAGGTGCATGCATACATATACTCTTTTCTACATTTATTACTCATTCTTTTATTATATTTTAAGTTAAAATTTTATTATTTAATTTTTAATAAAATACTTTTGTAAGTTAGTATTGAATAAAGAGGTCTTATCACTACATTGACTTCTAACGAAGTCTGGTTCTTGGTTATAAAATTCCGGAGCACTGTTTTCCCAATCATTTTTGGGAATAGTAGATGCTGCAACACACCCCACGCCATGTGCGCTTTTCATCCGTTAATGCAGTGAAGAAATTGTTTTTTTCTTTAAGGATTAATAATACATTGTAACTATACAACATGTTAAGCGGGAGTACTTGTGATTTATCATATAATTAAAGCGGGTAATGCCGTCTATTTTGTCGACATATGATTCTCATTGTATCATGTTGAGTGCATTGTACAGAAGAGAAGATTAAGCCACAATACAGTATTGGAGGTGGGACTGGACAAGTGCAAAATATACTATTTTTAAAGTAACAATACTAAATATTATGTTTAATAACGACACAAGATCAAAAATTTCTTGTTTAATTTATTTCTTATCTTATTGATAACCGGATCTCATAACATAAATTTGTCTAAAGTGACTCCAAGGTACTTAATATAAAATAGTACTTAGTATGACTTAGTAAGAAGAATTTAGTGGATTAATATGGTTCACTAACTTCTTCTTTTTTCAGTAAATGTGCAGTTAATACTATGAAGTATTATGCTTGTGAGTGTATAGGTTGACCTCTTTTATCTATTGCAAATATGATGTATTTAGATTTCTTTAAATTTAATGATAAACAATTATTTGTCTTCCAACTACTGATATTTTCAATTTCTTTGTTCCTTTTAAGGTAGATTTAAATAATACCCACAAACGTAAAAGATAAATAACGTTCACATCATGATAGAATCCTGCGTTGCGTTAAAGTAATTAATATTTTATTGACGTTTTACGTCGTTAGTTTTTACTTACAATATTAAATATTATAATTAACAAGAGCAAATAATTAACTGTAGTACTGAACCGTAGTTACACGTTTTATTTTATTTTGGTGTGTTTATCCCACCCCCAATCGAGGCTAAGCTAAATGTATATTCTATACATTTTGCGCTTTGACTACATGGTTTATTAGCGCATACTTTTATAATTTTTTTTTTTTTTTTTTAAATAATATTATAATGTAGTTATAATAATTTATACAAATATAAATAAACCGACAGTGTTGTGCAACAAATATTTTCTTTCCTTTATATATTTTAATAAAGCATTCCTCTAACTTCAGTATGTATATAATGTAATATAGGACGATAGTTTTCAATTGTCCAAAGGTCCAGTGAGAGAGGAATAAAAGTAGTAGCATTAAAGGCCAATATTGAGTTGAAAAGAGAATTTCCCAGCAGAAAGCCAGGCTAGTGCGTTTGCCAATAAAATAAGATTTAGGAGGTGGAATCATGAGGCAAGGAGAAATTACATCGCATCTGTACCTGTATTTATTCGGGCTACAAATTTCTCCCTCTCATATTTTTTCATCGTTCTCAGTAAAAACTCTTAAAAAACTTCTTCAAAGATTTCCTCTCTTTTTATAAAATGATTCGGTTTATTTTTCCTCTTCCTAAGTATATTTATACCTGTAGAATATGAAATGTATTATTCGGTTCTATTTGAGTATTGTTATAGAGTTAGAGTATAATAAAATGTCCTTAAAGCTATACGAATAAAGTTATAAATTACACGATTTCTGCTACAACTTCGCTTTCTTAACAAAGGTAAGGAAATGTCATTGAAGTATTTGCTTTATATACAGGGTGGGCCAAAAAACCGCACTATTTTAAACACTTATAGCTCAGCTTCTGTAATAGATAGAGACATGGTGTTTGCTGGGTCTGAAAACTACATTCTTCTACATTAAATTCCATATCTATAACTTTATAAAACTATTGGGTGAAAGCTATGCAATGAAGGTTTGAAATAGGGTCTTAAAAAAAGTCATTGTCCGGGTAGTAATCGTTGTCTGGTATTATAGTTTTGATAGAATTCATTACCATATAGTGTAGGGGGGGGGGATCTTTTTAGGTAAGTGGAAGGAGTCCCTCAGTGTTATAACAATCATTGAAGATGTATTAAGCACAGGTTGCCTGAAATTGAAGATCACACGCCAAATTAGACGTTTATGCAAGATGGTATAATGGTGCCTCGTCCCATCGCTCCTTGCAAACAATTCAAAACTTGCAAGAAAATTGCCCAGACTTCAGGCAACATTGTGCTTAACACATCTTTTAGACTGTGGAGCCAACCACAGTCATAGGTTTAACTTCCAGGAGGTAAAGGTGTTAGCTCAGGAGCCGGATGAGCATAACGTCCCCTGGAAATGCTTTTTATTAAAAAGGATCCATTATCATTAAACTTTCGAAGTGATATTGCAAATTTGCATGGAGTTTATTCTGGACTGATTGTACAAGAAACATAAATACGGAGGGTCGGAAATTATGAGTTTTTGTTGTTTGGACAATATTTGAATTCAATTTGAATGTAGTTTCAGTGTGTTGCCGCTAGATGGCGCCACTGGTTTAATTTTAGATTGTTACCTTTTCTTGGTTATCTTTTTTATATTTACCTTGTTAAACATTTTTTCAAATATTTACTTATTTATTCTCATTCTCTAGTCATTTTTAAATTGTTTGAATATTCTAGTCTTCTTTTTTAAATTTCAAAAATTTGTATTCAATAGTATGTTACATTAGTTCTTATTCCAACTGTTTCTCATTGTAAGTTTCTCTAGCTTTGTGTTTTTAAGTTTAGTTTTTCTATTTGTAAACTCTTTCAATCTTAATTGCATCCTGTATAAACTTTTTGTATTTTCTTTTGTTTTAGATCCTATGAAGAAGGTTTAAAGAATAAACCGAAACTCGGGTTTTTGAGTATGTTGTGAGTGAATAGTGTTTTTATGATCGAGCCCTGGGTTTTCTCTGTGCTTATATATTATTCGCGGTCGTGTGTTTTTCGTATGTATGTATGTGTATATATATATATATATATATATATATATATATATATATATATATATATATATATATATATATATATATATATATATATATATATATATATATATATATATATATATATATATATATATATATATCAGAACAAGCCTGACAAATTTAATTTTAATCAGCCAAGAGGTTTAGGCTCCACACAGCTGCACAGTCGACAGACAGACATCTGCTGATGATGGCGTTTAGCCGAAACCGGTCCAGTGATCTCCAGATCAAGCAAGTATTGACGGTAGGGATATCCTCATTTGATAATATATATATATACATACATATATATATATATATATATATATATATATATATATATATATATATATATATATATATATATATATATATATATATATATATGTATATATATATATATATATACATACATATATATATATATATATATACATACATATATATATATATATATATATATATATATATATATATATATATATATATATATATATATATATATATATATATATATATATATATATATATATATATATATATATACACAATTTGTGTTAGTGAGAAACACCAAGGGATGTGCCACGCAAGCGTGACACATAGAAACTGTTCCAACATTAGACTATACGTCACAAAGCTGTTGGCTCGGCATTACGCCATGTCCTGCATCGTTTCGTCGCGTCATCAGGGGCCCGACGATGCCCACCCAACTCTGGGCCTATACCGTTGCGTGGCACATCCCTTGGTGTCTCTCACTAACACAAATTGTGTACCTTATTGCAGTGTGCAAAAACACGGTATAAAATTGCTGATTTGTTTTGCCAGCCAAGCAAGAATGGCGGGGTGAGAGCACGCTCGTCTCTGGTCAAGCCCTATATCTGATCTTCTTGATTTGGTATAGGCCCAGAGTTGGGTGGGCATCGTCGGGCCCCTGATGAGTCGGACGCGACGAAACGATGCAGGACATGGCGTAATGCCGAGCCAACAGCTTTGTGACGTATAGTCTAATGTTGGAACAGTTCCTATGTGTCACGCTTGCGTGGCACATCCCTTGGTGTCTCTCACTAACACAAATTGTGTACCTTATTGCAGTGTGCAAAAACACGGTATTAAATTGCTGATATATATATATATATCAGAACAAGCCTGACAAATTTAATTTTAATCAGCCAAGAGGTTTAGGCACCACACAGCTGCACAGTCGACAGACAGACATTATTTAAAACCAATTTTTGGGCTCAAGAGACCTTAAAATGATTAAACCTATCAGAATCGAATTTTCGCACTATTTCTATTACAATACTTTCTCTCTTGATATATACTACACAATATATCAGAAAGTAAACATAGAGAATATCCCTCAAAATAAGGTAGAGTGTTTTCTTAAAACTTTTTTTTAAGTCGTCACGATATCTAACCAGGTTCGTTTAGAGAAAAAACTTGTTTTTTTTGTTTGCGTGAAGGTATAGTTGTACAAGTAGTTGGAAATAAGTTTGGAGCGAATAATTGCCAGCAATAATCCTCTTAAAAAATTATCGATTACATATAGAACTTTAGATTTCCTTTTAAGGGTGAAGGCTTAACGTTTAGTTTGTGAACAACTAGGTAAAACTGGAAAAATAACTAAAAACCAGCGCTTTCGAGATATCGCTACCATTGTAGCGATGTCTCGAAAGCTCTTTAGAATCGGTCACAAGACCATTTTTGTTTTATTTGAGCCATAGAATCAGAGTAAAAAGTATGGCAAAATAACTTTAGAGTTACCCTTATATGTTTTTTTTCTTTTTTTCCTATTTTTAATTGTTTTTTTTTTTTTTTTTTTTTTTGTTTACAAAAATGTAATTATTCTTGTGGTCAGGCAATACACTGATTATTCCTTAATATTATTTAAGTATATTTAATTATTACGTTTAGTTATTTTATTTAACTATAGTATCATTTTACCTTTATCTAAGTTTATTATTATTAAACATAAAATATGCGTTTGTGGTGAACAACCCCGTGAAATCTGAGGGAGCGGGGCAGGCTGGGGGCGTGGGGAAAGGAGGCTTAACCCGGTAATTGGGGCCTGGGGCATTGGGCATAAAGAAGCCATGAGCATGGGCATGTGGCCTAAACATGGGGCCAGCGGAACGGTCTGGGGAAAGGGGTATCGGACAGGGTGCCTGTTGCCGGGAGCCTCAGGCCAATAGCCGGTAACTTGGGACCTAGGGCATAGGGTCAAAGGCTTGTGGCCTAAAACTACGACCAGCGGCCTGAGGCAAAAGGCCTGGGGCAAGGAGCTTAAGACAGGGGACCTGGAAAAGGAGGTACTCCGCGATCGGACATACTTTTCCATTAATAGAAAATATCTATATTGGCATTAGTAAAAGCTTGTTTTATATTTTATAGTTTCGGGCTTAGTTTTTATCTGTTTATTCACCTTTTTACTTAGATTCACTCGTGTCATTCATTTCATTTAATTATTCTTTCAGTCGTTTGTCAATCAATGTATTGATTACCAAGAAGTTTATATTAAAGCTCTAACAATCTTTCAAGAGTTTCATATTTGCATATTTGGAATTGGTATTAAAAAAAAATCTAAATCTCATGTAATAATGAAAATTTACCAATAAATTTGTTTGTCACCGTAAAAAACGTGTATATATTTGTTTGTCACAGTAAAAAGGAATAATAAATAGTCGTCTACTTGTTTATACCAAAATAGCTTAGGTGCATAAAGAAGTTTAATAAAACATGACCGAAATCGTTTGTCTTACCAATAAGCTGAGGCGAGGGCTTGATTGTCAGATGTCTAGAAGACAGAGAGAGAACAATTCCGACAGTTTTTGGCCAAAGCAGCCGTTTTTGTTTTGTCGAAATGATGTAAACAAATGAGCGTTAAAGTGTACACAGAGTCGGGACGGGGAGGGATCATGGTTTTGGAACCAAGCCAGCCTGTATTATCATATTTCAACCAAATGGGAGTACGAGTCAGCCGCTATTTGCGAGTTGAAGAATTTTTCACTCAAAGAAAGGAAAAGAGAATAAATAATAATACCCCATCCCGCAGAGAAAAACTTAACTTCCCAATAGAGTAGTTGAAAACATTTCAGTCTTTTTCATTATTTTAACGTTGTGTATAAAATATCCAACTACTTTTTTATTATAATTTTTTGTTTATTTTTTTTCCGGGGCTATTCAATAATTTTCAAATGGAGATGATGATTCCCTAATCATATAATGAACACTAAATTATGCTACCGAAAAATACATGAAGTATTCACAGGGCACCATAATTAAATACAAATATTTAAACGTCACATGCTTATTTAGAAATTGTTTAATAACCACAATGTCCCAGAGTATAATTTTCTTTTTCGTTTTAGTTACCAGTTGCAGTATCAAAATACATTAATAAAGTTGTCTTTTCTATAGTAATAGATGTTAATAGTCAATAAAACAAAATTAAACAAACGTTGAAAAAAAAAAAAACCTGTCATAATACGGAACACTGTCATTATTCATTATCATCCGATACATAAAATGATAAATTAAGGAAGTAATAATTATATTTTTAGTATTAATGAGGCATTGCGTGACTTTTGATATTAGTTTCGGGTTTTGTTCAATTCTAAGATAAGGTAGTGTTGTACTCCACCAAATAGCTCAACAAATATGTACTTTTATTTCTATAAATGCTATGATGTAGAGAAATGTATGCAATTTAAAAATATTCTGCCAATTAGTGTGGCACAAAGCTTCCTCGCGTCCACTTAGTGTACATTAATGATTTCATGCTTTTTAGCATGACATCGAAACCCTTATGATTTTGGTAGTTCGTCCGTCCGTCCGTCGCATCTTGGAATATATCTCCCAACCTACTACTAGTTCACAAATATATATCGTGTTTTCAAAATGGCGGCCATTTTACTCCTAAAAGAACCAAATAAGTGAATACCGAAGATTCTAAAGGATAATATTAAATGCACACATTGCTTCTCATAAGTGAAACTTTTTATACATATTTTTATTTTAGTTTAAAATAAATAAGTTGTATTTATGAATTTTTATGACCGAAGACACCCTTTTAGTAACTTGCTGGTAAGTACTTGACGGGATTTTATAAACTATTATTGTTTAATTTATTCATATTCCCACCCGTTATTTAAACCTGTCAAAATTGTTTTTATTAGCGAATTTTCAAAGAAAATTACGCTATTGCAATGGCTTCAAAATCTTTGTAATGCGAATTTTTGAAAAAAATTTCCATGGAAATCCGTTTTAGACCATTCTGAATCGATCCTTAAAATTTAACTTTTTTTATGTATGTATGTATATATGTATGTATATATGTGTCACTCCAGACGATATCCCCTTAGGATGCACTTAAAAATTTCAAACAAATTTTAAAATGTCAATAATATCAAAAGAAAGGATGAGTTCGTTGGCCAGAATTTTTGGAGTTCATTTAGGAGGTCAAATTTTTTACATAAATTAATGTATCAATTTAGCAAATTTAAGAGCGCAGATTATTAAAATTAATTTGGGGCTATCTGCGGGCTCCTTTCGAGAAATCATCCAATTTTCATAAAAATCAGATAAGTTATTTTGAAGATATTGGTGGAAATAAATGTATGTTTGTGCGCACGTCGAAGAGAATCAAATAGGCGCAGCAGGTTGAAATGTATGTAAAACCAACGATGGGCTAATTATGACCTACCAGCCAAAATTCATTAAAAACGGACAGGTAGATTTTAAGATATGCTGGCTCGCAAGAATTGAGCGACAAACAGACAGACCGGCAGACAGACATGAAACCAAAAATGTTCCCTGATTTCTGTTTTGGAATTATTGCAATCGGAGACATAAAAAATGTTCGTTCTTCAGAATGATCTCATAGCTTCCTTTACCAAGAAATAATAGTGAATAATTAGTAGGCCTTTTATTACGCAATTATAACAATTTCAACCCTCTAGTATTCTAAGAGGCCCTCGCAAGAAAGACGTCTATTTGTTCCTCTGCAAGAAGAGGATGTGTTTAATGAAACGTGCCGTCCATATTTATTTTTAAGTCGTGAGTGAGTCACTATTAGTATTTACACTATTGAGGGCAAATTTAGGATCAGGAATATTTTTTTTATTACTAAATAAAACTTGAGGTATTTCAATGATGCTTAACGTGTAATGATGTTTGCTAACGTAACGTTAGTTATTGTAATATTTATTTGCTTCCGAGCTTACCGAAGGTGGTCGTTCCACACACCTCCGCACCGCGTCCGCACCGTATGATCTCAACTCAATGTTAGTATATTTTTTTATGCTCACGCAGCTGTTGCATTGAGACAAAATGTTAAAAAGATTAAGACATAGTGTATTAGGGATGGTAGTACTTGCCTTAGAGGAAGAACATAATAATTGGAGAATAAATCAACGCAGAAGTCGGAGAAGAATGTGGGTTCACAATGCTTGAAAGTAAAGATCGGTTGAAGGCGAGTATTGCTCGCTGCTGCCTCATCTATGACGATGAAACCAAGTTTTACAAATATTTTAGAATGTCGATGTCCATATTAAACAACTAGCTATTACTTTTCAAACACGATTATTTTCAGCATTTCTATTCTTTTCACTCGACTGATCAAACAAAACTGGGAATTTTCTAATTAAATCAATTAATTATTCGACCTCCATTTTGAGTAGAAAAGTAATATATATATATATAGGTATATGTATTTCTAGCGGATTTCTTGTAAGCACGAAAGCTCTCGAACGAATTGACGTATCAAAATGAAACTTGCACCGAAAAATCAAGCTCGTTGAGATGAGGATCCCTATTCAAAATGGGATCATTATGACGTCATTAACCCCTCCAGATGAGTCAGCAAAGTGTTGTAATGCAAGTAATAAAGATCTTACCACTTAAATAGAATAATTATAACAAAGAAAGTTGAAGATGTGAATAAAGTATTTAAAAGGACGACGCACCATGTCCGTCAGAAAGGAAACTAAAGTAATCCAAGTGTCGGTGTGGATGCGGTGCGTGCATGGTGCGGACACGTGGGGACTATGCCTAACATTGTTGTTGTGTTCGTACTCCTTACCGAGTGTTTCCAACATTATGTAAGCTCGGAAACATAATAATTTTATTATTTTATTGCAAGGTGTAAGGGAAACATAACTTTCTTTTAAATATAAAGAAGGCACATTTACTTGAAATGTTGTAATAATATTAATTAAAAAAAATGGCTCTGACTGATTTGGAAAATATCCGATTATAATTGACATTAATAATCCCTAGTTTAAAAGGGTCTCAAAATATTAACGGCATTAGAGGTTGTCCAGGCTCCGGGCAGTAGATGGAGTAAACTTCTTAATACCTATCTTTTTAATTGTTTCTCGAACACTAGAAAATTAAGACTTTATGACTTACTCAAGTAATAAATTAATAAGCCATAATTTAATACCGCGTCTAGTACGGAAAGAAGCATTTTGCATGCGAGTGTGGAGTCTGCACCCGAGCGACAGAGCGAGGGTATAGTAAAACCACACGAGCAAAGCAAAATGCCGTTTTCACACGAGTTGCGTACCGTACTTTATCTACGAATGCGGATTTTAATAATACATACAGAAAAAAATTGTAATAAACTTCATGTATGTAAGTTCATATTTCTCTTTTGATAAAGATGACATTAATTATTAGTTGTATTTTGTGCCGAATTAATTATTTCGGGGGGCGTATTAGTCCCCTCATTTTCGTCATAATCACTTAAATCACTCATTGTTTTTCACTAAAAACTCGATATAAACCGTTACTTTAATTAAATAAACAGCAAATTAGTTTGTATTAGGAAACAAAGCTTCCCTCCGTACTGTCATTATAACAAACTCGCTAATCGTGCGTTAAGGTTAAGAATTTTTCTTTTTTACCGTACTAGGTCCGAAAAAAGAGGAATTATTTAACGCGCATGCGCTATGAATAGAAGTACTTAAAGAATCACTTTCTACGCATCTAAACAGAGATACAATGTTTCTATTTCGTATCAATCGTAGATAAAATGGTTTATGTATCAGTACGTACAAATAGTCTTATTGCATTTCTAAACCTTTTAAAATTAGATAAATACAGTAAAAGAAAATAAATTGTTTACGAATTTACAGTCCTCGAACGAAATTAACAAATACTAATTTGAACTCGTTTTCTTACATCTAGTTAGCTAACTATTAAATAACAATTAAAGAGGGTGGGTATCGGTGGATCAGATAGGAAAGCAGTTGGCGCTTCTACGAATAAAATTAACAGCATCAGGCGGGGTCACATCGCCAAGTTGCCCACGGATCTGGGTAAATTCCCAGTCCATGAATTGAACCCAGGACTTGGCACTCAGCAATCCTAGCCTCCTAGCACTTGTCCTTTAAACAAAATCACCATACAAACAGCTGCTTATGTACTGACTTATTGTTGCGAATGACAATTCTAAGGTCCTCTTGTATGATTTTAGGAAATTGTACTTTCTGGGTACAAGGTATATTTTGAACAAAAAGTAATACAATACATCTTCATTTAAGAACAAGCAGGAGATTTTATGAAGTGACTTTTCTTCGAAAATTGAAATTTTTTGGAATTTACACGTATAGGCAACTCAATCCGTGGACATACTGTGTATATGTATACATATATACATACATTATATATATATGTATATATATATATATATATATATATATATATATATATATATATATATATATCTCCACTAACTACTGCGCCTCGCGAAAAAATAGTAAATTTTATTTTGGCCCCTGCTATAAAAAAGGTTGCCCACCCTAGGTCTAAGACCTTAAGTCTTTTAGGAAGAGCGTTCTAAGCTTCACGGAAACAAAGCTCCCCTCCGTATTGTCATTATAACAATAGTATATGAGATGTAGCTGCTTTATCTATTCCTACAGTGAAATTGCCAACTTTAGTGTTAATAGTACCTACTCTAATTGGCTCTTATAAAGTCACGTAAAAAACCATATAAAAAGGACAAACATTAAAAATCAGTTAATATTGTCCTTATAAATATACACTTCAATAATTAAAAATTATATTGGCCTTATAATCGCCTTAAGAGAAGAAAAGGTAAGCTTTTATAGGGTAGGTCTAGGCAGAATATCGAGCCTGACCTCTGACCTTCACATACTATCACATACAACCAAGCCAACTTATTTCTGACGTGTGGTGTGTAAGAGGCCTTTAAAAAGCCTCTTATCAGCCCATCCCAACTCAGACGGATAAGATTCTGCTAAGTAATGATATATCAAGCTTTAAGGGTAGGTCTTGGACTCAGTGTTTTTTTCGGCTTATGTTAATGATTTACTTTATCTGGAATCTGGATAGTGAAGTCCGAAGTAATTTGCATGCGAATGTTAGAAATATTTCATGCTACAAGATATTCAGGGTAAAGCAAAAATAAATAGAAAAAAATTAATAAAAACTACATTACACACATTCGAACTAAATAGTGACCAAACAAATTACAAGTTTCTCACGTGTCTTTGTAAACCAATTACTCAACAATCATATCCATACATAAATGAATTTTAACAAAAATCATTTATGTACATAACATTTCTACACAAGCATCGTGATTGACATCGAATTTCTTAAATTATAATCGGAATTTGCATAGACTGCTATAATTTTAAAATGTAGTTAATAATATATAAAACGTTTTGAAGAAGCAACATTTTTTTGTCTCCGGTTTCAAAAATTCCAAGACGGAAATCCGTTTCAGACATCAAGGAACATAAGAAACATTTTTGGATTCATGTCTGTATGTCTGTTGCTCAATTTTTGCGAACTAACATATCTTAAAAACAACTCGTCCAATTTTATAGAAATTTACTCGTAGATAGTAGGTTATAATTAGCCCATTGTAGGTCCTATAAAACCTCCACCTATCTGCACTCATTTGTTTCTCTTCCACACGTACACAACATACATTTGATTCCATCCATGTGCTACAACATTTACAGTTGATTTTTAACAAGTATGAATGGTTTGTCGAAAGTAGCCTACAGACAGCCCCCCGGATTAATTTTACTCGTCTGCGCTCTTTAAATTTTGCGAAATTGCTACTTTAATTAATCCAAAAAATCAAAACAATTTTGACAGATTTAAACAATTTAATAATTTGACAAACATGTTTGTAAAAGAATAAAATCGTTAAAGTATATTAAGTAGGACGCGAGGAAGCTGCACCACACTATTTGGCAGACTATTTTTAATATATAGTGTTCCCAAGAAAGAGTATTCTAGTAGAAAAAAGTCTTATTTTTTAATTAAAAAAAAAACAGTCTTAAAAAAACTCCTGCATGTTCTTAAAACTCTAAAAATGGTAATATTTTCTTAATTTTGTGTACAGGTTGTTCACTTTCTTGAAACCTTAAAAAAATTACCAATTGTATACTACCCTTATTTTTGATGGTATCAAAAAAACATTATTTAAAGAAAATGGATTAGAACTGCAAAAAAGTGTAAATATTAAATATTATTTTATTTTACGAAAATAAAATAAATTACTTACACTTACAAATCAAATAATATGTCAATATGACTCCGGCCGGGGAAATTACAAAGTTTTAGGGGGACAACAATTAATTATTAATTCTAATATTTACATCTCACTAGAAAATAACTATCAAAAAAACAAAAAAAACATCATTCACCACAATTGTATATTTCCACCTATATTCGCACAAATTTCGAAGAACTAAACAAATAAACAAGTAGCGACTATGTTAGTGGTAGAGAAGAGTATGACTATAGTAAATCATTTTGTTCATCCAAAATATTTTATATTAATGCTAATATAAAAAAAGTATACTTGCATAGTATTATTAAAATAAAATATTAATTAAAGGTATTTAGAAGATGAGAAACTAAAGTTTATGTTAAAAACATACACCTTCTTTAGCATTAGGGGAAAAAAAAAACATACTCCAAAAATAATGTCGGTTTCTTGATCCAACATCAAATAGCAGTTATTTGCGCATTTGTGTATATCACTCAACAAAAAAAATACATGAAAAAATGTTTATGTATTTTTACCAATTTTCGTTTTTTCCATTTCTACTTGGGACACACAGTATATGTGTGTCTAATTAAATGATTATTTAATATTTTTTTGGCACATTTTGTTTGGTTAAATTGTTTAAAAATACTAAACCAGAAAAGCAAACCAACTGAACTAAAAATAGATTCCCAAGCTTTACTTATACATTTTATTATTATAAAGTTTCTTTGGTGGTAAAAATTTATTCATAATAAAATAGGATATAAAATTATAAAAAAAGAATAGTTACTTAACAATGAGAAGTTTAGAAATTTATTAAATATTAAACACTAAAACATAATATAAATAAATAAGAAATGATTAATTATTTAAGAGGGAAAAATAATATGTACGTCATTAAAAACTTTACCCAAAGTAGAAATTTAAGGACAATTTTCTTAAGTATAACGCTAAAAGCAGTAAGAACATATATTTAGATGAAAAATTAATCAAATTAAATTAAAAATGAAAATCTCCGCAAAATAATACTCGCATTCTCTACAACTCGACTCATAAAATTGATTAATATAGCACCAAGACTGCCTTTATTTAAACAAGCTCAAGCTTTTAAATAAATATTATTAATTTTTTCCATCCCCCGCTCCGTAATTTAAATTAAGGTAAAACTAGGAAATAAATAACTAAAGCTGATGGGAATTTCAACTCAAAGAAAAAGTACTATCAAATAACAAGCTACTACTCGTAATTATTTGAGACAAGATATCTCAAACTAATACAAGTAAACACTTCATTATTGATCAACAACACAGGCTTACCGCTTACCAACACTACCAGTCGGTACTTTTATACCTTTAGTACTTTAATTAAACAGCAAGAATTCATAACCTTAACATTCTATAACACTAACATATAAAAACTGTTTAAGGTCTCGTATTGGACAAAAGATAATTTTTTAACTTGTCCAATAAAAACTCCAGCCCATGAATGAATGAACCATTTATTAATTTACAATATTTTTTTATAATAATTAGTATTCTTCCGTTAACTTTGATAAGCTTGGAAGCAAAAATGGGGGGAAAATTAAAAAAACAAATTAGACAATATTGGGTTGTAAACGTATAACATCAATAAAATAAGGGATATGATGCGAGGAAGCTATGTGCCACACTAATTGGCAGACTAGTTTGCATATTATAATATATAGAATGTGGATACAAGACTATCTAGGTACATTGCCGATATCAAGTTAATATAAACAATGTTTAATGCCCTATATAGGTCAGTAGATATGAAAGGGGTGAAAGGGCGTTACCTCCTGATAGGCGTGTCGAGCCCAAGCTCCTAATCAAATAGTGCTCCAATAAATTAATGACTTTCAACCTGTCAAAGATAGAACAAAGTTTCACACCATTTTTTCCCCCTAACCGATATGTATTTTGATCAACTTTTAAACTGTTTTAGACAACGTAAACACAGTTCAAGCTTTTATTTTTATTCAAACAAAAACCTTTTTTTTGTTCGGAACAAAATAAACGTACTGATGGAATATTTACCAAGTTTATTTACATATCTATATTTTTATTTATTTATTATATTTATTTTGTCCTTAGAATTCGTGCTAAGTGATATTTTTATTATTTATAACAGCTTAACAACATAATGTTTAGTTAAATTATTATTCTATATTTATTATTATTATTTTTTCTATACAGCATCAGGGGGAAAATGATGGATAATAATTTATATATGTTTATTGTAAATTTATTTTATTAACTATTATATATATTGAAAATAGGGGAGAAAGCAGATTGCAAATGATATAAATTATAATAAAAAGAAAAATGCAGTAGACATTTCATACATTAAAGATAAAAAAAAAACTTTTGTCGTTTTAATCAAATGTTTTAGATCAAATGAAAGAATTCAGGACCCACGGCCTAGTTGGTGATCATTACTTAGCCCGGTAATTTTTTTAGGTGCAGAAAGGCAAAAAAAAATATACTCATTGTAATGATGTCAAAATATATAGGAGTCCATGAAAATATAATAATGTATTCACATGATTAATTCCGGCGTTCTTATTGAAAACTATATATTATAATTGAGTTATCGGATGGTTATAATGTGGAGTCAGAAACTAGGATTTAAATAAAAAGGCGACAACCTGTTCACCCGGACTTTTACTAGCGACTGGTTGTAAGCTTGAATATGTGTTTAAACAAGAGTAAAAAAAATATTGATAAACTCTATTAAAACTAGAATAATGACTACAAGAAAATGAACTAAACTTTATGACAACAAAAAGCCAAATAACCCTGATATTAACAGCAGTCATTAACCTTAACAATGCGTAATAAAAGTGAGCATTTTATATACCTTGAATGAAAAACTGGACAAATACAAAAGGTACATGGTAAAAGGACAATGGATAAAGGAGAATATTCCGGTCTTTTTAACTGCTATTTTCATTCATACATTTCAACAATGTAGAAACCCAGCAAGTGCAATTTCTTTCTTTCCCGTAGTAGTTAGTCAAAATCCATATTATAATACAAATGAAGAAGTGAACCCATTCAGCACTTTTGCAAATCATTTAAATTAACAGCCAACCAAGTGAATAACATATTATTCAAGTGTGTTCCAAATTATATTATATACTTCCTATAATTATTTATATTTATATTAATTATTGATATTCATATTATTATGTTAAGTAATAAATTATTTTAGAATAATGAATTAAAACTAATAAAGGATCAGCGTAGTCGAGAAGTTAGCATTCTCACAACTTGCCTGAAACCTAGGTCAAAACACCGTCTTATCTAGTTCAAATCCCAGAACGGTAAGATGTATGCATCACACTGATGATCACATGAAGCAGATAAGTAAAGTAGCCGATCCTCTCCTTTAATTGCCTAAAAATGTGTTGATCGGTACGTTAAAAACCAATTCTGGAAATTACCATTCTGCACACAAAGGGACCAAAAGGGGGCAATTTAATTTAAAGGAGAATAAAAAATCAGGAGAAGACCAATAAAAACACTGTTTTCTAAGGAGGCCAACGTTTTGATATAAAACTAATATCTTCATCAAACCCCTAGAAGAGATTTCAAACTAAAACCAAGATTTAATGCACAGGCAAAATAAAAAGTAAAAAACACACTTCCAAGCATTAAAAAGAAACAATAAAAGAATAAAACATGAATTTAAGTTATAAAAAATCACAACAAAAAACTACATTAAAAACACCCAAGCACTAAAAAACCTTACAATATACGAGGAGAATAAAATAAAACAAAAAGAAGTTAAGCAGGCCTTACACTATCAATCCGCTTGATCAAAGCAGCGCGTCAAGCTGATTGACAAGTGCTTCAAGCATATTATCAATCTCTTCATCAAAACTCATTTGTAGCGGAGTTTTCGACTAGTGAAATGCTCCTCCTGGATTGCAGTGAATCAGTATTGTGTAGATACCATGGTTTCAAATCAGGATTTGGGGTTTCTCATCTTGACAGTTGTTGCTCTCAAGCGGAAATAAAAGATCCAGTGGAAACGACGTTGGTCGAAGGAGTGGAACTTTCCACAACTCGGGACAATAACGATATAAATAAATGAGGAGGCTAATAAATTCTCGATCGGCATTATTATCTTCGATGTCCTAACCTTCGGAAGAGAGCAGACGGTCCTCCATAGCTGGTGTCGAGCAGGTGACTGACGGAAAGCTTGATTAAAATTGCTCTAGACTATCAAGCGCTCTGTCAAGCCGCTAGAGTCATTCAAACTTCCCATCAATCACCGTCAAGGCTTGATTCAAGCGTCAAACGGGTTCCTACACTATCAATCACGCTTGACGCGCTGTTTTGATCAAGCAGATTAATAGTGTAGGGCCTGCTTTAGAATCATAAAAACAAAACGTAAATAAATAAGGAAAACAGAGGTGGGAAGGTAAAAAAAACATAAAGGAAGGAAAAAAGTATGGAGACACCAACCCAACACACAAATGGGTCAGATTTTACCTCCATGATCTTAACCTAAAACCAGATTACCAACCAAGTACAAAAATAAAAATTAATTTTGAACTATTTTTTTATTTATTAAAGAAAACAAAAACCCTGGATAATGTGCGTGATATTTCCTTCACTTCTTAACAAATAAAGCGGAGGATATCTCTAATTCTTACTACTGCTATAGTTTAGTCTACCGTTCTCTTTTTTATTCACCTGACTCCTTTGTTTACAAAACTTTTAGCATGGAACATGCTTTAGCCTTTACCTAACTACCAAAAAGTGTCACGTTTTTGGGGAACACGGATGTGTGACGCGGAAGAGCTACGAATTTTTTTAATGATTTTCACGTATAAACAAGCGGCTAAAGCATGTTCCATGTTTCTTGAGTTTTAGCCATGGGACTAATAACATCCGGGGGGCCTGGATGTCCCCCCAGCGGGGTCAAGAAGGGCCCGTTTTAAATATACATATATATATATATATATATATATATATATATATATATATATATATATATATATATATATATATATATATATATATATATATATATATATAATAACAGTGTGGGTTTTTTTTTTTTTATTCCATTAGTTAGTTAAAAATCGCGTTGGCCAAAGACGTTCTGTTTTTACAAATGTCTATTAATCAAAATGTTTATATGTAATTGTTTATTATAATAAATTATGTCAACATTAATAAAAAATCGGTCCGAGACAACTCAGACAAACTTTCTCATATACGAGTTCATAATTATTTAGCCCAGTGTTTTCCATTTATTAGATTTCGTATGTAAATTTAATTATTATTGAGCATTTCATTAAAATTTATCATAAAAATAACTTCTCCCGGGCGGGGAATCGAACCCGGGCTCTCTCGGTCCGCGTTTTAAGCTTTTTTCTCAGGAACTAGATTTTTCCCGGGAAAACGGCTTACATCGTTGGATTCGTATTTAAATGGACTATATTTTAGAATTTTTTAATCAAAATCGTCGGAACCGTTTTCGAGAAATAATTTTTTTTCAGTGATTTTGGAGGTAGCGCCCCTAAATTTGGAGCTAAAATTAATTTCTCGATTTCGCCTCGGGGTATGATTTTTCTGAACATGTATGCCAAATTTCTTCAAAATCGGCCCAGTAGATTAGGCTCCAGGCGTCTGCACAGACGACAGACGACAGACGACAGACAGACGACCGACAGACAGACATTTTTTAAAAACCACTTTTTTGGACTCAGGGGACCTCAAAACGTGTAAATCCATCAAAATCTCAAAATCGAATTTTCGCGCCATCACAATACTTTCTCTTTATATGAGAAAGTAAAAATGAATAAATCTATGTTAGCAAGGTTTGCATCTATACAAAGAATCTCTATTGATGTCCACGCAGTTCTTATAGAATTATAATATCCTTGGGAAAAAGGGAAAAGGTTTATTATGATTTCCAAGTCATTTCCCTTAAAGGCTTCTTTTCGTGTGTAAAAAAGAGATACCATTTTTTCTCTCCCTCGTTGGTTAAAGCGCGGGCGGAGTAAAGGGCTCCCCTTGCTCAAATCACCGAATATAAATGGCTTGTATTTTCAATACTCATGCAAGAATGACCACTAAATTCAAAATTGACTAGGTATTAAAATAAATAAAAATGTAAATATATAAATTTATGTAGAGAGAAATGTTCTTGTTTTATATCTTGTACAACTTTATGACAATCTCTATTCCATTAAATTTACTCTCTTAATGGGGAAAAAATAAAAATAAAATGTCAATCAAATTGGATCAGTCACTAAAGAAATTATATTCAGTAGGGAATTATATTCAGTAGAAACCCATCAACCCTTTTCCTTCAGGGTTAGTAGGCCTGTTTGGACGACAACTTAGTCATAACCTAAACTCTAGAGTCAGGTAACTTAAGTTTTGTTCTTTTGCATTAACAATCTCAAGGAATATACTTATATTGTTCCCATCAAACCATTTTTGTGTTAAGAAGATATTCTTAACAATCCATTGTTCTCTGTGTTTACTTATTATTAAAACATAAAACTCTCTTTAAATAAAAATCCTTACTGTAAGTGTATCATTATATTTTTTACAATAATTTATCTTATCATTTAGCTTTCTTATTCTAATTAAAGAGTGTATTTGCGGTCATCCCCAATTACCTTGCGGATAATTGAGACTCCATTGTTTTATATTTAGGTGTAATGCTATAAGACTTTTATTATTAGTCTTATATACTTTCTCCTAATGTCACGATTTCGAAGCCTTTGAGTAGGTACTAGTATATTTATCCAAATACATATTAGATTCCTAAAACTTTGATTTGTAGAATTGAATAAGATTTGAACAATAAATTAGGCATATAGAGCCAGAGTATTTTTGTAGAATTTTCCAACCTGGCTCTAAACACCACACATATACGTGACATTATCATCAGTTATTTATCTTCAATTTACTATGATTGATGATTTATGTAATTGATTTAAAGAAGCTGATGTACACGATTTAGAGACAGAGCCAAGGATACACGTAATGCTTTATTACAACATACTTACCAATAATTTAGATC
Organism: Gerris lacustris; assembly: GCA_951217055.1. Lineage (NCBI taxonomy): Eukaryota > Metazoa > Arthropoda > Insecta > Hemiptera > Gerridae > Gerris > Gerris lacustris. Next base: position 54,245,058 of record OX578277.1, on the reverse strand, counting down.
AGGGGTTCCCAACGGGGTTGAAGAGGACCCCTTGTGATGGAAATTTAAAAGGGGTATATGGTATTCCAGGGGTCTATTTAGGGCCGCTGATAAATTAAAAAGTTTAAATATTTATTATATCAAGAATCTAAAAGAAATATTTGCGTATCGTTCTAAAGCGGAAATTAAATAATTTCTTATGCCGTCAACTACTGTAAATAATGCTGGTGGATTAGAAGCCACTTACAATATTTTTTTCTTAATTGCAAAAGCCGGATATCCACATACCAATAAATAAAAGAAAAAATAATAAGCCCACCACCAATAAAAGAGGTAATAAAAACTGTTATGAAAATGAACCCTGAACCAGTTTTAAAAAATATTTCACACAGTAATTACTCCATACAACGTCGTATGGATGTAATGTCAGAAGATACTACAAAATTCTTAATATTTTAATTGCAAAACAGTGAATCTTCTGTGCAGTAGGATGAATCCACTTTTTGTAGAAATAGTATTTTGATGTTTTCAATATTATAGCTACAGATTAAGAGAAATTACAGAAAAATTTCTTTCAGCGAAATGTACACTAAGGTAAACATATACATAAGTAGTTTGTTGTCCCTATTTCTTCAATAATTTTTTCTTCTGTTGGGTCAATTAGGGTGAAAAGATATAATTCAACACATTAGTGTGAGCACTGGCTATATTTCGCCCCTCTCCGGGGCATAATCATGCCTAAAACATCATAAAGTATTTTTTTAACACTCCGTATACATATTGATTAACATTAAAATATAATAAGTATTAATATAACTTCATTGAGATATCGACAACTAATAACAAATAAAATTAAAATTTACATCTTACCTAATTTTGAGAAGATTGGAATACATTATTACTCAACTGAGTTGGTTTGTCATAATTCTTTATTTTTTTGTGTATACTACTTTAAAAATTTCAAAAAGAGATAAATGAATTGTATCTTCATTCATCACTAATTAAATTAAAACTTAAAACTAATACAAATAACAAACACAGTCAAAAAACACGTTTTTATCTGGTAACATAAACTTGAGATAACCAAGTTGAAACCTTCGTCTACTATTCTGATTGATATATTTTTTTTATATATTTTATCTTATTTTTTAAAAAATTTATAATATTATTTTATTATATTATTATAAGTTAAATACAAAGATTTGTGAAAATTAATTTTAAATTCATTTATTTATTTATTTATTTATTTATTATTATTTTATTTTTTTTTTATTTATTTTTTTTTATTTTTTTTTTATAATAACGGATTATTAGGCGGAAGTTTTGTTTTTTTTAAATATTATTTTTAATTTATAAATTGAAGTTAAACTTTTAATAGTTGTCAGGACATATAGTATGTGATTATTTTTTGATATTTAGTACAGCAGCATAATATTTATTTATGTCTTTGGAATCGTTTTTGTAGTTTATGGAGTTTTCAGTCATCGCTGTATATGCGGCCTCAAGATATTTCCTTTTAGAATCATTCCTTTCCATATCCAGAATTTTGATACTATGCTGATTTATCTGATGATTAAGATTTGCGGTATGAATAGCTATGGCAGTTTTGCCATTCTTTGCTTGAATGTCATATGTGTGCTGCTTTATTCTGCTTTCCAGATTTTGCATAGTTTCTCCAATATATATTTTATTACAGTCTTTGCAATCTATTTTGTAAATAACATTGGTCTTTTTTAATTTTTCAGTTTTGTCTTTTAAATTGTTGTGGAAGTTACTTTTTATTTTGTTTATAGGTTTTAGTCCAAATTTTAAATCTTCGCAATCAAATTCTTTAAACGTTTTCTGGATGTTCTCGGATAGGCCTTTAATATATGTAAGCGATTTATAAAATTGGACATTATCTAAGTTGTTTTTGTTGGAGGTGTTTGTTAAAGCTATATGCCAACATTTATTTATGACATTTTTGGGGAAACCATTTTTTTCCAATTTTTTATAAATGATGTCTTTAAGTACTGGTATGAATTTATTGTCTGTTAGAGCTAAAGATTTTCTCATTAGATTTAAAATAGTGTTCTTTATTTGGTAGAAAGGGTGGTGTGAGTGATAATTTAAGAATAGTCCTTTTTTTATATCCTTCTCATACCAGATTGTAGATATATGTCCATTATCTTCTTTTATTACGGTTATGTCTAAATAATTTATTTTATTTTTATTTTCTCTTTCTATGGTGCATGATATGTTCTTATTATGTTCATTGAATGCGTTGAAAGTTTCATCCGTATACGATTTTTTAGTTATTAATAGGAGATCATCAACATATTTGCCGATAAACTTTGGTTTAAATTTTAACTTTTTAATAACTTGGTTTATTAGTTCATTTATGAAAATACCTGATAGATTGGTGGAGATACTACTACCCATTGGGGTACCATTTAGTTGTCTGAAAAAGGTTATTATTATACAAAATGTAATTATTTCCACATATGAATTTTATTACTTCAAGATAAGTATTTTTGCATTTAATGCTGGTGTGCGGTAGTATTTGTTCCCAATTGTTTTGTATTATTTTGTATACTTCCTGAAGAGGGATGCTGGTGAATAAAGCTTTTATGTCAAGAGATATGATTTCATCATCATTGTCCAATTTTATATTTTGCAAGGCGGTCTTTATGTTTATTGAGTTTTTGAAATCGTATAGGTTGTTATTACAGAGATTATTCAAGGAAGGGTTTATAAGTTTAGTCAGTTTTTCAGTGGGGGCATTATTATTGTAATACTATTTTTGCTTACTATAGGCCTAAGGGGAATATTTTCTTTATGGAGTTTTGGTAAGCCATAAATTTTAGCGAAGTTCCAATTATTTATATTTAATTTAATTTTTTCTTCTTTATTTATAAAATTCTTATCTAATAATTTTTTTATTATTTTTTTATATTCCTTTTTGATTTCTTCTAGCTTATTTTCCCTGTCACATCTTATTATTCTATAGAGGTTGTTATCACTCAATAATGAATTCATTTTAGCTTCATAAATTTCTTTTGTCATAATTATTGTAATATTGCTTTTATCGGCTCTAGTTATTATGAGATTTTCATTCTGTTTTAGGAACAGTTTAGTTTGTTTTGCATCAATCATAATTTGTTTTTGTACAGAACCAGTTGAAAATTGTTTTGATCTAGTATTTTTTTGGAAGTTCATAATTTTGTTAATTAAGTGACTACGAAGGGCATTTTTATGATTATCACTTGTCTTTAATTTGTTTAAACATTCTTCTAAGTCTACTATTAATTTTAATATATCTTTATTATTTTTATTAAAAGGTAAGTTAAAATTGTGTCCTAAGGATAAAAAGTTCTTTATGTTGTTTGATATATTAGTATCAGTTAAATTAAGAAACCATTCATTTTTATATAGGGAATTATATAACAAAAGCTCTTTATTTATTAATTGTTTATTATGACTGTTGTCAGTACCTTTTCTATTGCTGATTTTTTTCTTTAGTTTATTATTAAGATATTGATCACATGTATTTTCAAACGTTGTTATTGTTTTTTTAAACATTTCAAAGGTTGATAAATTTTCATGTTTTATTAAATTGTAATTTATATCTAATTCAGTCTTCAATTTGTACTTCTCAGTACTCCCTTACATTTAATAGTAATTTTTGTATCGTTCAAAGAAAAATAATTGTAATTTGGTGTTTATTGAATGAGATAAACAGTATAGCTTGTAAAACGGAAACTTGTAACTGAACCTGGGTTTTAGTTTACACATCAGATTAGAAGAAAGCTGTATTAAAAGGTCAGTCATGGATCAGATCCCTTTGTGAAGTGACTCACCTTTTTCCTTAATTTAATTTATTTTAATTGGTTTAGACTCTTTATTGACGAGTTACTTCATATGTGATCATTTGTTTTTATATAAAAAAAATCTTTCTTGACTTATTGCAGTACTCCTGCATTTTTATTTATTTTTTAAAGAATTTTTACCCAAAAAGGTAATTATATTTTTTATATATATATTGCTTAATTTTAACTAAATCTTTAAAATGGAAAATGTTTATTGAAGAAAAAGGTTTATGAATTTCTAATTTTTGTATATTTAATTACAGGTTTGAAAATGTCCTAAAAAGGGACGAAATATAACCATATTTTTTAAAAAACAAAAATGAATTAGTTCATTTTTTATTTTTTTATAAAGAAAAACCCCTATTGACACAATACGAAGAAATTACTTACTAAAATTAAAGGGGACAACAAAAATTGAAATGGATTCTTTGTTAGTTTTCGCTGTCATTCAATGTTTACCTCTTAATAAAAAATCACAAATTTGAAACCCGACAAAATGAAGATTCTAAATACTATGGGATATGTCAAAACAAATTAAATAACTTACTTATTTTTTCCGAACTAACTTTCCATACAGCAAAATTTACTATAGTTTTGAGCAATTTCCACATCACTATTAACCTATTCTTTCCATTGCCCAACTTGCCCCATGCCCTTGCTCAACTTACCCCTACTATGGGGCAGGTTGAGCAAGTAGGAGGTTTCTCGCATTAATGATAATAGTTTCTAAACCAAATCTTAAATAGTTTTATTTTCTGAATACATTTAAAGAAGGGTAAATTACTTATCAAACGTTGAAGGAATCAAGTAAATCGGATGTACCGTTTAGGAGTTATTATAGATTATATAAAAAATTGCTCAACTAGCCCCGCCCTACCCTAGTAAAATACATACCTAATTGTTTATAGAAAAAACAACTATTTATAGTTAGCATCGCATTTGACTTAAATTATTGTACAAACGAACACATATCTACATCAATTTCCAGAAAGATGAGACATGTTTAACACTACTGATTAGATCAATATAGAAGTAAAATAGTGGCGTATTTAACTTTTAACTGTCACGGTATTTTAAGTAATAAGGACAAAAATACAGTGACAAAGAAACACAGAATTGGAGACAGTGATTATTAATAACTCTTTTGGTATGAATATTATTGTTTCCATTCAGTTAATTGTAGATGAATGTAAAATTTTGGAATTTTCCTACGATAGCTGGAAATGAAGTTACTATTTTAAGGTTTTAACAATAGGTCCTAAAAAGTATAGGTCACGGTCCACCAGTAAGTTGCAAACCTAGTTTGGTGGATCACAAGGAATTTTTTAGATTACACCATACTCCATGAAATCCGCAGGGCATTTTTATTAATCATTTATTTTTTTTTTTACTTAAAATTAGGATATTTGTAGCTATACTAATATTTCTTAATTAAATATATATTAAGTGGAAGCTGAAAAAAATATAAGTATAGAAACTGAAAGTTGGTTGTTTTTTATTAGAACAAACAAGGTAGAGAACTTGGTTCCAAATATAAATATTAAACATCAAAATGGCTGTCAGCGACAGCGAAGTTTTCTGTCTGTCGGCAACGTTTTCGTCGCTGACAGTTATGTTTTTGCGTTTGTTGCTTGAGTAACCCTCATACGATATCAACAATATTTTGATGAGCGTATAATGGAATACATATGACTCAGAAGATCATGATTGTCAGATATAAGATATGTTTGTTAACATCGCCAGTGGGAAACCATTAGGTATATTTTGAGAGTCATATGTATTTCATTATACGCTTATCAACATATTGTTGATGTTCAATACAATGAGCTTTACTCAAGCAACAAACACAAAAACATAGATTAAATCATGTCAATGAATTATATTGATTAAATTCAGAGATAGTTGATAATAACGTATGAATAATTGTATTTTTGGCTTCGGAACAGCCATTGTTTTCCTTTATAATAAAGCAAATATTAGCAGGAGTAATTAAGTTGTCGGTAAACATACCGCAACGAAAGCAAATATTGAAAATTTCACATAATTCATATTCCTCAAACTTCTGAAAAAATGCAAAATTCATTTTGAATTTTTTATAGGTTATTTTTTTATAAATTGAGGTCACAAAAAAAAACTAAAGTAGAGTAATTTATTTTCAAATATTTTTGGAAGGATTATATAAAAATAAAATGTTAATCCTTAAATATCAAAAATCAATTGATGGAAATACTTTACCGCTGTAAACATTTATATAATCGAGTAGTGTCCCGACGACGCACCTTGAAATTATTTGTTATTGCTAAGCTTAGGCAACCACATATATTCCAATAAAAACAAATGTTTGTTTTGATTTGTTGGTCTTCGAATAGAGATAAATACTTGTCTAAATAGATACATAAATTAATTTACTTTATTTTAAATATAAAATTAAGCCCGTTGCCACGGACCATCAACTTGAATTTAATCAACATAATAATATTTTAGAATAAAAGAAAACCAATTACTTTAACAAATGATTAGTTGTTATGACTGAGATTTTGTGGTACCACTTCATAATTATGACTAGAGAGGTTAATAAAAACAATATTTTCACCACAATTTTAAAATTATACTGTTTGGTTAGTTTACCGTCAATTACTATTTGTTTTTTGTACTGATCCTATAGGAAAATTTTCCGTTTTGATGTTTTTTAGGAAATTCATTATTTTGTTTATCAAGTGGCTACGAAGAGCATTTTTGTGGCTATCACTGGTGTTTAATTTATTTAGGGTTTCTTCTACATCTACTACTAATTTAAGAATATCTTTGTTATTTTTGTTAAAAGGAAGGTTAAAATTATGCCCTAGGGATAAGAAATTTTTTATGTTATTTGGTACGTTTATATTGGTTAGGTTTTGAAACCAGTCATTTTTGTGTAAATTGTTATATTCGTGGAGGTCTTTGTTTATGCTATGATAATTATCATTAACTAGAGGTCTTTCCTTTTGTAATCTATTATTCATTTTAGTCCTTAACCTATTGTTTAATAAACTTTTATATTTATTTTCAAAACTGTCAATTATTTTTCCAAAAAATTGGGAAGTCAAACCTCAAGATATAAGATAAGATTAATATTATTGAATATTTTGTCAATTTCTGTAGTTAGATTATATTTTTTCCAGTATGATTGTTTGATCACTAATTTTATTAGGTTATCAGGTAGGTTATTGATAAAATTTGGTTTTTTATTATTATTTTCTATGAATTGTTTATCAAAAATGTATTCTATTCTAGTAATAGCTTGTGTTATGTGTAGTGGAATTCTATTGTTGTTTTTATGTTCGTGGAGATAAGCGATTCTAGATTTTAATTTACAAAGTTTTATAACAAGTCTTTTAATATTCCAGAGGTCATTATAATTACGATAATGCCGTTCTTGGATTAGATTTTTTATTTGAATGTTAAGGTTCCTGATGATGTTTCCTTCGTTGTTGATGTATCTTCTACTCTATTAGCGTTCTTGACCGGCTAATTTACTTGTGCGATCTGTTTTATTTGTCCCTTTTGTATTTCATACGTAGAATTTTGTGGGTCGTTTAAGGGTTGTGAATAATTTTCGTTTTTCACTATCGTCATCAACATTTGGCTATATTTCGCCCCCCTCCGAGGCATAGACGTGCCTGAAAACATCATTTTTACATTTTTATGGTTGTTTAGTAACGTTAAAACTATTATATATATACATTACATAAATTGACCCACAAAATTCTACGTATGAAATACAAAAGGGACAAATAAAACAGATCGCATAAGTAAATTATGCGTTAATGTTAATTGAGATTAGAGATGTCTATAAAAAAGAAAAACTGTCTAAACTCCGAGATCAAAAAAGTTTAATGCATAATTTAAACGATTTAAGGTAGTTATTACAAACATAATGACCTAATAACATTAAAACTAAAATAAATTGGCCAAGTAAGAGCTATTAGCGAACACAAAGGGCCCGCAGGCAATTTAACAAATAGGATGAGTTCGTTAACCAGCATAATCGGTCCAGCCGTTTCAATATGTCGGCAATTTAAAAGTTTGTTTTCGGTATAACTTTTGAACCATTTATAAGGAAACAAATACCATTATATGCATTTCTAATTGTCCAAATGCACAACTAAGTGTCAAAACCATTCTGTTCTTTTGATATTAAATTTTATTTATATTGGGGGGAGGGGGAGGGGATATTTTTTTCTCAAAAGTATGCGACTCATGAAAAATTCTTTAAAAATAGTTTTTTGTTTCTTGACCAAGAATAACCATGATTTATTTTAGATTTTTTCGTTGATTCGTTGAAGAATTAGAGGGGGGGGGACATGACAACCACAATTTTCTATAGGTGTAGAAGTGGGCCGTGAAGGGTAATAAAAAGATTAAAATTTTCTAGGAAACATGAATTGGTATAAAAATGAAACCAAATAATTTGTACTCGGGCCGTCATCCTCTTTCATTTAACACCCCACATGACTTATTTTCGCTAAAAAAAATTGAACCCCCTTAAACTTCAACCCCTTTTGTTGAAAGGATGATTTTTTTGTATATTCCTTATATTTTAATGTGCTTGGGTTATTTTACACATGACTTAACTGGAAAGTTCCAAACTTTTGTGTTGAGTATTTTCAGAGATCAGGTAAGTTACAGATAGATAGACAGACAAGAGCAGGAATGTAAAATCGTTTTGCCAAGAAACCTTGAAGACATGTTTATTTCATCCTACGCTTCCAGAGTTACCACTTCTTTGTTTTAGAATATGTTTTCCTTTATTATTTATAAGAAGAAGGAGTTTAAAAGCGATTGAATAAAACAAAGAAGAAAACTTCCTTTTTCTGTAGTCTTGGAAAAATAGAATAAATTGCATAATAAGAGTTAAAACATCAGAGGAAAAAGTAAAACCACCTACTAATTAAAACCGAGTTCATGCAGTTTGCCGCCCTTCCACATGCTAACAACTTATATAGTACAACATGCTTAACTTAACTGACCTAACTTAATTATACACAGGTAACTTTTGTTTGAAGTTTAAACCCACTTAACCAATACTCAGAATTAAGCAGAAAAGGCCACGGTCCTTAATTTTCAGCTTACCAATTAAACTTTTGTGAAACTTGAAAATTTTAAGGAAAAGTTTAAGATTAACTTTTTAAGTTTATCCTCAGAACTTTAGACTGTTAAGTATACTTAGCGGTTTCTAAGTTATATTATAACATTTTTAAGTATACATTTTGGGTCGGTAATAGAAAACTGTTATTGATTAAGAAAGACGTTTTGTAATTGTTCAAGCATAAACAATAAACAGGAAGATTTCTAAAACTAAAGAGAGAAGGTCGAAAAAACTTTTAGGATTCTCCTGAATATTTAATAATTTTATAGAAAGTGTAATTTCAACGTTTGGTATTTTTTTTTTTTTTGTATTTTATGCAAATTAGACGAGTTTAAAAATATGCAAAACAATCAGCACCAAAATCAAACCAAACTTTCCCATATGCATTTTGATAAAAATATATTTATCCCCAAAATGCAATAATAACCTAAACTACACTAGTAAATGTGTTTAATAATGATGAATTATTATAAGAATCTGTTAATACCTCTGCATAATAGGTGATAATTATAAAAATAAAAATCGCGTAAATATTTTTCTTATCAGATAACAGTGAATAATATATATAATAATAATAATAATAATGACTTAAATTAATAAAAAGGTATAGTAGGAGAGTTGTCCATCAGCAGGCGAAAAGTGGAGTTAAGTCGATAAACATTTAAATATGTCATAATAAACGATAAGTTGTAAGTAGAAACTGGTTAACACGTATAAAAATAGGTGGTAATTTTAAAAATAAAAATCTGGTATATAAGTTTCCAATCAGATAAAAGTGAACAGGAAGATTATACATCCGCAGAACCATCAATACTTTTGATACAGCATAACTTTCCCAGATTTTAATAAATATAGCAAATACCTGGATTTGGAGTAAAATCCCAGGTTGTAAACAACATCCATTATACTATAATATATAACTATTAATGTAAAGAAGTAATTCGAAAAGTGAATGAAATTAATACACTAGTGAAGGAGCTCTGAAATGAAAATAAAGCAGATATAGAAGCAAACATGATTATTACTACAAATGAAACTAAATATAAATTTAAAGAATAGGAGAATCGTCAATAATTGGAAAGAGAAGTTAGGAAAAAGAGAAAGGAGGTTCTAATCTTAAAAGATTAGAACTAAAGTTGAAGGAACTACCTGATTTTTGCAAAAAGAGATGAGAATGGTGGTGAAGAAGAGAGAACGACTCCTTCTCCCAAAAAAGCACAAGACAATGTAAAACCTTACATAAAAAAATAAGAGCACTTACTTCCAATCTCTTCTTAAATCTCTCTCTTAAATAAGGAGAAAAGGGAAGAGCACACGTTTCTCGATAGTAATCAATACAGAATCACATGGACATGTGGATTAGTCAAACGACCCAAGCCAAGTGTAACAATTAAATACAAATGAAACTAGGTGTTATTCCTGACATGATAAAAGCACGACCTTACATGGCAGAACGCTTGGTCACTGAGGGCTCGTTAGGCTAATACCTCAAATATATTTAAAGCACCATTTATTTAAATATTTGAAGCACCAGGTACTTAAACGTAAGATCCCTACGTTCTGAATGAAGAATAATTGAGCTTGAAAATGCTCCAAAGAATTATAATTTTGACATCCTGGGAATATATATGAAGTCAGGCTATCTGGAGAAAGAATAATCCAAAGGAAATCTGTAGCATACTTCGGCACACAAAAATACCCTTGGTGGCCACACTGGGTAACTTTTAATCTCGGTGGCTAAATAATTTAGTCGCCTGGCAGTTGCCTGCTACTCCGATAAGCCCACACGGGCAACTAAATAGTTAATCAATTAATCAATTGTCAAAATGAATTTATTGAAAGTGTTTGTTCCCTGGCTTTAAGAAGGAGGAAAAAGTTCAGGAAATTTTGGATCCACCCACTAATTAGCAGAAGACTGATAGAAGGACAATATCATAAATTAATAGACAGTTTAAAAAATGTCCAAAAAAATTGTAATAATTATTTTCGCATGTGTGAGGAAAGTTTTAAGAATCAGTTGGTGCAGGTAGGACCTCGTATTTCATATCAGGATACAAATTTACGAATGATAGTAATACCAGAGGAAAGATAAGCAGTAACTTCGTGAACAAAATGTCAACTGAGCTTTGAGGGAGAAAACTTTAATTACCCGTGTGCATGGACACGTCTAAACCTGTATGTTTTTCTCTCCCCCCCCCCCCGGACAACATTTGACTCACCCAAAGAATCGGATAAGTTTGAGTTTTTAAATCGCTCGTGTGTGGGCCTTAAGAAATCACGTGTTCTACTTTCGGCATGTCAGACATTTATTGACTAACACTTAATAAAAATGCGAAGAGTTTGGTTATTCAACTAGGCTTTGTTCAATAGATCCATCTATAAGTTGTCTATTTCTTCGGGTCTTAAAGACCCCCGGAATAATAAAAAAAAATAAACTCATTAAAAGTGTTCAGCTGTGATTGTATACACTACGTTGCGATTTTCAGAAAACCTAGATTTATTTTTATCAAAACCTTGGAATATAGATTTTTCCGGGAAAACGACTTGGAAATGAACAGCAAAATTTTTTTTTTTTCATCACCAAAATTGACGGAACCATGTTCGATAAATATTTTTTCCAGGTGTGTTTCAGAGTTTTTGGGGGTAGCGATTCCAAATTTACATATTTGGAAGAAAAAAAATGCAATGGTTTGGACGGTACAAATGAATTCAAATTTATGGATTTATTACTACGTTTTTATTAGCTTGCTTTCTTGTTTGTCCAGTACAAATCTTGGAATCGATTTTTAACTAACTTCCCGACTAGCTAGACATTTGGAACTTTTAGAAAAACTCAGAACACGATGACAAGCATTATTTTAACACTTTTAAGCCGCGTTCCAAGTTGACTTGGACCAAATCAGTTTTGACTTTATTTTGACGCTACTTGGATCGTGTAAACAGGTTATCAAAGTCAACTTGGACATCCAAGTTGAGTTAGACGTTATTTGATCTAAGTAGACTTGGATGGCGTCAACCATATGATTATGAAAAGAAAGCTGTCAAAAATGAGAAAAGTTATGACGGATTTGTTTATAAGAAGGGTATTGACAGCTTTTATTTCTTTTAAATTTTTGTTTTTATTCCTTTGCTTCTAAATGGTTTTTTGACAAGTTCCCCTACTTAGACCAAGTATACTTGGATCGTGTAAACACTGCATCAAAATTTCATTTCACTTTGACCAAGTAGATTTAATCAAAATTACTTGGTCCAAGTCTACTTGGATCGTTTAAACCCGCCTTTAGCCATATTTCAGCAGAATTAAATTCGTTTTCACCAAATTTTGCAGTATGGAAAGTTAGTTCGGAAAAAATCCGCGTCATTTTATTTGTTTTGACATGACCCATATTTACAATCTTCATTTTGACAGGTTTCAAATTTATGATTTATGACAGAAAATTTAAAAACGTAGTGTATAAAAAGTTCCTTTTATCTTGCAATTCTATGTTTGAGGTCTCCTGAGTTCGAAACTTGGTTTTTAAAAACATTAACAATGTTTTTGATGTCTGTCTCTTTGATTCTTGTTGTGCAGTTGCAAGGAGCCCAAAGACTGGGGCGATTTGGATTAAATCTGGCATATATGATAAGAAAAATCATAATCCCTAGAAAAAAATCGAGAAATGAATTATAGCTATAAATTTTGGGGCTTACCCCCAAAAGACGCGGCTAATGATATTTTTCAAAAACGGTTCCGACGATTTTAATTTAAAATATTCTAAAATGTAGTTTATTTAAATACGAATCTAATCATACAAATAAAAAGGAAAAATCTAGTTTCCGAGATATTCATGAAAATAAATTTAATTTCTAAAAGCGAGAGGTCGTGTTTAATTCCTTATAAAATAGTAAATTTTAATAATCTGAAGAAATAACAAATAGAAAAAAAAACACTGGACGAAGAATTTAGGTATATGAGAAAATTTAGTACGCGTTGCATCGGATAGATGTTTTAAAACTAAACCAACTAATTTATGCTGAAAATATACACCCCCTTGAATTTCTATGAAAATGGATAATTATATTTTCTTTAAGAATGAGTGCGAATGTCTAGAAGTACATGTGATTAGGAATTATACTGCGGCGAGAAGAAGAGAAGTGATTTAAAGTCTGGCAATTATTTTTTAGTGAGGAAGTATAATTAGGGGTTATAAATTATGTCTTAATTCTTTTAAAGAAATTGTGGGTCAGTAATTGAAGATTAAGTAAGAGATTTTTTTTAAAGGAAATTCTAATGATGGAAAAAACCTTTGGAATTAGAAACCGACTGAAGCTAATTTCAAACTTTTTTTGAGATTTTTTTTTTTCTTCGTTCTCGGCTAAATGGTTCTGGTGGGTCTTGGGTCTCAGAGCCCACAGTGAGAAAAAATAGGATGCTAGAATGGAAGGGATATTTGTCTTCGGTTAGAGGACTGCCCTGTTACAATGCCACAAGGCTTAGAGTTGTGCGGATCCCAATCTACCGTCTCGTTTTTCGTTTCTCGTTCACAATCGAATTAGTCTCTGAAAGGTGGGGGGGGGGGGGATGGATAAAAAAGTGGGGCGTCAGAGGACAAGGAGAGAAACGGGTGGGAAAAATTCATTAGTAGAAAAGGTGGACGAACGAAAGTGATTTTCTCCTCTTGTAATTGGGGGAAGGGGGGGGGAGGGTAGTTCACCCTCTCCCACCCTCAGTACTGTGCCCGGGGTGGTTTGAAAGCAATATACCGGATGTAGGTGAGGTCAGTCAGTTGCTCTCTGAGCGAGGAGCAAGGGTGGAAGATAGGCGTGAGGGAGAAGGTCGCCCACAGGCGGACTGGAAGAGAGCACATGCGCTATGTACCGGCTAGCCCGGTCCGAACACCGCCAGTAACCCTACAGGCACGCTAAGGGGTCCCCGCTACCACAGTGCCCCGCATCCCTTCATCGGGCTCGCCCCCACAACCATCCCCCACCAAATTTGCCCTTTTAAACTCTTAGACTCGTCTCGACTTAGACAGAAAACACAACCCATCTAGATAATTCATCAATTACATCAACATGTAAGTAAAAAAAAAAAAAAATTACAATTTTTTAAAAATATAAACAATAATTTTAAATATGTATTACTACTCATAAATAAATTTATTAAATATTAATTTAAATATATATTCAAACAAATAAAATAACAGAAAAAAATAAATGATAAAATATTCAAACACAAAAAATGTATTAATTATAAAACCAAAAAATTATTCATCCAATTACTCTTTTCTGAATAATAAACAAACGAAAATAACCCCTTCAAACTCAACCATTGTTAGATAAAAAAAAAAAATATATATATAAATATATATATATATATATATATATATATATATATATATATATATATATATATATATATATATATATATATATATATATATATATATATATGGTAAACTAACATTCCCTATTACATATTTTCTTATAAATTCATTTAATTTAGTGTAAAAATATAGGTGTAAACAAAATAAACAGGAGACATAAAAAGAGGTAAGAGAGGAACTAATGTAGGACTGAGAAATAATAATAAATTGTATAAAGAATATGTAAATAAAATAATAAATAAATGATTAATTTTTAAGGATCTTTATTAACATAAAAGTTCATTTGATAGTTTTTCCAGTACTCCCTGATAAATAACTAAGTTTTGTTAAATTTATCAATTTATTGTTACTGTATAATTAATTTTTATACTCTAAAGCTAGAACGTTATAAAAAAAAGTTTCGTTCTCCCGGAACTTCATATAGCTCACATAGCTTCCAATACTTCGGTAAGCTCGGAATCAAAATATAAAAGAAATAAAAAAATAACTATTTCGATATTTTTCGTAATAAACTATTTCATAAACATTATCACTCGTCCTGTGATTTCTATTTGTTAGTTTGTTACGGGTTTTCGTGGTTAAATGAAACCATCAAAAGTTTCTATAAAATGATCCTTCCCGGCGAGGAATCGAACCTTGCCTCTCACCGTTTAGTTATCGCTATTTTCTCAGAAATTTGTACTTCCTCGTAGAAAAGACTTATTTGGCTCAACAAAAAAAAAGACTCATTTCGACTCAACTTGGCATTTAAATAGACTACAAGACAATTTTATTATAATCCTTAAAAAGATTTTGGTAAAATATTTTTTCCATAAGAGTGTTTGCAAAAAAAACTTTAAATAATAATAAGTTAGAGTAAAAGAATTATATCAATTAGTTTTTATAAAAGAATTATTATTTATGCTACCAGCGTTATAAGAAATTGTTTTTTTATCCATTAATGTTTCATCCTTTAAATATACCTTTAATGTATCTATTTACTTCCTCTTGACTATTGTAAACCTAATAACTGTGAGCATAAAATAGTGTTTCTGGCTTAGGTAAGTTCATTTATCGACTAAAATGCTACTTTTAATTCCCTAAAGGAAATTTATTTGTTATCAACAAAATATATTTCTTACTATCAAGGTTTTACCGGAAGTAAAGGAAATTAAAGTATCAATTTAAAATAATGTAATATAATTTATTAATATGAGTATTGCGTATTTGTATTATTTTGATTCCTTTTATTATAATAAATTCCCTTAGGTATAAGATCAAGAAGAGATAAAGGAGAGAGCCTCCCGCTTACCTACCGAAGGTAACGAAAGCATTGTGCTCATTCTAAAGAACAACATTTTTTGAGATCTCCGAATTCAAAAATTGAAAGGAAATCCGTTTCAGACATCAGTGAACATATTTAGTTAAGTGTCTGTCAGTAGTTCAACATTCTGACAATCAAGATACCTTAAAAACTACTCGTCCCATTTTGACATTTGGATAGTAGGTCATAATTATATTGCTAGTCCCACATCAATTTCAGCTTTAGACGCCCATTACTTTCTGTTCGCATGCGCAGTGACGTTTTCCTTATCAACATCTATATCTTTAAAGGCACTCATTCGATTTTTGACATTTTATCATTTAAATTTCAACTACCTCCGCAACATGAATATTGCTCAATTGATCCTTTATTCATGTAAAGAAACCATACAATAATTGAGACGGATATTTTTAAAAATAGAGGGAAAATAAATTATTTAGATAATAATGGATCGTAAGCGAAACATGATTATAGTATGCGATAAGGCGCGATTGGTTGGCAATGTCCCTAGACTAAGTCAAATAGATACTAATTTTCAAACTAGCTTTGTTTCAGCCCCTACATAAAATAAAATAAGTTTCGGCCACTAAATAAAATGTAAGTGTAATATTTTTTTGAAGAGAAAATATTTAAAATAAACATATTTATTTGTATTTGATCGCACCCGATCAAGAAAAGGTATGTCTGCAAGTTAGTGTGGCACATAGCTTCCTCGCTTCCTTACTTAATTACTTAACTTTAATTACTTAAATCATTATGCGAATCGTAAAATCAGGCAAAATCGTTGACCAATTTATTTAATTCCCCCACTCCTTTTTTACATGAATAAAAGAGTAAAAAATTAAAGTATTTATAAGGGAAAACTAAATAACTAACTCCGTCGTTCAACAGCTCGTGAAGGGCTTAGGTCTGCCAAAGGGCATATACAACGATTTATAGAAAGGATAACACGGGGTTAGTGTGTCGCCCCATCAGCTATATAAACCTTATTATTGCGGCTTTCAGTTAGTCGCACCCCTTCACATAAGCACCTAACCAAGAATATAGTAATGCTAGGTGAACACCGAGCGGGGAGAGGGAGCCGTTCCGGGAAATAAACCTAGATCAGTGGTCACCCATCCAAATGATAACCACGCCCGATCCTCTTCACTTTATCGATAGGTCAGTCCACGCTCTCTTATCCGAGCTACCGAAGCCAGAAATATAAAACATAAGGATATAATCAGGGATGTCTGTGATGAATTTGGAGCCACAACTTCTCTTCAGTACTTAGATTAATACAATCCAAATTCGACAATTATAATTGTTTCCTTAACTAACAAGTAAGGATGATTAGTCAAGGTCGAAGAAAGTGGCGTATATTTTTAAAGGACCTATGCTCCAACAGTGAAAAAAGAATTAACTTAAATAATAATGAAACCGGAACCGAAACTATACTTGATATTATACTATTTTAGAGTGATTTATCTCATCGTTATCGCAGTTAGTAAGAGCGCTATACTGGAAATATAGAGGCCCGTAGTTCGAGTCCCGGCGCTGGAGTCTATTTTTCTCTGTCTATCTCCCGTTTTAATAATAATTATAATTTGATTTAAGTCAAAATTTTAACTTTCCGTAGTATGAATACTACCAAAAACTTAAAAATGAATTAAAATATTTATTTTGTAAGGTCCCATTTGTACTACTCCATAAGGGAAGTATTTATACAGTAAAAAACTCAATGAGATCATTAAATTAAATATAATTGAATTAAATATGAAAAAAATAAAAAAAACATTAGAGGGAATAACAACATAGTTCGATATGAATAATGTGTAATTTTTATTTATTCCTTCCTTTTCTATTAAATTCCCTTAGATACGGGATAAAAAAATGAGAGTTCAGTTTATTTACATATTTTTTTAATTTATGAGTTATATTTACCTTGTGGGGTGTGTTATCTTGTCTCGTTAAATTGAAACTACTTTTAGCGATAATTTAAAGTAAATTATATATATATATATATATATATATATATATATATATATATATATATATATATATATATATATATATATATATATATATATATGTGTGTGTGTAAATATATACATATATATATATGTATTTTGGTAAGTGGCTGTTTGAAACAAGGTGTGGGCAAGTTATAGCGGAATTTTCACAGAGAATGCTCGTCCAGCAATCCCTCCCGATGCTTTTTAGATTTAGTTAAGATAAAGTTGTCAAAAATAAAAGGACGCTAAGTTAAAGAACCTTTGACTAAGTTTCAACTCTTCAATCTTCTTCTGTTATTTATCGAGAAATACCACCATCTAGGTTTTCTTACAATGGTTGGAAAAACTTTTCTGAATACTGAGATGGTAACCTTACTCTGAAAGAACGGTCGCATATTGTTCTTGGGTTTATTTAAGTTGAGAATTTACGAGCTACAGTAGCTATAAATCATAGTGATAATACGTCATGTAGAACGGTTTCTAATCTTTTTCTTTCTTTCTTTTTATCTAAGAAATATTTATTTTTTCACTCTACTAAAGTTAAATTAAAGTTTGAATTTCCTTTTTTAAAGAAATTACTTTTTATAAGAGATTTAAATTATTGTTTTTAAAAAAGTATGAATATTCAATCTTTTTAGTTAGATAAGTGTTTTAAGAAGTAACTATTCACACCGAAAGTGCGAATTATTATATAGTGTGGCTGCCCACGGAAAACCGACGATTTTTGAAAAAGAAGAACTCGATTACTTTTATAGTTAGAAAAAAATTGTTGCATATTTTATCAGTAAATTTCAGGCCATTTTATTTCCTCTTAATTTTATTTTTTTAATCTCTCCTGGACACATTGTTGAGGGTACATACATACCATGTATTTTCTTAATTGAATATTAAAAAAATGTCCGCCAATTTGTGTGGCACATAGCTTCCTCGTGTTCTATAACGTACTTAAATGATTTTATGCTTTTACAAACTACCAACGTCAAATTGATTTAATTGCTTGCGAGGGTGCCGAAGGTAACGGAAGCTAAGTGATCTTTCTGAGGAACGGTCATTTTTTACTTATCCTCACCTTCTCCGAAGGCATATAGGAAAAGTATTGTTTTCACCCAAAAAATCCGAAACCGAGATTTCAACGGAATTATCCGTTTTGGGGTGTTTTTAAGACGATTTGAGTTGTTTTTAGCTGGATGTCAGTCTGTGTCTGTGCGTCTGTCTGTCTGTGTTACCCATGACTCTCACAGTTTTTAAGTTACAGAGTTGAAACTTGGTACAAAAGTCCTTACACGTAGTTGTGCTGCCCGAAAAATCAACATTTTCTGTCATCTTGAACCCAGTTTGTTGAGTCAGAAGAAAAACTTGAAAACAATCGTAAAAAAAATGGTCCGATCGAGTTGAAATTTAGCGTCAATGTACCTCTGTATGACAAACAAATCCACCAAATTTATTTTGATATTGGCCGCCATTTTGAAGTTATCGATTTTTTAATTTTGAAACGTTTGACGTAGTAGTAATAAATACGTATTTGACATATAGCATGTTGTTGGAACCGGTAAAAAATAAGGAACAAATATAAAAAAAAAAAAACAATGGAATTCCATTAATTAGTTTAAAAGTTATGAACGAACATAATTATTATTAATTAGTGCGATACTTTGGTTACAACGTCAAAGTTTGTTTACATCTGTCAAAATACCACCAAAATTTAATTAATGAAATAAATAAAAATAATTTATATACATATATACAGTGTGCCCCAAGATAGAGTATCCGAGAGGCAAAATTTTCTTATTTTTGGGTATTCGAAAAAAAGTCATTCTTTATAAAAACTCCTGCTTGTTCTTAAACCTCTAAGAATTATAAAATTTTCTTGATTTTGTGTACAGTGTTAAATTTTTTTAAAACTATAAAATATGACCAAGAGTAAACTACCCTTATTTTTGGTGGTATCGAAAAATATTATTTAGAAATGTGGTTTAGAATTTCAAAAAACTTATAAATATGAAAATAATAATCTTTCTTATGAAAACAGAATAAATTACTTATAAATCAAAAATAATAAGCTAATGTAATAAATAAAATTAAAAAAATATCATCACAACAAGTAATTAATAATTCTAATCTTAATATCTAATCAAGTATCACAAAAAAATCAACAGAGTTAAAAAAAAAATAAAAGAAATGATTATTCAAATGTACTGCTACTACGCCACCCATTCTGCGCAAATTTCGATTCTATTTATGTATTCTTTATATCCTTTTCAACTTGCTCAAGGGGGATATTCAGTGGCTCGTTTAATTCTTTCCTTTAAAACTATTTGTTGTCATACCAATTATCACACTTGTTTATTATAAAAATCCAAAGAGAACTATTTGTTGTAGTTAGATTATTTCATATTTTTAGAAAACAAACTAAAATGAAATATTTCAGAAAATTAACTCAAATTTAAAAATTCATAAAATAAATTAATATTCATAGGTTTTTTGCAATTCTGAACCACTTTTCTTAATAATATTTTTCGATACCATCAAAATTAAGGTAGTTTACTCTTGATCATATTTTAAATTTTTCAAGAACCAGAACACCCTGTACACAAAATCAAAAATATTTTTATCGTTTTTAGAGGTTTAAGAACAAGCAGGAGTTTTTATAAAGAGTGACATTTTTTCGAAAACCCAAAAATAAGAACATTTTTCCTCTCGGATACTCTGTCTTGGGACACACTGTATATATATATATATATATATATATATATATATATATATATATATATATATATATATATATATATATATTTTATTTTTTATTTTTTTGAAAAATTATAATAAACAAATCAGTTAGTTCAAAACTAAAATATCGACTTTTAAACTTAGAAACTTAACGCTAAAGAATTTGATACTATTTTAGATTGAGCTGAAATTTACTCCAATTATACCTTTCTATAAGATAAATAATTCCATCATATTTTAACTTAATTTCTGTCGCCATTTTGGAATTCTTTTGTAAGGAAATGTTCAGGGACGACCCACGTCCCATTTTTAAAATCTTAGTTGCGTGACAAAGAAACTTATGTGAGAAACAAAGATATAAAATTATAACTGTAAAAGAAATCACGGGAGTTAATTAAGTAAGTAGACAGGAACGTGTATACATTATTCGGCCCACAATAATTATTCTCCCACTTAACTTTTCCGTATTAAATCCACTAGTCCAGAAATCAGGTTTATCCAGACTGTCCCCAAATAATTTTCTAATAATGTACAATCAATAAACTTGGAATAAGTCTGTAAGTTTGTAATTCTAAATCAATTTGTAGTTTTAAAAAGTGGACCCACGTTGAGACTAAACAGTCATTTGACATGATTAAAAAATTATATTTTTTTTTTTTTTGTTCTATCCAGCTAAATAGTTTTTCATGCATTTTAAAACTGATTCCGTTTAATCCGGAATTCCGGTGATCCTGACTTTGCCTGGTCCCATCAAATCTGGATCAGCGAGAACAATGTAGTATGGATTTTAAAGGAAATGCGCTGCTTCTTTTGATGTAAGTAAGAGTTGAATTTCACTCTAAATAAAACCTATACCACCTAAGAATTTTTATATTTTTTTTGTCTGCTAAATATTTCTTAAACAAAGTTTAGACATAAGCTCTAAGCTAATATAAATCTACATGGTATAAATAAACATCTACAGTCGACATTTCTATACTAAACTCTGAAAGAAGTGGATTTTTCTATTTAATAACTAGCCAGTTCCTAAGATATATTTATAGCAACATTTTATGGCAGCTAATATATAAATTGGATTATTAAATTATTGGGCGTTGAATATATTCTATGTTCAAATAATTCTTCTTTATTATTCATTCTAAATTCTCGAATTATAAGTGTTACTAACTCTTCAATAAAAGTCAAGAAATAGAATCATTTAACCCTGTTTTAATTTCCAAGTGTTATGTATAACCAAGTTAATTAATTACCGTAACCTCAGTGGCTAGGGATCTAAAAAACTAATTTGTGTCCCATGCAGAGTAGTTTATTAATTTGCAGGCAGAAATTATCAGTCTTTGAGGCTTGTTACTGCAACTATAGCGACCTGTGGGTCGACAATTAATGCAGTGGATTGTGGGGCTAACTGCTCTAACTCAAGAAAAGCTTATAGAAAATGGCTTCAATATCTCCGTCAAAATTGGTGGATCCTCTTTTTACTGCTCTTTAGTTCTGGAAGAGCAAGACAGGACTTAAAGAACTAAACTTTGCTAGACATATAACAAAATTAGATTATGTTATGTGTGAATAAAGGTGGCTTAATATTTAGCACTACCAAGAATTATCCAAAAAATAAACCTTTTCTTGTCAAACTGTATTTAAAAACGAATATTTAATCTTTCCTCTCATCTCGGTTTTTACTTTTCCTTACCTATGGCAGGAAAAGTTATGTTTTCACCCAAAAAGTTTTTTCGAGATTTCAACTGAATTATCCGATTTGGGTGTTTTTAAGACCTCCTGAATGGTTTTCAGCATGACGTCTGTATGTATGTATGTGTGTGTGTTATCATCGTAGCGCCCAAGGTATTTAACCTAGAGAGTTGAAACTTGGCAGAAAAATCAGTCCTTACCTGTAGTGATGCCGCCCGTAAAATCAATTTTAAAAAATCGTAATAAATCGACAATGGTCCTGATCGAGTTGAAATTTGGCACGAATATACCTCTCTGTATGACAAACAAGCCCACCAAATTTCATTTAGATATTGGCCGCCATTTTGAAGTTATCAATTTTTTATTTTTTAAACATTGACGGTTAATAATACCGAAAGTATAAATAGGTTTTTGACGTATAGTATTATATCGATGGAACCGGAAAAAAATAAGGAAAAAATATATTTAAAAAAAAACCGATGAAATTCTATTAATTAGTTTAAAAGTTATAAGCGAATATAATTATTTATTAGTGCGATAATTTTGATGACGTCAAAATTTGTTTACATCTGCCAAAATACCGCCGAACTTCAAATAATTGAATAAAATATAGGTATTAAAAATAAAGTTTTTTGAAGAATGATAAAAAATCAGTTTGTTCAGAACGGTCACCCATCCAAGTACTGACCACGTCCAGTGCTGCTTCCTCCTGCTGCGAAGCAACAGGAGAGGCCACTTCAGTGGCCTCTGAAGTGAGGAAAAGTTCCGAGGTACCCTGTACCTAATTTTTTCAATATAGTCCAGTCAAAGAATGGTTTGTAGGCAGACTTTTCGATACATTTTGTTTAATTTTTGGGATGTGTTTAGATGTGTTTGGAGATGATTATACCGTAAGTCCCCAGCCCTAGGGTCAGTGCTAACTCCGTGGCGTTTTTTGGTATTTTGCTTATATCTGGGAAACGGTGAGATCTAGCTAAAAAGTAGTTATATTCAAAATAAAAGATGAATATATTCTCTACATTATAGCATATATTATATTTTTTGTATCTCTTACCGTTTAGAAGATACCCGCTGTTGAAAATGGGACTTTTAAAAAAAAAAAAAAATTACATTTTCACCACGTTTTTCAATAAACTTTGTCTCCTACCGCCTAGACCAGTGGTTTTACAGCAAAACTGTACATAATTGAAAGTGTAGGGTAATACATTTCCTTTAAAGTGCGTAGAAATTTTAATATTCTATCATACGTAGTTATGACGTTATGGTAGTTTGAGAAAAATATAGAAAATGTAGATATGCTAAATATTATAAGGGTCGTGAGAATAACTTGATAAATGGCGCTAATATGAGGTATGGAGAAGACCTATGCATAGTGGAGTAAATGCGGAAGTAATGTATTGATAATGCTTAAAAATCTATGAATATAGAATAAGGAAAGCTAATAATAAGATATCGTTCAAAAATATTAGCATTTAAAAAATTGGGAAATTTATTGCCCTACACTTTCGTTTATGTACAGTTTTACTTTAAAACCACTGGTTTAGGCGGTAGGAGACAAAGTTTATTGAAAAACGTGGTGCAAATGTCTTTTTTTTTTCTTTTTTATAAAAAACCCATTTTCAACAGCGGATATCTCCTAAACGGTAAGAGATACAAAAAATGGAATATATACTATGATGTAGAGAATATATTTAGCTTTTATTTTAAACATAACTACTTTTTAGTTAGAACACACCGTTTCCCAGATATAGGCAAAAGACCAAAAAACGGGACACATTTTGCCTCGCCACGGAGTTAGCACTGATCCTAGGGCTGGGGATATTTGGTATAATCATCTCAAAACACATCCCAAAAATAAAACAAAATGTATCAAAAAGTCTGTTTACAACCCATTCTTGAGCATTCGTCGACTGAACTATATAAGAATATTTAATTTTTTTTTTATTTTTTATTTTTTATTTTTTTTTTTCACAATAAAAGGTATTAAAAACAATTTGTGGCTTAAACTGAAAAATATCAACAAATCAGAATTTAATCAATTTTGAGTTATCTCTATTTATATAAAAATCCACAAGGGTCATGAATTATTTATTTTAGGTCTAACTGTAGTAGGATGGTGGGGGAGGAAGATTTTTTTGAAAATATCAAAAATAACATCTTTTCTTAGGACGAAAGGTGTCTATTTTTGTTATACCTCCCCCTACAGTGATTTTTTGGGTATATCCTACCTATGGAAGTACAAATAACCACCACTAGCCTCCGCAACTTGGGTTTTGCAGGTATTAAAAAAATATATTACATCTTTGAAGCTCTATATTTCGGAAAGTAAAGAGTTTAGGGAAAAATGTGAAATATAAAAATTGTTCCCAATTTAGTGCTCTACAAGAAAGGATATACAAAAAACTCCGAAAATTTAGTTTATTGTTGGTTAGTGGCGGTTAATATTGGTTACTAGCGGTTAGTAGTAGTGGTTATTTGTACTTCCATAGGTAGAATATACCCAAAAAATCTAACTGGGAGGGGTGGGATAACAAAAATAGACCCCTTTCGTCCTCAGACCTCCCAAGGAGGTCGAAAACTTGGTTTTTTAACTAATGTCTAGGTACATGCAATAAAAAAAAGAAAAAAGATTTTATGACCTTTAGCCAGGTAGCCCCTCATTTTTGATACCTGTCGACTGGACTAATTATAAACATTAAAATTGTTTTAAAATAATTTAACTTTTATAAAACCCCACAAGCATTTAATCGAACAAGATTACTTTCTAATAATTATAAAAAGGTATGTTTAACGTATTGAAAGGGTAGTATACAATTTTTATATCGATTTAATACTTAATTAAAATTTTTAAGTATGTTAATAAAAGAATTAGAATGCAAGAGGTCAAGCTCAAATGACCGAAACAATAATACACCAGATGATTCGATAATTCTCAATTCAAGATAAATTCTACACTTATTAATGAATATTATTATACATACGTATTATGTCTCTCTATTCAATAATTTTAATTTAAAAATTAAATATAAAATCGCTAATTTAACTTTGAATTTAAACTATAAATAATTAAATTTAACCTTTAATTGAAATTTATTAATAATTTCAGCTTGGGTATTATAAAAATATATTCAAATGAAAGTAAATTATCATTTTTTTTTTTTTTTTTTTTTTTTTTTTTTAAATAAATATTACTTCCCTAACTTTCTAAAGATCTAATTAAACTTTGTTAGATTAAAAAAAATGCTGAAATGCGAGCGTACAACCGAAAAGCTATTAGAAGGATAAAGGGGTTAAAGCATGAGAGCAGAAACAGGAATAACTTAGTTATGAAATTCAAAGGAAGAGAAATTAGACATGCAGGGACAGTTTTCAACCTTGTGGTTGAAAGGAACAAGATTAACCTTTGGCTTTTCTCACTTACCATGATATTTATTAAAAAATTATGTTATATATACAACCTCAATGTAGTTAAAATCGAAGTTTTAATTTCTCGATTTCTTCTTAGTCTAAATATGGATGCCACATTTTATTGAAATCAGCCCAGAAGTTTAGGCTCTATGCTTCTGAACAGACTAAAGAACTCTTTCAAAAATAAAAATCTACCTTTTTTGGACTCAAGGGATCTTAAAACGTGTGTCTCAAAATTTATTTTTTGCGCTTTCACAATACTTTTTCGTTCCATGTATACTACGTACATGAAAAAATTGACATATTTTACAGTGCAGAGTGCTTTAAACAAATTATTTATGCAATAACTCGATGTTTTATAACAATGGCCAATGCAACTCATTACACGTTAAGCAGAAGGAACAATGCTTTTGATAGACATACTTAAGTTTATTCCCCATACCTAATATAAGATAGTAAATAAAAGCTAAAAAAGTTAAGTTAAAAATAATTATGTTTTATATAAACATATTAATTTATCAAATAATTTTAATTTAATCACTAGGAATCAAAATGATATACATATGAATTATGGAAACTCTAGTAACTACTTAAAATGCTTACTATAAAGCGTGAAAGCTAAGTTGATCCAGAATAAACAAACCTTACCACGTCCATTTGTATAAAGATGACCTAAAACTAAGCGGAAAGCTCTTTTAACCATTTAAATATCAGGAGGATTATTATCAGAAGTAGCAGTCGCTGTAAGATTTACGGGACTGATTTAAGAGGTAGTTCAGTTTACAGGGGACAACATAACGTCGATAAGTCTGGTATTTAGGGAATATCCAAGCTTTTTACTTTTACACAGACTCTAACACAACACGTCTCTCAACATGCAGAACAAAATACTCATCAATAACACCATAATGAAACCTACATAGACATACGGCACAGAACAGAACTCTGAGGTTGCGCACCAAACCTTCCAATTTCTATCGCATCCCATCCCTCTAATCCAAGATCCAAGAAAAGTAGCTGACGCCCGCGCCCCCTTCTTTTTTCAAATCTTGTCCTTCATAATGACCTGAAAGTACCCATTGTCCGTGAATTAGCTATTACCCGATACAAATCCTTTATGACTCCCTCTCTGACCATTCCAATCCACTAGTCCACAGTCTGTTTTCCCGGTCCATTCCTGAAAATCTTCCTAGACTAGACAACTGAAGAGGCAGTGGTCACGTGACCTCTTAAGCCTAGTCCACACTAGTAGACACGTTGCGCAACATATCTATAGAGGTCTACTGAGACCGTCTATTGTCTCGATATAGCGCCCACACCTAAATTTGATTTTTAGTCAATTCATTCTCGTCTCTGGCTAAAGATTAGAGATCTAATAAGTACGTCAAACTAATATTAGTTTATTAATCATTGCCATCATAATGATAAATAGATTAATAACTGTTATGGCTAATGCATGACTTTTATAAATCTGGCCTGGACTAATAATAGTACTGTTTATATGAGCTAATAATTATTCAATTCAATTCAACAGACCATCAATTATGAATTATGATCTATTCATTATATAACTTTAACTCAAAAAAGTCTCGTCTCAGAAAGTGTACACACTGAGGACAAGTTGCGCAACGTGTGTACCGTTGCACCTTGTCTAAAGCCTAGTCCACACTAGTAGACATATTGCGCGATTTCGGTCTCAGAGACGGTGTCTAACGATTTGTCAATAGACATCGGGTAGGCATGGGCTAGATAATCGGCGTCTACAGTCTCGTTGCTAGACCAAAAATCAAATGTCTATGGTTTTCCATTCGAAATGGTAGACACAGTGCAACGGTAGACACGTTTCGCAACGTGTCTACAGTGTGGACGCATTCTGAGTCGAGACCTGAGTCTCTCTCCTGCTTCTACCAACATTTTTTTGAGTTAAAGTTATATAATGAATAGATCATAATAGATCATATGGTTGGTCTATTGAATTGAACTCAATAATTATTAGTTAATATAAACGACACTATTAGTAGTCCTGTCCAGATTTATAAAAGAAATGCATCAGCCTGGTCCTATAACAGTTGTTATTAATCGATTTATCATTATGATGTCAATGATTAATATTAGTTTGACGTATTTTTTATTTAAAAAAAAAAAAAAATCTATTTACCAATGAAGCCTGCTAGACGAGAGTGGCCTACTTTCTCTAGGGATTTGATCATTTTTCTGTGAACTCTAATTTTTATTTTAAATCAAATTATAATTATCATTAACTACGGGAGACATACAGAGAAAAATAAACCCCCACACCGGGACTTGAACCACGGGACTCCTATTAATCCGTTAAAAAAACTTTATAACAATTTGAATGTCTAATTTTTATTTCCCTCTCTCATTCCCTAGATTTACCTTCTTTAAATTACTAACGAAAATGTTTAGTTTGCCCACTTTATCGTTTTAACGAGCTTTGGCGGTTTGTCTTTGGGATGTAACCAGTTCAGATAACAAAAATCGCATAAAAAAAAACTAGATTTCGAATCTTTAGCCAGGGACGAGAATAACTTGACTAAAAAACAAATTTTGGTGTGGACGCACAACGTGTCTACTAGAGTGGACTAGGCTTAACATTTCGAATGAAAAACCATAGACACGCGATTTTTGGTCTAGCAACAAGACCGTAGATGCCGATTCTCTAGCCCATGTCTACCCTCCACAGACAAATCGCTAGACGCCGTCTTTGAGACCAATATCGCGCAGCATGTCTTAGTCCACATTAGTATGTGGACTAGGCTTTAGACCACTAAATTATATTTATTTTAATTTCATTAAATTTATTTATTGTTTCTTTATATAACACATAAAATAATTTCTGCCTCAACTTAGTAGGTATGCTATCATTGGATAGTTCCTTGCATCATGTCGTCTCAAGTCACATATTCACACATCTGTATTGCTTATAACAATAATTTATTTTAATTAAAAAAAAAAGTTTCAAAACTATTTTTAGCACTAAGTATTTTGGTGCAGAGACGTTTACAAATCAATGGGAAAGATACTAATTCTACAAAAAAAAACTGCAGCAAATAAGAAATAAACACTTTGTATTAACTTTCCCACTACATAGATAAAATGAAATACAGTTTTCCTATTACGGAAAAAGAGAGAGGTTTTCAAATGTAATATTGATTTGGAAAGGGGCCAAAGGAGTCAGTGCGGCTTTGTGTCAAAGCACTATAATTAAATAGAATGATAAGTCTGATAAGCTAGACAAAATTATGGAACAAAAATGTTGAAAATTTTATTAGGGAAAAAATATATTTAAGGGAGAAAGAGAATAAGAAATATCCCGACATAAAATATAATTTAAAATGTATAATATTAAAAGAAAGCAAACTTTTTGATGGATTAGTAATTGAAATAGCCTCCCAATTACTGTGGCACATAGCTTCCTCGCGTCCTAACGAGTACTTTAATTATGTTTTGCTTTTACGACTTAATATTGTTTAATTTATTAACCTCCCCCCCCCCCCCCCTTTTCCCGATCTTACCGAAGGGAAAGCTATTTGATTTTTTATATCCCCGATTTCAAAAATTCCAAGACAGAAATTAATTTTTCCTACAGTTGTTATCGCACTCAAAATAGTACGCAAAACAGCAGATTCCTGCACTTACTACTTTACCGCACTAGTTTTACTTTCCCGCACTCGCTTTACTTTACAGCACTCCAGTGTTCCAACTTACGGACATAAAGAACTTAAATCTAAACAAAGATTAAATAATCCAAATTATAATAATAATAACAATGACTACTAATGATTATTTTTTAACTAACTACATGATTTAAACACAATATATCAAATATAAAAAATGTTAAAAAATAAAGATAGACTATCCAAAAAAAGAATCAAATGTGATGAGTAGGTAAGTGTTATGATGAAAAATAATAACAGCGCTAGGTCAGGTGTGATGAATCAGGCTAAGAAAGGCAACACTGGCTATAAACAGAACAGCTGGTTTGATATTGTAAAACCTTTTACATGTTGATGAACACTATTATTTTATATTTTATTTACAGATTAAACACTAACTGTAGAAAACATTTAATGTGCAACTCGAGCCTAAAGTGTCTTTGCTGCTCTCGAGAGAAACCTTTCCGCCCTCCCCTGCGGCTCGTGCGTAAATATTTCTCTCGAGAGCAGCAAAGTGCCACTTTGCGCACTAGCTGCACAAATAACTATTAACACCCTTCACATATTAAATTAATACTTTTTTGTGCAAAATAAAGAATTTTGGATTTGGATGAAAAGGAGGAAACAATTAAAAGAAATTAGACAGTAATGGGTTGTAAAGCACAACATCAATAAAGTACGTGACAAGATGCGAGGAAGCTATATGCCACACTAAACGGCAGACCCTTTAAATCAGTCAACATTTTTTTTTCTTTTACTTGAATAAAAATATCAATTTAGCGATATTTAAAGTGCTCAGACGGTTTAAATTATAAAAGGACTGTGGGCTACTTTCGACAAACAGCCCAAATTTCTAAAAAGTCGGATGAGTACTGATAGAGGTGTAAATATAAAATTTTTAAGCACATGTGAAACCAATGAGCGCAGAAGTTTGAAATTAATACGGGACCAACAATGGGCTAATTATGACCTACAATACAAATTTCCATTAAAATCAGACAAGTAGTTTCTAAGATATGATGGTTCACAAAAATGTCAATGACAGACTGACACGATATCAAAAATATTCCCTAATGTCAGAAATATATTTCTGTCTCGGAAATTTTTAATTCGGAGACATAAAAAAATTTCGTTTATCAGAAAGAGCACAATGTTCCGTTACCTTCGGTAAGCTTAAATAAATAAATACAGTAATATTGCCAGTGGTGTTTTGAGAAGAAATCAGAAGGGTATTATTAGGTTTTTGTATTGAGACATGATTGTAAATTGATTTGAAATAGAGTAAATGTTTAAGAGTGCCGAGTTATTGGCTCTGTGATTAAGGATTGTAATTAAATTGACTGATGAGACAGATCTAAAGAGAAGGGCTGAGTGAATCCCACGCACCAGATTTCAATACATCTCGGACAGATCCTCAATAGGGACAAATTAAGCTACACAATTATTAATCTCCTATTCAAATCCTACCCAATCATCCGGACAATGCACAGCAACCAGCATGTATAGACCACAAGTCAAGACCAATTTTCAATCTAAGCCTAATACTTTTTTTTAGGTAAAAAAGAGCAATCTTATCCCGCCCCTTATGAACTTTGAGAAGCAATATTAATTTACTTAAAAATTCGAAGAGTAAAAAGGGATGCTGCAAGTGAAATATTTGGAAAAGTTAATAATATATACACTGCTTATATGAAAAGGAATACAAATATATACATTATTCTCTAAAACATGAAGTTTTAAGTGCCTTTTGTCCCCAAAACAAAACTTTCTCCAAACAGAAGTTTATTGATTTATTGAATTAATTGGGTCCATTATAGTGAGATTTCACTGTACCGTTATAACAAACCATAAACCTATTTTACAATATTTACTTCATACACTTAATTTTTCCGTCCTCTTTTACCCCAATGTGTATAGTAGAGGCGTTACCAAACGACTTCCAGGCTGTTTGACATTAGCAATCGCTACAGCTCTGACAACATAGAATTATAAAACATTAATCTTTTATTCTTAAGAACTTATTTATTGCAATCAATGACTGATAGAGAACCCTAAATAGGTAAATTGTGTTACATGATGTAAAAATATTTCCTTTGGCTCTAACTGAATGCTGGTTGGCTTGCCTTGAGATTATCATTGTTTTCTACAACATTTATACATTGAAAGATTGGGAATTACATCATTTGCAACCTTCCTTTTATTTCTGACTATTTAGAGTAAAGGAAGCGAGAGAAACGGATGAAGTGTATTTCTGAAATGTAAAATTCAAATAATCTTTTAACGCGAAAAATTGAAAAGAACTTATCGGATTGATGAAAGTTTAAGTTATTCTTAAACTATCCAAGTAGATAAAAAGTTTGAATATATTTCATGAAAATGTTAATGGTAAATAGATTATTTTCTTTACAAAGTTCCATAACTCAATTTATAATTCAACCAGATAAACTCTTTACAGAAAAACCCAAAGTGGAAAAAATCAAGTCAGATGCAGGTACTTAAAATAAAAATACATTAATTTTATCGCTATGCATACAATAATTATTTCATACCAGAGCTCTTGAGATGAAGGTTGTACTTACATAAATGCTCCACTGAAACAAAAATGCAAACGTAATATTAATAACAATCTTCATAATCTCTTAAATAAAAGCATTTTACTACAAATAGCCTACTTAAGAAATACAATAAATACAATAAAGAATTTAATTACTAAAGCATCGTAAAATCTTAAAGTGTATATAAAATTGAAATATAAACTTACAAAACAACCTGCATTGAAGAACAAAACGTACATTTTGGTTTTCAAAAAATTTAATAAAAGTCTATAATTTAATACCTATGAAACCATAAATATTAGCAATTTGCTCTACGAGAAATAATCCAGTTTAGCTAAAGCACACAATAAATATACCGGAGAAAATCGGAATTATAAGTGAGCTATTCGTAAAATTTTATATATTATGACGCAAAGTTTAGGTCTCAGCATTTGTTAAAAATATAATAATTTGATACAATTCAATTAATAATAGTGTCTACCCAATTAGTGTGGTGCCTAGCTTCCTCGCGTCCTATTTTGTACACTTCAATGATTTTATGCTTCAACAACACATAATTGTAAAATACATTTGATTTTTTACAATAATTAAGTATCAATGTAAAGACCCCAGACCTGAAATTAATCTGAGCCTATCTGCGGGCTACTTTCGCCAAACCATCTAAATTTCATAAAAATCAGATTTTTACTCTTGATGATATAGGTGTAAATAAGTGTATGTTTGTACGTATGTAGAAGAAAATCAAATGGGCGCAAAAAGTTGAAACTTATATGGGACCAATGACAAGCTAATTATGGTCTACAGTTCAAATTTCATTAAAATCAGAAGAGCAGTTTTTAAAAAATGTTGGTTTGCATAAATTGAGCAACAGACCGACAGACAAACACGGAACCAAAAATGATCCCTAATGTCTGAAATGATTGAAATCGGAGACTTAACAAATATTCGTTCTTCAGAACAATCACATAGCTTCCATTACCTTCAATAAGCACGGAAGCAAAAGAACTTAGACACTGTTAGAATAATAAAAGTTTCTCTCCACGTAAATGAAACTTTTTATATTTGGCTAATAAAAGTTTAATTTACGTGGAGAGCCAGTTTTATTATTCCTTAAGATGAGCCTATAGACTCTCCTCTATCTAATATAGACACTAATGGTTTGTAAAAGCACAACATCATTTAAGTACGTTATAGAACGCGAGGAAGCTATGTGCCACAATAATTGGCAGGCTATTTTTTAATTTACTAATGACAAATCATGCATAATGGTTTAGAACAGGGGCTATGCTGCCAAATGCAGGAGTTAAAATTAAATACTAGATGGATCACCCAACACAATTGAAATAGGAAATTGAATTTATATTTTCAACTGTAATTTTAAATATGATTATCAGATAAAGGGTAGCCTTTCAAATTAAGGTTGGATTTAAATAATTTCAATACAAAATTGATGCTGGATGATATGGAAATCTCTAGGATTGACAAGAGGAGGTTTTCACGGCAGAAAACCCGAATGATAATGATTGCCCTATTTTGCAACGGTTTGGAATTTATTCTGCGTATACAAACATACAATTGAATCCAGGTCGGAAATACCGCAGACTTTTAGGGGTTTTCTTCAAGGGGTGTAAAGGTTTTCTTGTTATGAAAGACAGATTGTAATCGCGGTGAAGTGGTTCAGGGTGTTAGCAGTAGGGAGGGGTTCTGATATCGACACCTGTCAGATTTCATACAAAAATGTTAGATTTCTTCCCGATACCCTTCCTTCTGCGTGATTTCTTTCTTGGCTTTGACAAATGGAGCCAAATGGCTCACGTCAAGACTGTCAAAGGATAAGTAGAACTTTTAACTATTGGTTCAATGCCTTATTTCCAACCTCTTCTAAACCAAAAGCAAACACTAAACTTTCCTTAAGACCAAGGAATAGAGCAAGATACAGAAGAAACACTGTTCTCATAAAGAAACTAGAGACAATAAATCAACCAGGGAGGATAGTTAACAGCTTCTATTCATGCTGGACAATGTCTATTAGAAGAAAAATTTACCGATTTATCTTGTTTCTTCTCTTTTCTCTAATGTTTAAAACCTAAACAAAAGCATCACATTGTTCTATACACGTAAATATATAAAACCATTTATTTGTCAAGACAAATAGTATAAAAGGCAACGCTTAAGAAATTGTGGATAATTTTAAGATAGAAAAGCAACATTTTAAAATTATTTAAGTCTCCAGCTTATCTAAATAGTTAATTGGAGAAAAAAAAGTCCAGTCATGCACCATGACTTAATGAGCGGATTTTCAAAGAAATCTGCGTATTATTGGGTTATGATAATATAGGAAAATTTTGGTTTAGAATTTGAATGGGGAAAAAAATTGGTTCACAGGGGTACGGGGTACAAAAGTCAAAATAGTATTTACCCTTCAAGATGCATGTCGTTGGAAAGCTCTTTAAGAGTACAGTAATTGTTGTTATGTACACTTTTATCATATTTTCATATAAGAGGGGGGTAAAATGGATAAAACACGGTTTTATGCTATTTTTGACCCTAAATTGTAAAAATTTGACCCCTAAATGAACTCCAAAAATTCTGGCCAACGAACTCATCCTTTCTTTTGATATTATTGACATTTTAAAATTTGTTTGAAATTTTTAAGTGCATCCTAAGGGGAGATATCGTCTGGAGTGACACATATATACATATATACATACATATATACATACATACATAAAAAAAAGTGTTAAATTTTAGGAATCGATTCAGAATGGTCTGAAACGGATTTCCATGGAAAACATTTTCAAAAATTCGCATTACAAAAATTTTGAAGCCATTGCAATAGCGTAATTTTCTTTGAAAATTCGCTAAAACACATTTTTTAAATAAGGCTAGCACATTTTAAGTGTCCGCCAGCTGTAAAATAAAAGCAAATTTTCATGGACAGGTACCTTCCACGTAAGTTCTAAATTCAAGAGGTTTGCTTTGCTCTGATTAAAAAAGGACGTTAATTACGACTATTAATAGCACATATGTAGACAATACACATTTTTCACATACGATGTAATGATAATCTAGAATTCAAACCACTTATTGCTGTTTGATATTTCATCAAGAATTCAAAGTATAATTTCTCCAAGGTCTTTTTTAAGTCTAAAAACCATTTTTTTTTTAAATAAAGTTTTTATAATCATAGTTCCTATAAAAAAAAAAGAAAACTGGTAAATAAAATGAACGAGCATATGGGGATAAAATAGAGAGTGGGAGATGATAGTAGGGGGTGGAGATATTGAGGATGTGAAGAGTTCTAAGGTAAATACCGCTTTCAAGTTTTTAACAAGATTTGAATATAAGTGTTAGTGAGTTAAGATCTTTCTAGGTGGAAAAAACTAGCTTTCTTATTCTTTTATGGTCCCAAAATAAAAATAAGGTGACCAAGTTGAAAATATATAATAGTTTAATTTTAATTAATTTGTTATATAAAATAATATCAATAAATGTATCAAATTAATTTAGTATTTCCATCAAAATCTTACTATAGCACAGCTTGTAAAAGCTGATTTTTTACAATTACCTGAGATGTGGATTTTATACTAAGAAACCAATGTATTTTGTACTTATATAATAGAAAATATTTAATTATTATCCTTTAACTATCTTTTGAAATTAACTTTTTCATCTTCTGTTACTTCTTAAGAATTTTACTTTTAGATAGGGGAAAAATAATCAATGAGCATTTACTCCGGTCTTATACTTGCATTCTTCTTACCCTACTTTCTTTTCATATCTTACTTACCTTCTCCATTTTAATTAATTAAGAAGCCTGCTGGATTTTAATTAAAAGTCTTATTTTATGAATAAGACTAAATTATATATTTAAATAGTCTACCAGTTGGTGTGGCACACAGCTTTCCTATCACGCACTATGATCATGGTTTGCTATTACTACCGATTACTGTTTTCCCCTCTTTTATAAAAAATCTATCTTATTATTTTTTTTTTCTTTAAATAAAAAAAGTAGCAATTTAGCAATATTTCATGTGCGCAGAGATGATTAGAATTAGAGTTAAAATAAATATGGGACCATTAGCAGGCTTCATTCGACATACCACCTAAATTTCTTAAAACAATCTTCTTAAAAATTTTGATCGCACCTTTAAAGATATAATGTTGAAAGAATAGTCTCTCCACGTAAAAGTATATTTAATAATTCTCAAAGCAGCTTTCGGCCACTGAGCCATCATCAGTGCCGAAAAGTGAAAAGGTTAATTAATAAATTTAAAACTGGTAATAAACACTGTCTTCTCATATAGTGGCCGCAAGCTGCTATGAGAATGATTGAATAAATTTATAGCTACACTAGAAAGAGTTATTTATAGCTACACTAGAAAGAGCTTGCAGGAATCTAAGGTGGGATGGACTTGGAATAAATGTCAACGGTGAGTGGCTGAATAAGTTAGATTTTGCTGATGATATATGTTTAATAGCGAAGAATGAAGATGAAGCGAAGAAGATGATAGCCGAATTGAAAGTGAGAACAAAACAGATCGGTCTGAAACTAAATATAGGAAAATCTAAGGTAATGGCGTTTAATGAGACCAGCAAAGTGAATTTACAGCTCGATGAAGGAAAATTGGATAATGTTGACGAATTCATATATCTCGGACAGCTTATATCGAAAGAGGGGGAAATGAAAGAAGTTAGACGGAGAATCAGCTTTGGGTGGCTCTGCTTCCGAAAGTACAGTCATTTATTCAGGTCTGAGGTGGACATAAGTCTCAAGAAGAAACTGTGGACTACTTGCGTACTCCCGATTATGTTGTACGGTTCCGAAACTTGGGTGCTGAGCAGAGAGGTAATAAATAAAATGCGAGTAGCGCAAAGGGGAATGGAGAGATGCATGCTCAGCATTTCAAGAAGGGATAGAAAAACAAACAATTGGGTAAGAGAGAGAACATTGCTGCAAGATATAGGAGAGGTGATCTTGGAAAGGAAATGGAGCTGGGCGGGTCACATAGCAAGAACGGAGGACGAAAGGTGGTCCAGGAAGATAATAGGATGGTACCCCTGGGAGAGAGTGAGGAAGAGAGGCAGACCACCGACTCATTGGGAGGAAGAATTTAGGAAGAGTTGTGGAGGAGAGACCTGGCAGAGAGTGGCAAGGCAGCGCAAGGAATGGCAACGCATGAAAAACGTATACAGGGATGTATGGCTATACAAGCAAGAAGAATAAAATAAGTTATTTATAATAATTTAAATGAATGTAGATTTAAAGTTTAATTTTTTTTTTAGTGTTAATTTTAATTGTTAATGTTAATGTTAATTGTTAATGTTTTAAATGAATGTAATAATATGTATGTTTTGTAATAATTTAAATGAATGTGGATTTAAGGTTTAATTTTTTTAATGTTAATTTGAATTGTTAATTTTAATGTTAATTGTTAATGTTTTAATTTATAATTTTTTGTTTTAATTTTGAATGTTAATGTTATTGTTTTTAATGTTAAATTTTTAATGGAAATTTAAAGTAATATAAATTGCAACAAACCGACTCGAAGGGGTGTTATTGGGCCTTGAGCCGGCACCAAACCACGGCGTAAGCCGAATTGCAAGAAAATATAAAAGAAAAGAAAAGCAAATTTCAGTATTATAAAATTGTAGTATTTAATTATTATGTATAAAATGTATATTTAGTGTGTATGATGAAATGCAATAAATGGTAATCAATCAATCAATCAATCAAACCAGTTGGT
Organism: Gerris lacustris; assembly: GCA_951217055.1. NCBI lineage: Eukaryota > Metazoa > Arthropoda > Insecta > Hemiptera > Gerridae > Gerris > Gerris lacustris. Next base: position 54,207,637 of record OX578277.1, on the reverse strand, counting down.
GTGGCACACAGCTTTCCTATCACGCACTATGATCATGGTTTGCTATTACTACCGATTACTGTTTTCCCCTCTTTTATAAAAAATCTATCTTATTATTTTTTTTTTCTTTAAATAAAAAAAGTAGCAATTTAGCAATATTTCATGTGCGCAGAGATGATTAGAATTAGAGTTAAAATAAATATGGGACCATTAGCAGGCTTCATTCGACATACCACCTAAATTTCTTAAAACAATCTTCTTAAAAATTTTGATCGCACCTTTAAAGATATAATGTTGAAAGAATAGTCTCTCCACGTAAAAGTATATTTAATAATTCTCAAAGCAGCTTTCGGCCACTGAGCCATCATCAGTGCCGAAAAGTGAAAAGGTTAATTAATAAATTTAAAACTGGTAATAAACACTGTCTTCTCATATAGTGGCCGCAAGCTGCTATGAGAATGATTGAATAAATTTTTTCGTAGAGAGACTATTCTATCACAATTCCATGATGCTAATCAAAACTTTTGAGCCATTAATGCTTCACCCTTCTCCGCCCATTGGATTCTCTTCTACATGCGCACAAATATACATTTTGTTATATCATCATAAGAACTCATCTGATTTTTAATATATTTGGATGGTTTGTCGAAAGTAGCCCCAGATTTATTAAAATTTCGTTGGATTTTTTCATCGTGTAAAAATCCTTTTTAAAAAAAACTTTTTTGAAAGATTTTTAAAAAAGAGGAAAACAATTAAATATATGAGACAATAATGGGATGTAAAAGCATAAGATCAATAAAGTACAAATTTGTGGTTGAGTCGTATAGGTGTATTAACAAACTCATCTACTTCTCAAATCGGAACCCCAATACCGTTGGTATTTGCATATCCAGTAATCTCAACGGAATTTTTGTAAATAAACTCTTAGCCCAAATCATTAATAAACTACAATAAAAGCCTAAGACCTAAATAGAAAATACGTCAATGACCTTATAATAATAATTAAAAAATAATTCTTTAATGAAACACTTACTATTTTTATCAAACACAATTAGAAATATTACATTTACCATAGAAAGAGAACCTAATAACGAATAAAATAAGTTAGATATAACCCTAATAAGGGAGCAAACAGAAAAATATCTACCAAATGGTATAAAAAAGAACTAAAAAAGTGTTTATTTTTAAACTATCATTCCACTCACCCTAGGTATCAAATTAAAAATACTATCCTCAATTTAGTTAAAAAATCTATTGCCGTTGCAGACACTAAATTTATACCCACTCTAAAATATATATATATATATATATATATATATATATATATATATATATGTGTGTGTATGTATATATATATATATATATATATATATATATATATATATATATATATATATATGTGTGTGTATATATCTATATATATATATATATATATATATATATATATATATATATATATATATATATATATATATATATATATATATATATATATATATATGTGTGTGTGTGTGTGTATATATATATATATATATATGTGTGTGTGTGTATATATATATATAAACCGACGTAATTTACAAAATTAATTGTAAAGATTGCGATAGTGTATACTATACATAGGTTAAACCACACAAAACTTAGGAAATAGAATTAAGCAACATTGTTATGATATACAATCTAAAAACGGAAAAACATCCCTTACTATCCACATAACTAACAAAAAAGACTGTAAACACCTAAATAAGTACTATTCAGCTATTTAAAAAAATTAAAAATAATTACAAAGTTAAAAATAAAGATCCAAAGTTACAAATCAAAATTCCCTTCAGTTAAATATAAAAATTGAAAAAAACATAAAGTTTTATATCAAATAAAAAAATGTATAAAAGTAGTTGACTATTTAAAAGTGACGAACCAAACATGGCGAATTAGGGAAATTAAATATAGTTCTGTCAACACAATTGTAAAATTCTCAGAATGTTCTTAATCTAGGTAAGATTTTGTTGTGTTTACATTTTTAAATTATTTTTGTACAATGAACAATATTTGTTAGTGTTATAAGTATGTAAGAAAATAGAAAATATATATTAAAAGATTGTTTATGATATTGCACGCCTGATGATGACCACGTTTGGTCGAAATATAGCCGATAAAAAAAATTGTATAGCATGGTTTTTATAGAAATTGAAAATTATAGAGTAACAAAGAATAAAACAGAAGTGTGAATGTATGTTCTAGGTGGAGTACTTATGTCGTACTAATGACAAACAGTGATGTAACACTGAGTAAAATTTATGTATAAATATGACTGTTCTGTTAATAACCAGATACAAGAGGTTTTATTATGTATTCAGGTAAGAATCTTTTTCCAAAGACCTTTATTATTTATTAAATTAAAACGTTCAATTAGAATTAAATGTATATACAGTATGTCCCAGGGTCGACTTGACGATACCTGAAATGACATATAATTTCATACTTCGACAAAAAGTCATTCTTGATCATACCACCTGCATGTCTTCAAATGAAGATTTATCGCAATAAAAATTTTGTTCCATGTAACCTGTTCCCAAAAATTACGATTTTTTTTTAAAAATTGCACAAGAGAGAACGTAGTAGGTCTTTTCAACAATTAATTTTATTCTTTTTAAATAAAGCTGTTTTTGATACAAATTTATATTAAATATAAAATAGGGAAAATAAGAAAAGGAAAAATCAATAAAGTACCTTATAGAATGTGAGAAAGCTAAGAGCACTATAATTGGCAGACTATTTAAAAAAAAAATTGAAATTTTTGTTTGTTTTTATACATGAATAAAAGTATAATTTTAGCAATAATTTATGTGCGCAGAGGGCGGGAATTAATATGAGACCATGTGTAGGCTACTTTCGACAAACCATCTTTAAAATTAGATTAATAGATATATTTATTGCTTAAATTAAAGTTAACTCACAGACAAGGGATCATAAATATTTCCTGACGTCTAAATTGGTTTTCTGTTACAGAAAGTTTAGAAATCGGAAACATAAAATACTTTTACCTCCAGCGGGGAGAAAAAGTGAACTTTCCTCCCTAGTTTACAGGGAGGAAAGTTGCTCATTCCACCCGGTCGGGCTCAACAGGGAGTAATGAGAAAGGAGGGAATCATGAACTCTCATGATTCCCTCCAGTGTTGCCCAAATGATAAGCACAAGTAAATAAGCTTGGTGCTAATACACATTTCATTTATGAACTATTGTTTAATGTCTAAATCTATAATGTCATCTTCACACATAACCTTCACGACGTTTTTCATGATGACTAATCAGTAAAACAAACTAAAGTTAAATGAGAAATCATTATTTCTAAATGTAGATCTACTCATATGGATGATTATACGTTAGTTGTCAATACCATTCAATACACGACTCAGCTACCAGCTGATCTTCCATTTAATTTTAGCATTGAAATGTAAATAATTATTATAAATAATTTAATTTTAACATGATTATACTTATTTGGTGAATTATTATTAGTATATATCAATTTTTTTAAATATAAAAATGTTTACTTTTTTAACATAAAATACTTTAAAATTAAAATCTTATCAATTATTTTTTTCTCCCTTCTGGAGGTAAAATCTTGTACGTACCTCGGGAGTAAAAATCACTTGCACACTCGCGATAATTAACTCCCTCGGCTTCGCCTCAGGAACCAACTTCATCGCTCAGGGTGCAATCACTTACTTTCCTCCCTTGGTATTGTTCTTCAGAAGGATCACATAGCTTCCGTTACCTTCAGTAAGCTCGGAAGCAAGAAAGGGGTAAGATTAATTTAATTTAGATGTTGTCACACGCTAATAAGCTGTGTACCACACAAATTGACAGGCTATTTCAATTACTAATCCACTAAAAAGTTTGCTTTCTTTTAAGTAATTAATAAGGTATGTTGGTTCGCACATGACAGATACGGAACCAAATATATTCCTAATGTTTGAAACGAATTTCTGTCTTGAAATTTTTGAATTCGGAGACATAAACAATTTTTGTTCTTCAAAAAGATCTTCAGTTATAACTTCAGTTATAACCTTGAACAGGTGAGGATATTATCCATAATGATTGAGCCATCAAGCAAGTTCAAACGATTTATTCTTTTGTACGTAGCACTCAGGATTATAAGACGGAAAAAACTACTATCGAGACTCGGTCACCATTACAAGACATTACCTTTATCAAAATGAGTTGAGATTTTTTCATCCCTGACATTGATTCAAGGAGTGGAAGTGAAAAGTCGGACTTTACATCCTTTAGAAAGCAGTCTTCACCAGAACCTTTCATTGTTCTGATGACCCCAGTCATATGCACCACATGGGACATAAAATCACCAGCACTAGCGGTGGGTCAATTTATAGTAGAAGGGATTGATAGAGGTGTTAAATGAATCTTTTTCAAATGAAAATCGAATGTGGTAGTGAAAAAACAAAACTTTGTCTTCTTGTGAAGCTGAAATTCTATTACTGGTTCACAGAGGGTCAGTTAGCCGTTCCAATTAGAAGGGAAGAAAATTAGTATCCATGCTTAAATGACAATCCACTTTATTTATTAGCTTGACTACCTGTTGTTAACAGTTTTTCAAGTGTAATCATCGAAGTCTATATATATCACAGTGGGTTTCATTAATCATTAACGAGGGTTCATTAGGAAATGTACAATAGAATCATCCACTTAAATATCCAATCATTAAACACGTTTAATAATCTTGCATCACACATATTGAGCTGCATAGATAATATGTATTTAAATTTTTTTCCAATCCATATATTTCCTTTTTCACTACGTTTTTATTAGCTTGCTTTCTTGTTTGTTTGTTTGTTTGTCCGGTACAAATCTGGCAATCGATTTCTAACTAACTTCCCCAATAGCTAAACATTTGAAACATTTAGCATAGCTCAGAACACGATGACAATGCATTATTTTAATACTTTTAGCCATCTTTCAGCAAAATTTAATTGGTTTTCAGAAAATTTTGCTTTTTTTGTGAAACTTGTGGATTTTTTCGGAACTAACTTTCCGTACAGCAAAATTTAATTGGTTTTCAGAAAATTTTGCTGTACGGAAAGTTAGTTCCGAAAAAATCCACAAGTTATTTTATTTGTTTTGCCATGTTCCATATTTACGCAATCATCATTTTGAAGAGGTCTCAAATTTGTGGTAGATAAACATTGAATGACAGCAAAACAGGAAATATCGATTATTTCAAATATATCGATGGCACGGTTTAGATTTGGTGTTGGGGAGATCCGTTGTACAAAAATGTGTCCTTTTATAGGTTAAAGATCAGCTCTCTAGATGGTTGTCATTTATGTGAAGTAAATAAATTCGGAACTTTTTTTTTTTACTAACATTATATATTATATAACAATAACAATTATATTATCAACATTACATACGATTCAACAGAAAATTTAAAAACGTAATATATAAAAAGTTATGTTTATCTTGAAATTATTTTGTATCGGATTGTTACCTATTATCAAATAAAATCAAACACAAATTCTATTTATATGTATTTTTTGTCGAATTACTTTATTCTTTAGATCTTTTTAAACCAATTTTAGCCATAGATTTGTGGCCTACACCAAAATTCTGGAAAAATCAAAATATTATCTTTTGATAAACCTTTTTGACAATTTTGGTTAAACAAAAATATGTATACAAGAATAATAAAGGTATGTTTCTTTAATGGAAAATAGAAGCGCACAGAGAACACAAATAGAACTCTCTAAACCCATAAGACCTAAAGATAAAAAACAGCATATTTTCCTCAATTTAAGGAAAATGGATACCTGGGGGAATGGATACCTTTTCCTCAATATCCATGAGTTTCAATTTTTTGTTGTCTCTCTCTCCCTTCTCCAGAATAATTTTTAACGAGAATCCTTGAACAAGATTAATGTTTTTAGATTTGCATTTGTCATTTGATTTGTACAGGTTGTCATTTCACGTCAGTGACGTGTCGGGTCCTACAATCACGTATTATCAAGAGCAGTCCTGATTTACATAAAGAAATGACATAGATGCTTGTTACAGGTCATGGCCTTAGTCAAAATTCTACTAGCTCATCCTCACCAGACTCTTTAAGCCTCGTACACACCGAACGCGTATTCGTAAACAGGGTTTGCAAACGTTTGCAAACAACTGCAAACACGACGTCCACACCGAACGCGCATTCTAGACAAACAGGTGTTTGCAAACGTTTGTCCTTGTTCCCAGTTATGTTTCATTATTTTCTTAAACACTTCAAAACGCGGTATAAACCGCGTTTTGATAGAAGATAATAATAATAAATTAGACGGCGCTTAAGCGCCGGCTTATTTATTATCATTGGTAAGTTAGTAAAAAATGGCAATAGTAAAACAAGACGAAGAGTCTGGATGTCAAACAAATTTTATCCTCGATCATCCCTAATTTTAGATTATTATTTCTACTAAAATACAACGCCAAAACATATAGAAATTTTATACAAATAGAAATCTGTTCTTTTGGTGGAAAAAAGATACATTTTTTTTATTATTACATATATAAAAAGATAGACTTTTATGTCTTATATATATATATATATATATCTATTTAATCCGGTTATTTTTAATCTTGTATTTACATAAACTCGTCTCTAGTTTCAATCAGTATTTATTGACTAGTATATATTATTAATTATAATATAGTTATTTGATGCTATAGTCATAAATAATACCAATGAAAAAAAATATACATTTCCCGGGTTTCCAAGTCAAACTACACAGGCTGTTTGCGAATGCTCAAGGAGTTTGCTCAAAAAGGGTCCACACCAAACGCGCACAAACAGCAAACATCCTTTGATATACCGACTCTACCCGGAGCACCCGCGAACACAAACAAGCATTCGTTCGTGCGCGTGGTGCCGTCCACACCGGACGCGCATCCCTGTTTGCAAGCACGATGCGCGTCCGGTGTGGACGCGGCTTTACCTTGTATGCTTAGTGTTATAAGTAAAAGTATGGTTCTACTCCAAGTAATAGTTACAAAAATACCTGTAGTCATTCAATTAATTCGCTATTGACAAATTTTTGGATTTAAACACTTTTGCCAGACAGTGTGTGGGGTAAGATATAAGGATAAAGAGGAAGAGGTGGACGCAAACAGTGAAAATTAATTCAAATTTCTCAACATAGAAAGTAGTCACTAAAAAGTTAAAAAATATAAATTACACTCACCACAAAGTTAATTAAGCTTAAATGTAATCAAATCTACAAGTGTACAGCAAAGTTAAGAAGAAACGAAAGATTTAAAGCAGTTAATCATTGGCATGAAAATTGAAAGAAAGCCAAAATAGAAAGTTTAAAAGTTGAACTTGATTGGAACAAGTTAAAGTTTGGGATTAAACATGTTAGTAATTTACAAGTTAAAGAAAACAAAGTTTCTTGGTACACGTGTGTCGTTAATCTTGCCACTTAATTGCTGAGAAGTTTTAATTCTCCCGAGGCGAGTAACATACTAATAACTTTTCTTCCCTTTATTTAAAACAGAAATAGTTAAACTTATCAGCGAACTCAGTCATAATCTTTAGTTTTAACTAAACACACGAATGGGGAAATCGGTTAACAAAAAAAATATCTTATTACCCCGTAAAATGAACTTAATTATTGATACCTAAAAAATATCATATGCCAAAATATTTAAGTGCATTATGTTGTGCAAATAGAATGATTATGACCTTCTATAACACATGTTATGACTTCATTAGGGTGTAAACTATTATTAACGGATAAACTACTATATGAGATTATAGAAGTAACATCGTTAAATCAAGCATACTTAATTTAAAGATGTACCAATGGGAATGTGTAAGTGACAAAATTGATTGGTTTGTTATAGTTATAAAAGACTGAAAATGACCTTAGCTAGGGTCGAAACGTTTCTAAACAAGATGTAAATAGTTTAGTCGCACCTGCAATATCCATCAACAGGAAATTCAGGTTTTGATGTACGAATTTAATCTACCATTGAATCTAATTATTGTAAATCTAATTATTATCATAACAATATGCCTGTATGTTAGCACAAATTTATTTTACATACATATTTGAAAGTGAATACATTATTTTATTTTCCAAGCTAGTTTATAACTCTTTCTAAATATAAGATTCGCGTTACAATTCCAGAGAATGTGTAATGTAAGTCTAACACGAGAAGGATGCAATGTATTCCAGGCGGAAAGATGTCGAGCCAAGTAAGAATATTTTAAAAGCTTTCCGCCGGAGAAGGTATCTATACTTCTTGACGAAATGATGTCGAAGGAAATAACCTTACTTTAAGAATACACCCCTTGAATATTTTAGAGGAGGTACTTGCCTAAAGGCACACGCATTCAACGAAGCGCATAGATCAACAAAATATTGGAAACTAGCTAGTTCCATCTACTGCTCTTATCACAAATACAAAATTATATAATACTTTTCTCTTTACATTCTCACACAAAAAAGAGGAAGTATAAAAGATGTAAAAAAACCACTTTTACAGAAAGACCTCCAGATTAATATATATTTCTAATGTTACAAGTCTATAAATATACTACACATTTTTATATGGTCAATATTGAAAAAATTAAAAAAAAAAAAAAATGATTTAAACAATTAAAAATAATAGCACTCTCTTTAGGAAAAACTATCCAAAATATCAATATATTTTGTTTGATTCCCATTGAGATTAGGCATTTTTCAAACTGAAGTATGGGATGTACAAACGTTATACAAATGGTTCTTTATTTGTCTCTTTTCTGCTGATTGACCTAATTTTAAATTGATCAAAAAGAAGAATAGAAAGAAATTGATAAAAGAATAGTTTAGTACCAAAAAAAAAGAATAATTTATTTAATCAATGTCAACTCCATATAATTATACTTAAAATATTTTGGCTCTGATAGAATAAATTGTCTTCGAAGTACTTTTAAGCTAAAATTTCGCTCATATTAAATAATTACTTCCTTTTGGTTTATAAGTTTATTTCTCCTTTAAGCTCATTTCTCTTAGGGAAAAATCTTATCGGATTGCCCTCACAAATCATTAAAAATTCAAAAAAACAATTTTATAGAAAGAATTTTCTCTAAATAAAATTCGACATAATGACGGTCTGTTTAAAGGGTTAATTTACGAGTATTATAGTTATTTAGGGTTTGCACTTTCAAATATGGTTTCTCTAAGCATGCTATTGCGTAAGAATTGAAACAGTAAAAATTAGATTTATGTAATTATGAAATAGAAATAAATAAACTAAAGCTGGGTTTACACGACCCAAGTATACATGGACCAAGCCAGTTTGGGAGAGACCTACTTGACGCTACTTGGATCGTGTAAACAGTGTATCAAAGTCAACTTGGTCATCCAAGTTGATGGGTTACATCAAAGTAGACTTTGATAAAAACAAAAATAGTGCCCACCTCACAAATTATAAGAACGAGCAGACAAAAAATGACAGATGTGAGGTTGAGCAGGGTTTTGTTAACCAGAAGGTGATATATCACCAGTGTTTTAAAACTTAATAAGTACAATTCAATATTATACTTAATATATTTCAATACCTTTGAAATGATACCCAACTTGAAAATTACAAAAAATATTAAATATCGCATCTATTCGAAATTGATTGCAGATCGCAGACATTTTGAGTTTTTAAATTCGCAATAGTTATTCTGTTGTTGGGAAAACAAGTTTAACTTGTAAACCAAATTTCAAGCCTATAGCTTCAGTAGGTCGGGAGATATACTTCAAGATGCGACGGACGGACGGACGAACTACCGAAAGCATAAAAAGGGTTTCTAGGACGACCTCGAAACCCTATAAAGAGAGACTAACGTAAAAAAAAAAATACACACATATATATATTATATGCCTGAGTGTGTTTCCAATAAGATAAATAAAAGTTAAGTACTTTTACGTTTTCATTACTATCTTTTTTTTCTCTTGGTTTAATATATTTCCAGTCTCACCCAATCATTCTCAGTCCCTTTAATTTTACATTTTAAGGGGTTAGGAGCGGAAAAATAAAGGTGAATGAAAGTTAGTGGTAGATTAGATGAGAAAATGAAATGAAAGACTCTTTAAAGAAGAATGTTCCAATTGAAGCTTGAGGTTTTTGGGTTTACCTCAGGGCAAATGTGCTGGGTCTTTTTGTTTCAACGTTATTCTACTTCTGTCTGTGTTGAAAGAGCTTTGCAGTGTTCTACTTAAATCCACACGTACTTTAGATAATTTTCTTGTAATTATAATTAATTGTAACGCATTCAATATTATCATCTATACATTTAATCATCCAATACAAATTGTAAAAAAAATAGTAAAATCAGTCAGTTTCGACCTTAATTGGTACATCAAATCTTAGTTAAATTGGCACTGAGTTCACTATAAATAAAAATTGTTTTTATAATAAATTAATAATTTATTGTTACCCTTAAAATTCAATTCACTTTATATACCTTCCACTCAAGCTTAGCTGAAACTACTTAATTTATGGAAGGAATAGCTTATTCATGCAAATTTACAGTAAACGTGTACGAATTTTTCCCCCGTTTGAAGTTACAGAAGATTGGATTTTAGATTCATTCTAATGAGCTCGTAATTATTCATGAATCCATCCTGCTTTGCAGGAAATACAAAAAAATCCCTTTCTTAATGAGTGTGAAGAATAAGGTAAAATATGATGGTTCCTTTTTACCTATTTAATCATTTAAATAATATATTAGCATTCAACTAATGCTCAAAGGAAGAAATAAATTAAAACTAATAATATAGAACGAATAATATAAAAAAAATGGGTAATTGATATATTCGTTTATCTACGATTGATACGAAATATAAACATTATATCTCTGTTTAGAAAGTGATTATTTACGTACTTGTATTCATTGCGCATGCGCGTCTCATAGTTCTGAAGAATTCCTCTTCTTTACCACGCTAGCGCGGTAAAGAAGAGGAATTCTTTAGCTTTACGCACGATTAGCGAGTTTGTTTACATTTAACAAAACTAATTTGCTGTTCTTTTATTAAAGTAACTGTTTATATCGAGTTTTTAGTGAAAAACAATGAGTGAATCAAGTGACTGACGAAAATGTGGAGAATAATACTTCTCTAGAAATAATTAATTCGGCAAAAAATACAATTTAAGAATTAATGCCATCTTTATCAAGAGAGAGATACGAACTTACATACAGCAAGTTAATTTTTTTCTGAATTTATTATTTAAATCTAACAATCGTAGCTAAAGTACGGTACGCAACTCGTGCGAAAACGGCATTTTGCATTGCTCGTGTGGTTTTACTACCCTCGCTATCGCTCGGGTGCAAACTCCACACTCACATGCAAAATGCTCATTTTTTTTTTTTTTTATTATTTATTTATTTATAATTTTTTCCAACGCTTACAAATATTATGTTGGTCAGGAAAATACTAATATATCATCCGCATTCATTCATATCAGCGTAATTTAAGGACATACCTTTAAGGACACCACATGTGTATGCTTAAAGGATAGCATTTGATACTCAAATGCTCTTAGCATTTTTCGCCTTAGAAAGGGTTGACACACTTAAGTTTAAGTATTATTAATATTCAATAAAGAACCCAGTAGAGTGAGGAGTATCATAAGGGCCCACACAGATGAGGCGCAAGCGAGGCGTGGCACAGGCGAGTGAATACATAATAAAAACACAATGAAAACCACAAGCTAATTATAATAAGCCACAATAAAAAAAACTGTAATGGATGGGTGGCGCGAAGTAGGCACGCTTCTTTAAAATGAGTCGAGGGGAGGGGATGAAGTGCGGAAGAGGCGTTAGGGAAACCGGGCGGTTTCCTTAGTTGTATCTATGTGCAAAATTTGAAATTTGGGGAAGATTGAATGACAGTAAGTGGTTCAAAATTGGGGTAATAGGTGTGCGATGAAACTTAAAAAGCAAATACATTTGACGCCATTTTTTTTTTTTTTTTTTTTTAGTTTCTTTATTCTTCACCATAGTTGTTTCTATGTGCAAAATTTGGGGAAGATTGAATCATGGGAAGTGGTTCAAAATTGGGGAAACGGAAATGTGCGATGAAACTTACAAAGCAAAGTAATATAAGACCAGTAAAAATACATTATTAGCTTTCCTAATCCATAGGTAGTATCTGATATAGGTGGTATCTTATGCAAAGAAGTATCGCAATAAAAATAATATTACCTCTTGATTTGGAGGCGCCTATAGCAACTATAGCAACAATGACAACTCGCAAACTCGCAACATTTTTTACCCCGTCAAAAGCAGTTCCAACGATTTATATTAAAACTGAGGAAATGTAATCTATCTAAATGCTAGCAAACAATATGTTCCCGACTGTGTTTTTCTCCAATGTGTGATAGCGACTCATCATGAAAGAGGTGAAGTTCAACAACCAAACAACGTCTTCACACAACAAATTTTAATTAAAACAATTGACCGGTTTCGGCTGTTCTAAAGCAGCCTTCTTCAGATAATCTTGAGGTTACTGGGTTGACTTCACGAGTACAAGTGAAACTTGTACTCGTGAAGTCAACCCAGTAACCTCAAAATTATCTGAAGAAGGCTGCTTTAGAACAGCCGAAACCGGTCAATTGTTTTAATTACAATTTGTTGTGTGAAGACGTTGTTAGGTTATTGAACTACACCTCTTTCATGATGAAACAATATGTTAGTTTTTGAAAAAATATAGTTCTAAATTAGAGAAACGGGATTGCCACTCTAAAATATTTCATCGGAACGGATTTAGTGGAGACGATCTCAATCAAAATATTTATTTGCGAACATATTCATATATTTAGTTTCCCGGGCTTTTAATTTCTATCGGTAAATACTTTAAAGTTCGGAAAAACAATTTAAATAGTAGTATAAAATAAAATATCGTTCCGACAAACGCAAACAAATTTTCTCATCTAAGCATATAGCAAAACTGGACTTAATTTCAATAATGTCTAATTTAATCAATTTATTTTTAAACACTGGAATACATTTTAGATTTCTTTTAATAATTTTTTTTTTTTTTTTTTTTTGAGACTTACATTTGTTGGGGTAGCGCCCCCAAATTTAGAGCTTAAATTAATTTCTTAATTTCGCCGCGAAAATTTATGAGAAATTAAAAATGTGTGGTGACAGCATTTACGTCTTTCTTTCATTACAAGAGGTTCTTTCGTTTGCTGAGATTTTCAAATGATATCTTGAGATGCCAGAAACCGCTAAATCTATTTAAACCCTAAAAAAAAAAAATTCAATGCTCTCTTTCCTTTAGGGAAAGACATTACGCTACTATCTATAATTATTATTTTATTATGTGTAACACAGATAGGAACTAATTTTTTTTAAATCTGGTCTCATTTCAAAGATAAAAACATTTACCACCAACCATATAAACAGTAACGCGACAAAAAGATAAAGGGTTTCTTAACCTTAAAGGAGTTTTTACAAACAAAAAAACCCAAAACCATTTATTTTAAGAAAAGAGACGACGAAGAAGAGTTGAAAAAAGAGAAGAGGACTTTATAGAGGAAATAAAATTATAGGCAGAAGTGCAGAAAGTTGAAAGTGAAATAAGCTAAATTGGGTCCAAAAGGTTGTCTTTACATCCAGACGTCTGTGTAGCCCTATTCCCAGTTTATCTATATAAGCCACCTTGTCCCTTTTATCGGATTATTTTCAACATAGTATGAAAATAATCCCTTAAAACGTCGCCTGTGTATAACTATTCTAGACGGAATCTAATTATAACCCTGTTTAATTTGATTACTTTCCCTTGCTCGCTAACCGTTACCTATCTCGAGTATTTTTTTCTTGGGCTAAGGGCCCTAAACCAATTTAGTTTATATTGAGAAGTTTCTGATGCTCTCATAGTCATAGCGAGACATAGCAAAATGGCATTCCCTATAATGGAAGTTCCAAACTTAGCAATTTCCTGTAACTTTTTAATGCGGCAAATGTATTAGTGCGAACAAATGTTCAAAAAATGTAGCAATAACATTGTAACTTAACAAAATAGTTTAGATATTACCCAATACTCTCGAAGTTAAGTAGAAAATAAAACGCTTTTATGATCAAAAGTGTAAATTCGAATGTGCGAGAAAATTATTTGTCGTGTCGGCCTAATTTAAAGTTAATAAATAAAGGTAAGTGTTTTTTATTTTTTGTTTTTTTTTATTTAAATACAACGAATCCACAAATAATTTAAGCTCAAATATCCAAAGCATTATCAGTGACCTTAAATTGTTAACAGAGATTATATAAATCCATAAAGAAATAAAATATAATACGCCTAAAATTAAGTTAAAATATAAAAATAGTTTGATGTAACTTGATTAGAATATGGAGATTTTATAAGAAAAAGAAGAAGATGAAGTTCAACAATAACGAGTCAAAAATGTGGAAAGAATGGGGCTAACAATAACATTATTATAGTCCAGCTCGTTTTTTCGCTCCATAATGAAAAGAATCAATTCAGCAATTTCTCCACGGATGTTGACAATCGAGATGTTTGCCCGAAAAACAAATATCCTAGAATGACAACTGGTGAGATGAGAAGATGAGATGTTTACAATTCACTTCTAGGTCGACGCTTATATCGAGATATCCTGGGAGGGCTACTTCCGATTATAAATAAGCAGGTCATCAGTCCATTTGTCAGCTTGGTTTGTTTTTATTCCATTCATAAATACTAGTTTCAGTCACTAAATTAAAATCAAAGAATAAACTTGTTAAGTTTATCGTTAAACCTAAACTACAACGTCAAATGTTTCATAGAAACCGGGTTTCGCTATTTTTAAATATAATACAAAACCATATATAAGGATAAGAATACAAACCCAAAAAATTAAGACTAAATATAGATAAATAAGACAAGACAATACAGTTGAAGGCACAAAAAATTTGAATACATACAATTCATTGAAAATAAAATAAAATCTTACAATGGTCCCATTTTATAATATTAAATCAACATTAAATATAAACCATAGCAAATAAAAACGTAGATGTTAACACGCATAATAAATAAACTTATTTGAAGAATAAGAGCCAAGTGCAGAGTTAATGTCAATAGAATAATGAAAAACGAAAAGCCTTCCCACCAAATGGCGTAATTTGTCGTAATATTGTCATTTTGTCGTCATGATGTCATTTTGTGGAGAGGCTTTTCGTTTTTACTTTCTTATATAAATAAAGTATTGTAATGGCGCGATAATTCGATTTTTGACACGTTTTGATGTCTCCTGAGACCAAAAAAGTGGTTTTTTAAAAATTTCTGTCTGTCGTCTGTCTGTGCAGACTCCTGGAGCCTGAACTACTGGGCAAATTTTGACGAAATTTGGCATACACGTTCAAAAAAATTTGAGGCTAAATCTATAAATTAATTTTAACTCCAAATTTGGGGGCGCTACCCCCTAAAAACTATGAAAAAAATTATTTCTCGAAAACGGTTTTGATGATTTTGATTAACAAATTCTAAAATGTAGTATATTTATATTCAAATCTAACAATATAAGCCGTTTTTCCAGGAAAAAATCTAGTTCCTGAGAAAAAAGGTTTAAACGCGGACGTATAGAGGCCGGATTCGATTCCCCGCCGAGGAGAATTTATTTTTACGACAAATTTTGATGAAATGTTCAATAATAATTAAATATATCAACGAAAAGTATTAAATGGAACTCGAAGTAATTATGAACTCGTAGATGTAAGAAAGTTTGTCTTAGTAGTCTCGGGCCGATTTTTTGTTATTCTATTTAATCCCAAGTAAAAATTTATAAAATTAACCCTGAAATATTTTAAATAAATAAAAATTTAAGTGTGCGATATCTTTTCTTTTGATATAGTAAAACTCTATGTTCTCTCTCATTAACCTAGCTAAACCCCACAATTACAATTAAATACCAATTAAACTTTATTAACGTCTTTAGCAGAGCCAATCTTTAAGGTCCTTCTGAATTAGAAATCAGACCATTAAGTTTGTTAGTACTTCTGCCCCATGCCAGATGGGAAAATGCCAAGCTGCTTTGAGAAAAAAAAAGAAAAGATGATCAAACTAAATAGATGAAGTCGTAGGCTTTGGTTTAGAAACGAAGGTTGGACCGGTTGCGTGTGTAATGCAGGGTGTAGATTTAACAGACTGTTTGCTACTAAAAAACAACTTTTCGTAGGCCAAAGAGGGAAGGGAGGTGAATTAAACTTGTTGATTTTTTCTTCGCTCTCTCTTATTTTGTTTATAATTTTTCATTCATAATTTTTAATTCATTTATGTTTTCTTTCTATTCAATGGGTTTAAGGTCTTCTTTGACAACAAATTAAAAAACATGTCTTAAAAAACAGCAAAAATGTATGTATTAATACATACTAGTTACTTTTTAGATACCAAATTTGTTGAATTGGAGTAAAATCTATTTATCTATAAATATGAATACAATCTAAAACAATAGAGTATAAAAAATATACACGGTGGTCAGAATATTAACAGTATAAAATTATAATTGGGGTCTAAAATATAATATAACATAGATGCTTTCGACATTTAGAGTTTTATTTTTCAATGGACCATTCATTTTCATTAAAAATTGCTCATATCTGAAGAACAACTTAACGACAAGAGACTTTAAAACCAGCATTTATTTTTACAATACTACTTCGATTGTTAATATTCTGAATCACGATGTATATATTTTTATTTTTTTATAATCTATTGTTTTAGATTGTATAGTTATTTCCTGATAAATAGATTTTATGTCAATACAACAAATTTGGTATCAAAAAACTATCTAGTAAAAATGGATTTATTAATGCATACCTTTTTGCGGAAAAAGTAAAATAACATTTTTAATAGTGTAATGTTTATAATTTTGTCGATATTTATATTAAAAAAAAGTATACATTTTATAAGTAGGAATACCAGTAACATTTAATCATTCAAGAAACAATCGAATTAGATTATATTTCTATATTAATATATTATATTCGGGTTAATATGCTCTTCTTTCTTTAAGCCGAAAAATAAAATTTCAAGAAGGATCAAAATTTTACCAAGTACAGAATATATAAATGGAAATATTTAAAAAGGATCTATAAGCCCCATCCACTTTTTTAAGAATACATTATTATTATAAGTGAATCTTGGACTTGTGTGTGTTGGACTATCTAATACACACCACACACACACACACACACACACACACATATGTATATATATATATATATATATATATATATATATATATATATATATATATATATATATATATATATATCCTAAATTTATATTAAAATTTAGAGGGAAGACTTGAAAAGGATTTAGAGACTTAGGGTTCCGCTTTTGCAAGTAAGTTCCTGAATATGATGTATCTTTTATACAAAAATGGTATAAAAAAGAAGGATCTTCTTTTCAATGCCTTACATAAAAGCTGACGAGTATATATGTGTGTGTTAAAGTATGTGAAAATGAATCCTGGTAAAATGTTTATACTTATTATATCAAGGTTTCCTTTGTTCCAACTTAATATTATATACATAACACCCGTTGATATATATTTTGATACAAATGAAATACACTTTACCGCAAATGAAATGTATTTCAATAAAAATAATACGTGGATTAGTGCAAATCAAATTTATTTCATAAAAAAAGTATTGATGTATTCATATAATAAGTTAATATCTTCGAAGATGATCGCGTTTAAGCTTTTAGCAATTGTATGTTTTTAAAATGAAAATTATGGAAGTTATGCGTGTGGAAACGATTCGTGGACACACAGACACACAGACTGAGAGGAGGAAAGAAACGGAAACTAAATTTGTTCAGGTCTAGAACGTAAAATGCGAGTAGAAATTTTGATTTGGGGGGAAAACATTTTCACCACCCAAAAGTGAACACAATGTCTGCTACCTTGGTAGATTCGGAAGCAATACAAGCTGGTTTTAACAGATAGCTGTTTTATCAATTAATAAGATAAGTTATGATGAGTTAAACTGCGTCTGAAATTATATAAAGTTAAAAACTTGTGTGAATCTTTCAAAATCTCCTAATTGGATTTGTTAGTCATCTCGATAAATGTTGCATTAAACTAATAAAATATGTATGTAAGTTAACAGTGGCGACCAATTAAACTAGTTAAGATTGTTCATTTATTTTGTTTCTCTTATTGACAATTAACTAATTAGGTATAGACATCAATCTCTCAGAAATAAGTAGCTATAATCTCTAAAGGTATATGTATACACATATATAATTTCCTAATTAGCCATTAAAAATGCTGATATAGTTAAAAAAAAAAAAAAAAAATAGCGTTCCAAGGTTCTCTTTTAAAATCTTTACTATCTTTAAACTGATTTCACCTTCTTTGACTTAACTGTTAAAATTAGTCCATTGTTGGGACCTTCAAACGTAAAAATTAGAATATAAAACACTAAAACATTCAAATAAATTAAAAAAAAAACCTTATTTAAGTTGATTAGATGTCTGTGATTCTTCGACAATTGTAAAATGATTGACGAACCAAAGTTTACTAGTTCGCTACCTATTATTCAAATACGGTCCAGGGATAGGAAGTAATCAACATTTCTGACCTGCCAATAAATAATCTTTATAGATAGTTATAAAATAAAGGACGCTTCATTTAATCCCGAGATTACAAATGCAGTATTCATTCCTTATCTTAGTCTATTTCTAACCCCAAAACGCTAATTAGTTTTCAGTTCATACCTCAAACTGATAAACTTCGAAGATCAGGAATAATATAATTGGTTTTTACAATGGACCGAAAGTACCCAAGTATTTTCTTCTAGTTTCCTACAAAAAAAAAGTCATTACATTCTTAGGACCATCAATAGTTATTTATGCACCTAGAACTTATTCCCTGAGCGAATAAGTTGGTTCTTGAGGCAAAGCCGAAGGAACCATGGTCCCTAAATCCCGAGGCGAAGCCGAGGGAATTAGACTTCTTAATTCCCGAGGCGTAGCCGAGGGAATAACGGTAGGGCCGAGGGAGATAATTACCGCGAGGGGAATAATAGCACTTTACACCCGAGGTACATACAATATTTTATCTCCAGTAGGGAGAAAATACATAATAAATCAATAAAATTGATTTAATTTTAATAATTATAAATAAATGTTTGCACTTTTAATAGCAGATATAAGAGATTCAATATTAAAAACAAATAAGAATTGCAATTAAACTCAAATAGAAGCTTATTTAGATGCAGGTAAACAATGATAAGCGCAAATTACAAATAAGGAAGAAAAAGCTGTGTATCCAACCTGATTTCAACAACTTCACTACATTAGCCATTCATTCTCTACTATATTTATAAAATACTTAGGTTGGCAATCCTTCTTTTTCTCCCTATTTTTAGTTCAGGGAAGAAAAGACTTACTTTATTCCCTTTAAACTAATCCAAAATCATAACTTTTTCTCCCTACGGAGATAAAGTTTATTTTCAAGATTCCTTCCAAAACTTATAAACGTTTTCAATAACAATTAAATTTTATCGGGATAAATGATATTTTTGTCCGAAAAAACCCGTTCCTCTAGTTAGAAAAGTTAAAAGTATCCAATTATTTTGAAGCAAGTGCGTTAAAACACCCTAACCTAAATGATTTATTTATTTTAATGTTTTTGCTTCGATATTTTTTTAATTAATTGTTTTTACCTATATGTACTTTGTTTTATAATTACCGTTTTGGAATATTTTTAAAAATTTCAATTCTATAATTATATATTAACAAGTTTTTGAGAATTCTAAATGTAATACTTTTCATTCGTCTATATAATTAAAAAAATGCTTAAAATAAAATTGTGTGAAAAAATATTACATCACAAAGAAAAAAGGTACATGAGAGATAAATGTATGGGAAATTATTTTTATATATATATATAATTAAAATTCCAAGAAAAAATATAATATGGGTAGAAATATTTAACTAAATGGTTCGGCATCAAACATGTGTAGGTGCAATCCTTTTTTGATGGAAAAATATTAAAAATGTTATAATATTTTTTTTAATTAGAAAAAAGAATTAATTTGAATAATAAGTAACCATATTTATAAAAAAAAAGCACACGTTGACGCACAATTTTTACATAATATGTAATCTCGGACCGATGCTTTTATTCCAAAAAACCGTATCTTTTAGTTAGTAAAACTCAAATAAGTGAATCATTTTTAAGTTGGCAAGAAGATCAAAACCTAATATTTAAGATTGCACTTTCATCTAAGCCTTACAAAATAAGCCATAAATCGTTTATGAAGGAGAGGATAAAAAATTGCTTTTTCAAAGCTCATCTTTTCTTCTAATATAAAATCGATTTTGAGCGATTTTTTTTTACTAACAAGCTTACACTAAATTCTTATTAGGAAAAAATATGTATAATTTTTCTTTTTAACACACAAAATAATCAATTATTTTAATTTTCTGCACAAGGAGTTGTTAAAAAGTTAATTTAGGCAAAATAGGTTCAGCTTTTATTTCGACTTTATTTTGTTTTTTATATCAGAAAATAATCTAATTTTTTATTATCCAAAATGTATAAATAAAGTTAAAAATGTACTTTCTTTATGAATAGACATTAATGTTTGTTTATTCTACGCATTCGTAAAAAAAAACAAAAAAAAACAAAAAAAAAACAGAAAGATCGGATAAATTTATGTACAATATAAAAAACTTCTTACAGAAACGAGGTAAAATAAAAAAATCCCACATTTAAAGTAAATAATGCTTTTATATAAATTTAATTATTTATATGAAAGGAGAAAGGGATCTTGGGAACTATATAAAGACATTTCCTTTCCTTTACTGGCCAATTTAACTTGTTTACTACTACTTGGCGTTGTTTATGACCAGACTTTACTTGGAAAGAAAAAACCTAATAAAAATTTTTACTGGTAAATCCGAGGGAGGGGTTCTCCGGATATTATCGAAAAAGGACATCGCTCTTGCCTCCTAGTCAATAAACTTAGAAGCCTTCTCTTTACAATGTACCCTTCCAAGAGTTTTAACTTCCCACTCAGGGCAGAGGTCTAAGTTTTCGATTCTTTAATTAATAGAATAGCGGAGCTCTATGGCAGGAAAAAGTTTTTTGTCCCAAATCAATACCCCTTTAGTTATCTGTATAGTATTAAAACCTTGATTGCGCTTAACACAGAGACCTAATATTATTTTCTGCTTTCTTTCTTTTCAAATGTTTTCTTTTTTTAAATAAAGTCCAACACTACAGATTTGTATGTCTTCCTCGATTAAAAAATATTTTTTTATGATAAAAAAAAGTATTAAAGCTTATTAGCTGTTATTATTTTATTGTTTATTATTAAAATCAGAGATAAAAAAATAACTTTGTTTGTTATAGTTCTTTGTTGCTTTTGAAGCAAGTTATAATACATTTGGAAAAAATTTGTAAATAGAAAAAATCGGAAATATAAAGTAAAACTGAATTGAAATAAAATACTTAAATAAATAATTAAATAAAAAAAATAATTAAATAAATTTATCTTGAAACACATTCGAAAATCTCTACAGGTGGTATGCTTACTATTATTTTGATTTCCAATAAAATCAGTTATATTTATCAATATCTCGGAAACTAGATTTTCCCCAGGAAAACACTAATATTGTTAGATGTGGATTTATATAGACTACATTTTTTTTATGTTTTTGGTAGTATTCATACTACGGAAAGTTTAAATTTTAATTTAAATCAAATTATAATTATTATTAACAACGGGAGACAGACAGAGAAAAAATAGTTGCGGTTAGAGCATCTGTACTGGAAGTGCTGGAGTCAATTTTTCTCTGTCTGTCTCCCGTGGTTTATAATAATTATAATTTAATATAGACTACATTTTTACATAAAAATCGTAGCAACCATGTTTGGACTTTTTGGAACGAAATTCCTTATGGCACGTTCTGGAGCCTGGGAGTGAATCCGAAAAAAATGACCGTCACAAAATCACCGTCACAAAATCTACCGATGACGATGACTTGAGTAAAAGATGACCGAGAGTTGAAATTTGGTACACATGTTCATTTTACCAATGCCCAGGATGAGTTCGTTGGACAACGTTATCCAACCAAGCGTTCACGCGAGATATGTCAATATAGAATGCTGACTCTGACAATACTTAGAAACACCGACAAACACATACTCTCACAACTTATACTTGACGTCAGAGATCCTTGCATATAGTATAAGACCGGCCACACCCTAGGCTAGGCGCATTATTCATTTTCTCATTTAACATTATGATTCTAGACTTCGCATAGATATGTTTATATAAAAGCACTTCATTCATTTCTATTTTGCCACTTGTATCTCTTATACATTTTAAGACCGGCTGTTGTTGTCTCCAACACTGGTCCAAATAATTGAGGCAGTTTATGTAGTTTGTAATTTTTGTATGTTTATTTAAAAAATAAACTTTAAAAAAAAAACAGTTCAGCGAGTGGTTCACTTAATTCGCGCAAATCTCGCGTAAACGTAAGCTTCAAATTAAACATTGGAATTTTAGGACGAGAAAAAATTCTAACTTCATCTATTTAATGAGACAAACAACTTTTTTAAATAATTGTATTAATAAAACGAACACCGACACTGCTATGAAGTGATAAAGATCGCTAAATTTATTAAAGCGAACCTAAACGATTAAAATAAAGAAAACAACGTTTTCACCGATCTCTTACGTTCTAACGTAACGATTTTAAAAAAACTTCCTACACATCTAAAGTACAATTAAAACAGGCATGTAAAATTCCAACCTGATACAAGCAGACGTTTTTGAGTAAGGAAGATATATATTTTATAATATTTTAAATTAGTAGGCCGCGAAGGTAGAAAACAGTCCTATTTCCTACCAACTACAAACACACTTTTTAACTATAAACTCATCATGATTAACTTTTTTCTTAATATTCAATACATATTTATTGTAAGACGATTGCTTTAATGGTACAAATATGGTACAAATGTTTTTCTTTTAATTTTGCCTTAACTCCGCTAGGTACTAACAGTTAGTTACTTTTAATTTTGTCTCTTTTCTAACTCCACCATGTATAAGTAGTTAGAAACGTATACGTACTTAGCAGTGTGATTTTATCATTTATATTTAACGAAAAATGTAAGGAACTTCGTTCCTACCGGGTGTTCCGCGACACCACACGTATTTTTTTTTTTTTTAAATTCACGTATTTGTATTGGAGTTTTTGGGAATCCCACCCCTAATGTTTGAGTTAAATTTATTTCTATATTTTGCAACGAGGTCTGATTTTCTGAAGATATATGCCAAATTCCATCAAAATCGGCTCAGTAGTTCAGGCTTCTGCCTAGACGACAGATGACAAAATACAGACAGACTTTTTACAAATAATGTTTTATACTCAGGGTACTTCAAAATGTGTAAATCTATCAAAATCATATAAGCTAATTTTCGCGCGTCGCAGTACTTTCTCTCTTTATACATGCCAATATTATACATTATATACTCTTACTATATAATTTTTTATTTTATGAGAAATTATACATAAACATAATTAGCTTCAAAAGCACAAATAGAAAAATACGACAAATATAGCATTTTAAATAGTTCAAATTTTAGAATCAAATTATAACAAGATTATTCATTAAACTGATAAAATAAAAGTTTTATTAATAGAACTATAGAAAAAACATAATTATTATTATCGCTTTTATCATTTTATTTATTTTGACCCACAAAGAAATTTATTTAGCGAAAGTTGTCCTTTAACTAAAAGTAACCTTAACCAAGACATCAGCTTTTTACAATATAGGCAAAGGTATAAATCTGAATTAAACGCCTTGACGCCTTGTTTTTCAATTTAGTTTTTTCATTCAGGCGCTAGAGAAGAGATCATTTGTGGTTGAAAGCAATATATGTATAACAATAAAGTTAGTAGGAGTGTAGTGGAGAGATGTTTATTACTTTTTAGGTCTGTTTATTGAGATCTGGTTTTGCGCGAAAATTAGATTAAAATGTATTATGAATGATTTGATGATCATCACGTCCCCAAAAGTCCAAAAAATGATTTTAAAAAAAATTCTGTCCATCGTCTTTTTCGACTCATAACTTCTTAACTGCTATGCCGATTTTAATTATTTGAATAGAGGAATTAATTAAATAACTTGGAAAAAACATGAAACAATCATTTCTCAACAACGATTTCGGCAATTCTTAATCCATTTAAATATGAATCTAATCATATTTATAAGTAGTTTTCCGGGTATTTAGTTTTCAAGGTATAGAAGTAACCATGTTACAAATGTAATTTAAGCTATACATATGTATTTAATTACAAATGTTTTAATGTATAGTTTATTTATTTTTATAATGTTATATTCTTAAAATAAAATGGTTCTTAAAAAAAAAAAAAAAAAAAAAAAGATAAAAATAAATGCAATTACAAAGACCGAGAGAGATCGGGTTCGATTCTATGCGAGGGAGCTATTATTATTCTAATATATTTTGAAAACCTGTTGAATAATAAATAAGTATTTCACACATCTCTCACAGATCTCATCGTGAAGATGAGTAAAGTGGACGTACCCCCCGTCCTATAATAACCTATGCTGTTAATCGGGACGTAAAAAAAAGTATCCGTGAAAATTTTAAACCAACCAATAGACAAAACACTGGACGAAGGAAATAAGGTATGATTTTATGAGGGAGTAAAATAAGTCAATATTATAAAATATTATCTTCGAAGATTTTGAATGCGAGAGTAAATTAAATCAGAAAAAAGGCAGATAAATTGAAGTTTATGGATTAGATTATTTGTAGGCGTTGATGTAACAGGTCGTAATAAATGGGTTATATCTATTTATTTACACATTTTTGGTTGGTCTAGAAACTGTGTGTATTGGTCTGTCGTTCAATTTTTAAGAACTAATATATCTTAAAAACTACTCATCCGATTAGCCCTAGATTAATTTTAACTACCTGCATATTGGTGTAAAAAAAAAAAAAAAAAAAAAAAAAAAAAAAAAAAAAAAAAAAAATCAATTTTGACAACTGAAAAAGGGGAGGGGGAACTAAATAAATTAAAAAATAATGGTTACTAATTGGCAGACTATTTTAACCTCTTATAATTTTTCACTTTATATTTTTTACTTTGCAATAAATTTACGGCAAAATGATGATTACAAATTTAGATGATATTCAAAGACCTACTCTAATTGATCAGTAATATCGATTTTTTATGTTTAAGGTTCTACGGGATCGGATGTTGAATAGGAAGGAATCTACAAAGAGAGAAATCCACACGCTAGAAGGATGAGCATTTTTGTAAGTAATTAACTTTTTATGGAAATATACATTTTTTGTTTTATTGATATGTGTTATCCTGACTTAAATGTTTTTAGAATCCACTACCGTAATTGAATATACATATGAAAATACCTATATTATATAGACATAAATAGTTTTTAAGGAAGAAATGTGGCATTATCGCTACTCGATGCCTCTCCTAACGCAATATCTAGAATCTAGATTATTATCGTTTATTGTTTATGAAATTTAATTGTCTGAAGTTCGAGAGACGTTTACTTTATTTTAAAATTAACAATGACATGCATATATATGTTACAATAATATTTTTAAATAATAGCCAGATTTATCTTTGTTTCCAAAATGATAAAGAATGAAAGTTTAAATGTTAATTTAGTAAAAGTAAAAAAACTTTAAAAAATAAATATTGATGAAAAATTGATTATTTTTACTAGTTTCCAGAGTAAAATTAATCATTAATTTGACACAAGTTAAACTGTCATAAGCAGACAGCAAGTTCTAATAGCAGCCATGATTTAAGATGGCAACTGTTTTCTCAACGTCAAACTTTCTTGTCGATCCACTCCATCTCGTTATACTTGTGAAACATCCATCTTTCCAGAAGACTTAAATTAGAGGCAAAGAGCCATTAAGTACTTTCTTACTCGGAAGCCACTTACATTACAAAAACTATTTATTTCAACTACGAAGCTACTTCATGGAGTAACTTTAGTACTTCAACCAGCACAAGTAAAACATTATACATTTTTGTAGTTTAGTTTTACTCTGATTAATTTAGAGATTATCAAAGAGTAAATAAATTACGGGAAAAAGTTGGAGAACATCGGCAAATTAAATAAATTTAAAAAAAATAGATTTTTTTTACTAACTCATACCCCTGAGAAAGAAATGATGTAATATACAAAACCTTTCTTTTAATAAGCAACTTAAAAAAAGGTCTTAGTTAACAAAGTACGTGAAATCGTAGGGCTAAGGCCTTCCTCGGTTGATGGCATAGTAAAAATGTTATTCCTTCAGTGGATGCAGGTTTCGACGCATTACAGTCAACGTTCTTACTAACATCATGCACTTATTAAGTGTAAGAAGTAATTCTTCTTTTTATGATTTCAGAGTAAATCAATTAAAGAATTATAGTGTGTTATGATTAATCAAGCTATGATGTACTAGTGATGCGGTGCATAAAGAACTCGCGTAGATTGTGGTCTTATATCACAAATACTATGTTCTCACCCAAGATAATTTTTCGGTGAAACCTAACATATTCCTAATCAACCTAAAAAGAGCTTTACAATTATTTTACGTAACACAGCATAAATGAATAAGATTACTTTTTAACACCCTCATCTCGGTCACATTTGTTGCAAAACTTTTGTAAAAATAGTTACATATTCATTTGCTACTCATAAAACTATTTAAAACAATGTATGGCGTGGCATGCTGATTACAACTTCCTCTTTAATTGTCTTTATTATTGGCCCCATTCTTAAAATTTAAAATTGTCAAACGAAGCCGAGATGCTGTGAGCCGAATTTAATTTCGTATTAATTCACAACTTCTCGGTAGCTAAAACTGTTTTCCTTTCATCCGTACATAATCCTTATTTAATAAAGTTATGAAGGGCTCACCACGTTCACCTGTTTTTACCTACATAATCTGACATTAATTAAATGATTGCCTGTTGTAAAATTATTTTTCCATAATCTTTATATATGTAATAATATTAATTCAGGCTCGCTACGCTCGCCTGATATTACAGCATTTGTACATATTATTTATTTAATAATATTATTGCAGGCTCGCTGCGCTCGCCTGGTTATACAGCATTTGTGCATAATATTTTTTTAATAATATGACTGATGGCTCGCTACGCTCGCCTGATGTTACAGCGTTTGTACATAATATTTATTTAATAATATTATTGCAGGCTCGCTACGCTCGCCTGTTTATACAGCGTTTCTACATAATCTTTATTCAATAACATTATTGCGTGGGCTCGCTGCGCTCGCCTGTTTATATAGCATTTTTATGTTATCTTTATTTAATAAAATTAGTGCACGCTCGCCTGTTATAAAATTATTTGTCCATGATCTTTATTTAATAATATTATTGCAGGCTCGCTACGCTCGCCTGTTTACAAAGCGTTTCTACATAATCTTTATTCAATAAAATTATTGGTGGCTCGCTACACTCGCCTGTTGTAAAAGTATTTGTACATAATATTTATTTAATAATATTAATGCAGGCTCGCTGCGCTCGCCTGTTTATACAGCATTTTTACCTAACCTTTACTTAATATAATTATTGCAGGCTCGCTACGCTCGCCTGCTTATACAAAGTTTCTACATTATCTTTATTTAATAATATTAATGCAGGCTCGCTAGGCTCACCTGATATTACAGCATTTGTACCCAATATTTATTTAATAATATTAATGCAGGCTCGCTACGCTCGCCTGTTTATACAGCGTTTCTACAGAATCCTTATTTAATGAAATGATTGAGGGCTCGCTGCGCTCGCCAATTTCTGTAGCATTTTTATATTATCCTTATTTAATAATATTATTGCAGGCTCGCTACGCTCGCCTGTTATAAAAGTATTTGTCCATAATCTTTTTATTAATTTTAATGCAGGCTCGCTATGCTCGCCAGTTTATTCAGCGTTTGTAGTAAATATTTTATTAAATAAAATGATTGCAGGTTCACTACGCTCGCTTTTGTAAAAGTATTTGCACATAATAATTATATAATAAAATGAATACATGCTCGCAGTGCTCGCCTTTTTATACAGTATTTGACCATAATCTTTAGCCTTTAAAATACCTTTTAACGATTTATAACATGTCATGGAGACTAAAACTTTTTTTAGTTTTCGTTATATTGGCCGCCATTTTGAAAATATTATGTTTGAAATTTAAATAGTTAGATATTCCTTTCCTAGACTTCAAGAGCTTGTATGTATAACATGTCATACTGACTAAAAACTTTTTGTTTAGTCGTCCGCCATCTTGAAAATATGAACTGTGAAATTTTATTAGTTACATATTATTTTTCTTCTCTTAAAGACCTTTAAAACTATGTATAACACATTATGCTGACTAAAACTTTTCTTTTAGTCGTCCACCATATTGGCCCCATCTTGAAAATATTAAATGTGAAATTTTATTAGTTACATATTATTTTTCTTCTCTTAAAGACCTTTAAAACGATGTATAACACATTATGCTGGCTAAAACTTTTTTTTTTAGTCGTCCACCATATTGGCCACCATCTTGAAAATATTAAATGTGAAATTTTATTAGTTACATATTCTTTTCCTTCTCTTAAAGACCTTTAAAACGATGTATAATACACTATACTGACTAAAACTTATTTTTTTAGTCGTCCACCATATTGGGCGCCATCTTGAAAATATTTAGTGTGGAATTTCCAAAAACTATACACTTCTCACAAATACTGAGGTGCATATATGTGCCAAATTTCGTTGAAATTGATCAACTTTTACTCCAGTTATCGTTAGACAAACAAACACACAAACTTTTCAAATCCCAAGTCTCTGAAATGAAGAACTCACTGCGCTCGTTCAATAAAAAATACTATTAGACTAGTTTTTTTTAAACTATATTTCGAGGAATAATTATGAGGAAACAGAGAACTGATTTTGAAAAGATCAAAGAACTGATGTATAACAAGATCAGTGAGCTGATGACCAGTAGCTAAGGTCGAAACCAGTCGACCAACTACTAGCTAGATTCCTGTTTCACAAAGGAGGTTTCTTTAATGAATTGACTTTAATGATATGACTGTGTTTATAAACTACAGTCAATAAAAATTTAAATTATTTTATTAAATGAGAATATCGAGATACTCCCACGTATCAAATATAATTTGCCAACTTCCCTAGTTACTGATTGATTTCGACTTCTGGAAGCACTTTTCAAATGCTAACATTAATACATATGTGACAGATTTTAAAACACTATAGTTAGCTAATTTCCAAATTCATTGTTCTAGCGCAGTTGGTACTGAAGATATCATCATGGCAAATTTTGCATATAAATGGTTATCTCAATCAAGATAGTGATTCGGTAAAACATTTTTTAGCGAGCACCTAGGGGCTAAGAGGGATCAATCTACAAAATTTCATGGTCGTAGGTCCAGTGGTTCTAGAGATATCGTGATGGGTCAGTGCAATTAGGATTATACCTATACATGGATACAATACATATATGAGTATACTAGCTGGATACCCGAGCTTCGCTACGGAGTGTTTTTAAATTTAATAAGTTTATAAACTACCAGGAAAGCATACAAATTATTTTACTATGCGAGAATATCTAGATTCTATCCCTCCTAGTTATATCCCCCACCTCTTTGATAAGATCATTTGCAAATATCCTAAATTTACCCCCTCCTAAATGAAAATATGACAAAACTGTACACATAACAACAATTACTGTACTCTTAAAGAGCATTTCAACGATATGCATAATGAAGATAAAGGGTATTCATTACTTGTACCCCGTACCCCTTTGAACCAAAAGTTATAGTTCGAAAATCCATGTAAACAGTTACCTTCCCCTTGCTTTGAAGGTCAAGTGTGCAAATTTTCATCGAGATCGGAATAAAGCTGTAGATTTGTATAAAAGAACATGCATATGTACACACATATGTTTACTTTTATATACATATATAGATATAAATTTCCATTTTACCTCTACCCCTTCTAAATTAAAATAAGACAAAACTGTACTTAAGAACAATTCATTTTCTCTTAAACAGCTTTTCTACGATTTGTATCCTGAAGGGTATCCATTACTTTGTCATTTGTACCCCGTACACATAACAACAATTACTGTACTCTTAAAGAGCATTTCAACGATATGCATCATGAAGATGAAGGGTATTCATCACATGTACCCCGTACCTCTGTGTACCAAAATTTTAATTTCGTAATCTCATGTAGGCAGTGACCTTCACCTTGTTTTGAAGAAAAAGTGTGTAAATATTCATCAAATTAGAATAAAAGACATACCCTCATACAGATACACTTCTTTTTATATAACATATAGCTATATTTTTTAATTATACCCCCCTCCTAAGTGAAAATATGATAAAACTGTACATAACCACAATTACTGTCCTCTTAAAGAGCTTTTCAACTATATGCATCATGAAGGATGTTCATTACTTTAACATTTGTACCCCGTACCCCTGTGTACCAAAATTAAAATTTTGAATATTCATGTAGACAGTGATTTTCCCCTTGCTTTGAAGGTCAAGTGTGCAAATTTCATCGAGATCGGACTAAAACTGTAGATTTGTATAAAGAACATGCACACATGTTGACTTTTATATACGTATGGCCGCCATCTTGAATCAATATGCCCGATTGGTAAACTATTTATCAAAAGTTACTAATTTCATAAAAGGAAGCCAACTTCTGAATTTCAAGGTTCTAGCACAATTGGTTCCCGAGAAATCGTCTTGTCGAATTTTGTATATAAATGGCCGCCATCTTGAATCAAGATGGCGGATTTTTTAAAATATTTCTTAGCGAGCACCTAGGGGGTAAGAGGAACACACCTACAAAATTTCATGGTCGTAGGTCCAGTGGTTTCAGAGATATCGTGATGTGTCAGTCAGTCAGTGAGTGAGTGGTATTTGGATTTTATATATATATATATATATATATATATATATATATATATATATATATATATATATATATATATATATATATATATGTTTTTATGTATATATATAGATTACTCCAATATGTTTTATAACCACTCAAATAATATAGGAAGAGAATAAAATCATCTGTTAGTCAATCCCAATCCCCGTTTTTCTTCTTTTTAATCTGGATACAAATGTGTTATAGAGGCGAAGGGTAAGTTGTTTTTTTGTTTTAACGGTCCTTTTGTTTTCTAACTGCCCGCATCTATCAGATTTATTTGAGTAAAAAACCAAACATACTGAGTGATTACGTTTTGTGGTTTTGATAAATCCCTTACTTATGCCCTTAATTTGTTTGAAACAAAAATCACTAAAGAGATAATTTTAGTACTTTTCTTTTCAATTTAAGAACAACAACATTAACGAGTTTAAAGTTTAAAAAAAGGGGGAAAACATTTGGGTTGAAACTTCATTGATATTAGAATAAAAGTTTACAATTCACTTTCAAGAGTAATAGCCTGTTTGCATGCATTGTTGTTGGTGTAGTCTAAGAGTGCTATAAACAAAGAAACTTAATCCTACCGTATATTTATTAAAGTTATCTTTATAATAAATAAAGTAAGAGTAAGAATAAAAATAAAATTATTGAGGGAAAACGCAAATTGAAAAAAGAAACTTAAATAAATATTTAATTCACGTAAATGAACTTCCTTAATACATAAATCTGTACTTTATTTCTTTACAAAAGAATATTTATTACATTCTCAGATAACTTTTATTATTATTTGAGAGTTTTAAATTACGTGAAAAAAGAAATATACCTATACTATATGGGTAAGAAAAGAAAAAGGTTTATATTAAATAATAATCTATATAAATAATAAACAGGTCAAGTGTGTGCTAGTCAGCACACAGCGAGGGTCCGTAGGCCACACTATATAGTGTTTAACTGTAAAGTGTATAAACAGTGTTTTTTTTAAAATGCTAAAAAGCTTACTTTGAACCATTCTAAGGGTCTGATTTTCTCAAAAAAAACTCTGATAAAGTATTTTTTTGCCACTGAACCGGACTAAAATAACCAAACATATAAATACATTATTATAATAAAATAATATTTTTTTCGAAATTTCCAAAAAGTGGTATCTTTACTTTTGGTCGAAGAATGTTCAGGAATTTTTTCAGATTTTTTGCACTTCACATAAGCGAGATAGAGGGGGGGGGGGCACGTTTCTCGCCTACGCTATCAAAGTTATGACCAAAGAATTATATATTTTTGTAATCAGCTCGACGTACCCTTTCATATCATACCCCTCAAGATGTCGAAAAAAAAAAATTTAACCCTTAAGTTGTTTTACCCTAATATTTTTGAAAAATATTTATTTTAAGTCACTATATTTTTAAAATTTGTGGGCAGGTACAAGACACATACATGCCAAATTTCAAAGTGATCGGACGAAAGGTGTAGCCGTGAGAGCACGCGAGAGGACGGACGGAACACACGCAGGAAAATATAAGGGTCCTTGGTTTTGCCTACGGACCCTAAAAATTAATGTCTGTTTATCTGTATGTCATCTGATTGCGATGAAACATTAGAAAATGGTTGGACGCATGCCCGGGAAGTTTTTTGAGTTAGTAAAACTATGTTTAAATTATGGTACACAGGGGTATAGGGGACAAATGTCAAAGTAATGAAAACCTTCAATGATGCATATAGTTGAGGAGTACAGAAATTTTTTTAATTTTTTTTTTTATTTTAATTTAGAAGGGGACTAAAATGGAAAATACAGGAAAAATATTTCTATAATCTATACCTATATAAATAAAAATGAATGTTTGTTTGTCTGAATGTCTCTTATGCCAATTTCGTATATTTTACAAGTATATATTGCAAAATGTAATATAAATTTTTCATATAAGGCAACATTATTTAACTAAATAAAATATTTATAAGGGGTGTCAAAGGTAGCATCTATACATTTCTTATGTTAATAATGTTTATTAGGAGGGTACGATGTTCACCGGGTCAGCCAGTTTAATAATAAAAATTTGCCTTATAAAACTCGCACTAAACTTTCTCACATACAACTTTTATAGGTAAATTCATTGTCCGGTGTTTTCCATTATTTAGCTATTTCGCTTTCGAGGTTACATTTAATTGTTATTGAATGTTTGAAAAAATTCACTACAGTAAAATAGTTATTTATGCAAATAGTTATTTTAGGGAGTAAAGTAAGCCATTATTCCCTGAGCGAAAAAAAGTTGGTTGATGCGAAGCCGAAGGAACCATGATCCATTCCCTCGGCTTCGCCTCGGCAATTAGACTCTTTAATTCCCAGGCGCAGCCGAGGGAATAACTCTAATTAGCTCCCGAGGCGCAGCCGAGGGAGATAATTATCGCGAGGGGAATAATGGCACTTTACTCACGAGGTACATACAATATTTTATCTCCAGTAGGAAGAAAATACACATTTTCGTCCATTGCACAGTTTTTATTTATTATTTTAATAAATAACAATAATTATTAGCACTTTTAATAGCAGATATAGGAGATTCAATATTAAAAACAAATAAGAATTGGAATTAAAACTCAAATAGAAGGTTATTTAGATGCAGGTTATAAACAAAGATAAACATGGTCGAAAAAGCAAGTGTCGCCAACCTGATTTCAACAACTTCATTACATTAGCCATACATTTTCTACTATTTATAAAATAATTAAGTTGCAATCTTTACTTTTTTGCCCTACTTTACTTTTTCTCCCTACTTTTTGAGTACAGGGATGAAAAGACCTGTTTTAGTCCCTCTAAACTAATTCAAAATCATAACTTTTTTCCCTACTGGAGATAAAATTAATTTTTGGACTCAAGGATCTTGAAACGTGTAAATCCAACAGCATCGAATTATCGTGCCATCACAATACTTTCTTTCTGAATTATATTCTATTTATATACAAAAAAAAAGTAAAAATAAAAGGTATTTGTTTATTAAATTATATTATAAAGCAATTTAGTATAATTTGATTTATAGAAACATGGTCAATTGATTTATAAAAAAATGTTTTTTTATATTTTACACACATTGTACCCGCTATGTTTATCACTAATAAATTTATAAGTGAAATAATTTGACAATAAAGATGAGCAGTTTTGTTATTAGCATAAACAACTTACTGGTCATCTCTCAATTTCAAGAATCAAGCAAAACAAAAAGGAACCTCTTCAAGACAAATTAATCTTTTGCACATTGATAGAGCATGTACTTTCTAAATACCGTAGCCTCAGAATCAATTAAGACAAAACAATAATGATGATAGGAAGCTATAGGTTTTAGGAGGTAGGGAAGTCCTTAGTCGTTTATAATAAATTTAAAAAAAAAATCATTGGGCACTTACACTGTTTGGATCAATTATACTATTAATGTACAAAAAACCATTAGGGTACGAGACAAAACCAGTATATACTCTTTATCCTTACAAAAAAAAAAAAGGCGGTTAACATATAATAGTAAAGATGGTACGAAAACATTGAGTGGATCCTTATACACCTGACCTTCTGATCAATCTATAAATCAATGGACACTTAACAGAAAGTCCGTTTAATATCATTATATTTTGTCTTAATTGAGACTGGAAGATAATTATGTAATGTATATAATATATATTGAAACCCAGGAGAGATTCAATAGGGTTTTTTTTTAAAGTTTTATTCTAACAAACTCTAAGTAAGCACTTCGCCCAGGAGGGAAAAAAAATTGTTGCCTCGAGGAGCCGTCTGACCTGTATTTAACTAAGTTATAGCAGAATTAATTTAATGTTTTGTGTGTGTGTTACTGAAAGACACCTGTTCGCTGAATTATTATGCAATGGGACAGCCTTAAGGCTGGAATCGGTCGGATATTCATCGCATTCCTTACCTCGACAGTTCGAAAGCCGGTCTGGTCAATTCACTGCCGTGGAGTTAATTATTTAAAGCCGATGTTAATCCTTTAAGAACACTAAGAGAGGTTGTACCTCTCACAAGAGAGGTAAAGATTCAAACAAAGAAGCTATAAACTAGCTTTATTTATCTTGTGGTTATTTTGAGCTTGATTCGCTTTTTTCCTAAAGTTTCCTGGACCCAATTAGTTCCGGTTCAACAATGAGGGACGAGGGTATAAAAGAAAGCCGTTTCTAAATATACACTTTTATCGGGCCCAAAAAACTTGGTTGCAACACGATCCTGTTTTAATTTCTATTATACTTGATAACAAAAGATACCTTGAATTAAATTTAATAAACTAGACATTATTATTTCCGGAGTTATTAATAGTACCTACGTTTAAAAGATTCTGATATCCAGTTTAAAATTAGAATATACACTTTAATAAAAAATTAAAATAAAAAAATTCAACCTTACGGCACATCAAATCTGTTCAAAGTTTTAAAATAAAATCCTATTCAGTGAAAATACAACATTTTATCCAAGGAAAGAAAATTTGTACGACCGAAAAACAAAACCATTTAGAGGGCCACATAATTAGAGTTTATTCTTCGGTTGATCGATAAATGTGAGTAAAGGTGGTGATTACTCTACCCTTAATGATATACATATTATTGTTGTTAATATCTATAATAAAAGATTAAAAAAATAAATTGGCCAAGTATGTGCAATCAGCACTCACAAATTGTCCGTAGGAAATATAACAAATAGGACGAGTTCGGTAACCATCATAATATGCCCAACCGTATCAAATGCGCCAATAAGTTTGTATCAGCTGTAACTATTTATAATAATGACAAAAAAAAACCCTCATATTTATTCTCCAAAATGTGGTTAGCCCAATCCGTTCCTTTGATATTAAATTTTCAAGATTTTTTGTTTTTTGACAAAAAATAACTGTTTCTTACTACGTTTTTATTTGCTTGCTTTCTTGTTTGTTTGTTTGCTTGTCCAGTACAAATCTTGCAATCGATTTTTAACTAACTTCCCGAGTAGCTAGACATTTGAAACTTTTAGAATAGCTCAGAACACAATGACAATGCATTATTTTAATACTTTTAGCCATCTTTCAGCAGAATTTAATTAGTTTTAGCAAATGTTGCTGTATGAAAAGTTAGTTCGGAAAAAATCCGCAAGTTATTTCATTTGTTTTGACATATCCCATAGTATTTAAAATCTTCATTTTGACGGGTTTCAAATTTGTGATTTTTTATTAAGAGGTAAACATTGAATGACAGCGAAAAGTAAACAAAGAAATAAATTAATTGACGTGTGACACCCAGGTTTGTTTACACTTGTGTCCTAGGTATAGGTTTAATTTTTCTGCATCTGTACGTCTTTACTTCTACACATTTTTCTTCTCTTACTGTCCCTATACACAGGGGCATATCATTGGCACGGTTTGGATTCGGTGTTGTGGTGAGATCCGTTGTACAAAGATGTGTCCTTTTATAGGTTTAAGATCAGCTCTCTAGATGGTTGTCATTATTATGTGAAGTAAATAAATTCGGAACTATGTATTTTTTTTTTTTTTCACTAATATTATATATAACAATGATAATTATATTATCAACATTACATATGATTCAACAGAAAATTTAAAATCGTAGTATATAAAAAGTTCTTTTTATCTTGTAATTACTCTAGATTCCAGATTTGCTCGCTGATTTGTTAGAATAATAAAGGGAAAACACGAAAAACGCAATTTTCAAGAATACAAGGTGGAAAGATCAATTGTTACAAAAACAAAATAAATATGTATTTGTACTCAGGACACCCTCCTCTTTCATGCACCACCCTACACATGCACTTCCGTTTAAAAACAAAGAGAGATGATTTTTTGGAGCAACCCTATAATTCTGTGAAAGGGTTATTAATTATTACACATACCATCCTGTAATCAGTTGTGTTACAGACAGACAGACAAGCGCAAGTATATAAGGGACCACATTTTCCATCCGGACAATGAAAACAACAGTCCATTTTCTAATATTTGATATTTGTTTTTCTTCTCATTTTCATCTGTTTGTTTGCTAAGAAAAAAAACTCTCAAAGAAAACACTTCACTTTTTTTATTGGAAAGATAGGAATATTCAATCTTGAAAAGCAAGCTTTGTTGAAAGTTTTCGCAGAAAGAATCCACCATGACCCACTTGACATCATTATTGGATCTATTCATTAAAAACTATAAGCACCTGATAAACCCTTTTTTTATCAATTTTAATATTTAATGTAAATTTTATGGAAAATAAGTAAGCACTAACATATATATATATATATATATATATATATATATATATATATATATATATATATATATATATATATATATATATATATATATATATATATATATATATATCTTCATTTTCTCATGTAGACTCGATGACTGCTACGATAGACTTCGACTGCTGATGATGGCGTTTAGCCGAAACCGGTCCAGTGGTCCTCAGATCAGGCAAGAATCGACGGAAGGGATATCCTCAATTTATATATACATATGTGTGAGTGGGTATTAGAGTGCTTTTAACTCCAATACTCATAGATCATACTACTAGTAGAACCTTTCGTTTTGTATAAATTAATTTATTTCGTAAAATAATATTTAATAATTTAGTTTCAAATTAGTATTATTAAATGAAGAATGGCTTCCAATAAATGTGACTCTTTTTGTTTGATGAATAGATTCTAGTACGAAAAGAATAACAATAGTTAAGAAGAAAATATAATTAAAAAGGTAAAACCAGAATAAACAAAAATATTCTTGAATAAAAAATAGATTTTACTAGCTGGATACCCGTGCTTCGCTACAGAGTGTTATTTTAATTTGATAAGATTATAAACTACCATCAAAAAACTTCAAATTATGTTATAATTCCTCTAGTTTTCCGCCCTAGTGCGTTAAAAAGAAGAGTTCTTCACCTTAACGCACGATTAGCAGTTTGTTTACATTTAACAAAACTAATTTGCTGTATGATTAATTAAAGTAACTGTTTGTATCGAGATTTAGTGAAAAACAATGAGTGATTTATGTTATTATGACGAAAGTAAGGAGAACAACACGCCTCCCGAAATTATTCATTCGGCACACAATACAACAAATGAAATAATGTCATCTTTATCAAAAGAGAAATACGAACTTACATATATTGCGACATTTTTTGCGAACCAACATATTATCTTAAAAACTACACATCCAATTTTAATAAATTTGTATGGTAGGTCATGTCATAATTAGCCCATTGTTGGTCCCATAAGTTTCAACCTTCCCCGCTCATTTATTTACACCTATACCATTAACAGCACTTATCTGATTTTTATGAAATTTGGATAGTCTCTCGAAAGTAGTCTGCAGTTGGCTCCAGAATATAAATTGATACTTTAATTCATGTAAAAAACCAAAACAATATTGACAGATTAAAAAAACGCGGAAAACAATTAAAAAAATGAGACAATAATAGCTTATAAGCACAATAATTTCATTCATAATTTTTAAGTTTTTAAATTTTCTGTTGAATCGTGTGTAATGTTGATAATATAATCGCGTTATTGTTATATAATATACAATTGTTAGTGAAAAAAAAAAAAATAGTTCCAAATTTATTTACTTCACATAAAAGACAACCATCTACTGTCTATAAAATAATTCTAGACCCTCGAGTTTAAACCCTTGTAACTTCTAAACCGAAAATCGTATGTTGATGAAACAAGTTTCTTCATTTAGACAATTTAATAAAATTTTATAGCATATGGATAATTATTTTTTAAAGTTAATTTTTAATTACTTTATTGCGGGATAGGTGAAAAAAAGAGCCGTTTTTTCGGCAATGCCCAACTTTAAAAACTCACTGCTTTAAAGGTTCTCAACCAAATCAAACCAAATTCACAGGACTTTTAGAACTCATATAAATGTGAGTGTGTCTAGCTATTCGGGAAGTAAGTTAGAAATCGATTGCCAGATTTGTACCGGACAAACAAACAAACAAGAAAGCAAGCTAATAAAAACGAAGTAAAATCAATAAAGTACATGGCAGGATGCGAGGAAGCTATATGCCACACCAATTGGCAGTCTAATATTTTCGTTCTCCAGAACAATCACGTAGCTTCCGTTACCTTCGGTAAGCGCGGAAGCAAAAAAACATAGGGGAGTAACAATCTAAAGAAGTACCGTCTTTTATATATATAGATATACATTTCCATTTCACCCCCCTCCCAAATGAAAATATGACAAAAATGTACATAACAACAATTCCTTTTCTCTTAAAGAGCTTTTTAACATTATGCATCAAAAAGGGTATCCATTACTTCGAAATTTGTACCCCGTAACCCTGTGTACCAAAATTTTAATTTCGTAATCTCATGTAAGCAGTGACCTTCACCTTGTTTTGAAGGAATAGTGTGTACATACTTATCAAATTGGGATAAAAAACTGTAGATTTGTATAAAAGACATACCCTTATACAGACACTCTTCTTTTTATAAAGATAATAGCTATATTTTTCCATTTTACCCCCCTCCTAAATGAAAATATAACAACATAACAAAAATTACTGTACTCTTAAAGAGCTTTTCAACGATATGCATCATGCACGGTATTCATTACTTGTACCCCGTACCCCTGAGTACCAAAATTTAAATTTCGAAAATTCATGTAGACAGTGATTTTCCCCTTGCATTAAAGGTCAAGAGTGCAAAGTTTCATCGAGATTGGACTAAAACTGTAGATTTGTATAAATAACAAACACACACATACGTTCACTTTTATATATATATATATATATATATATATATATATATATATATATATATATATATATATATATATATATATATATATATATATATATATAATATATATATATATATATATATATATATATATATATATATATATATATATATATATATATATATATATATATATATATATATATTCTCAAAATGATAATATTCGAGCCAGGATTTATTCTAATCGAAGGTTGTAATTAATTTCATAATACTAACCAAAAGTAACCGAGAAAACTCCAAAAGTACTCGAAATTTCTAGTTAT
This sequence comes from Gerris lacustris, assembly GCA_951217055.1. Lineage (NCBI taxonomy): Eukaryota > Metazoa > Arthropoda > Insecta > Hemiptera > Gerridae > Gerris > Gerris lacustris. The sequence goes on along the minus strand of OX578277.1, from coordinate 54,167,610 downwards.
CTAAAATTAAATAAATTAACATCACACATTTGAACTGAAACTAAGTTATGCCATAAATGTTAACTTCACCTCCGAGTTAGAATTTAGCGATAAATTATTTACACAACTAAATGCAGAACACGTTTTTCGCATTGAATTTCAACTCTGGTGTTTCCCTTGTCCCCTTGCCTAATAACTCTTATATTTCATTAATATGAATTTGTCTCTAACTAAACTCTTATTCGTTTAACTTAAGAAAGAAATTTTTAGCATTCCTTATTCAACATTTCTCTCTCTCCCTCTCAATTTAAAATCTAATTTTTGTTTTGTGTTAATAATTCGTTGAATAAAGTTAAACCTTGAAGGGAAGTTGTGAAAGGTCTGCATTAAGAAGAGAAGGTCCCTTATTTTTGTATGTAATTAAACATTAATAATGAACGCGCTTCTTTCTTTTTATTTCAGTAGATTTAAGTCTTGAAATAACAGAATACCTAAATTATGAACAATGTTTGTTAAAGGTTGCAAAAAAAAGGATGGAGTGATATTAAATCATTTCTTCCATAGCAATTGTAATACTTTATTAGCAGGTTCAGGGTAGAGAGATATTCCTTGAGCTTCAGATATTGGAGTGCGAAGAGGGAAGCGGAACACGATTCCGACGATCCCAATCTCTGGTTGAAATTGTTCGGTTTGCCCCGGTCGGCCCAAAACCCGGGAGAAGCTTTAAATTATGTCGGGGTTGGTGTCTAGGTCCGAAGCGTAACATAGAACATCCTTGACTTAGCCCCTAGCCCACTCAGATCCCGACAAGAAAATGTGATAACCTGTAGTATAAAGGGGACTTACTTGGTAATTGGATCTTGACCCCACCCAAATTTTACATAGGTACAGCTGGCTTATTATGTGGCGAAGAGTGACCTAACTCAGTTAGTTTGCATGCTTGCAAACCATATAATATGCTCAGAGATATTACCTAGAATCAACTCTTCGACAGACCTTGTAAACTTCCTAACAAATTGTACACTCTTTTTAAATAAAATTAAGCAATCACAAAATTTATTTAAATGAAATTTTAATTGTCCAAATTCACTAAATATATATTAATTAATGGAGCTGGTCATAAAATGTTATTATTAAACTATCGGGTTCAGCTAGTTCGAAAAGCTTAAAATCTAAATATTATTCAGGGAAACTAAAGCTCGCTCACCGACGTATAAGGCTTCAGTTTCTAAAGAGGAGGAACACAAACCAAACTAGTGGTCGAGCCAAAAAAATATGTTAAGTCGCCGATTAGCATGTTACTAAAAACAGTTAATTATACAAATCAAGAAATGTCGGTAGGAACTAATAATCAATTAGTGTTGTAAAATATATTAATAAAATAAATTGATGATATTATTTTTACACATAGTCTAATGTTAAGAGGAAAGAGCAGGTATTTTATTTTACTGTATTAAGCACTAGTATGAAATATGCTTAACAAGATTGGAGATGCCTTAAGAGAAGGTGAAATAATAGAGGGAAAATAACTGGATTAATGTTTCTTTAACTAAATTCATAAGCGAGCATCTTAAATCAGAGGTCACCATTAAATAGCTAAGGAAAAATCCTGAAAGAATTGTATTTAACTTTTTTTAAATAAATGCATTTCTGACGAGTTATTCAAGGGTTTCCATACATTTGTGCCACCTGTATAAGCGGATCTAAACGTTTAAAATATATTTAAGATATCTTACGTTCTAACGCAACGATTTTAATAAAACTTCGTATACATCGTCCAAAGCACAATTTAAATAGGCATGTAAAATTTCAACTTGATACATGCAGAAGTTTTTGTGTAGCGAAGAGATACATTTTATAATAATTGGAATAGCCGGCACGTGTAGGAAAGTTAAGAAATAGTAGAAAACCCTTCTCCCCCACTACAAGGCTCTCTATTTCAATGATATTCTTTAACTACAAACTCATTATGATAAACTATCTAATATTTATTGTATTACTCTCGCTTCAATGATAGAGCCACGCGATGCCTAGGGACAATAGATAAACATACTATTCGTAAAATTAAAAGGCTTCAAACTAAGGGAATTAATGTATACAGACAAATGAGTACTTTAGAAATAAAACTGTTACCTTAACGATGGATAAAAAATGACATTAGGTATAGGCCAGACGATAAACAGACCAAACTTGCAATTTCTTCTATACGAATCTCTGCTAAAAATTGTTTGGTTTAGCTCGGTAGGCTTATCATAAACCGGGAGAATAAGTAGGAACAAAAACTAAAACTAACTACACCAAACAAGACTTAAAATTATATTTGGCAGTCCTTAAAGTTATTGTAAGTTACAAAAAACCAATTCTAAGTAGATTACATAAACAGATAAATTAGAATTATCCATTTGAAGTATTAGGTTGGCACAAGGATTATAAATAAACCTAATATTGAAACTAGAAGCCAACATTCTTTAATAAGCAAGTATACTAATAAATATTTTACCAGTAGGGAATGAAAGTATACAACAAATACAAGATTCATTTATTTTAAATTATTAACACATTCTCGAGATTATTTATACTACTAATAGGCAAACGGCAAGTGTGTCGTTATACTCAAACGGCATGGTTCTCTTACTCAAGTTTAATGTTAAGGCATATATACATTAACTCGAGGTCTTTAGAGTGTTAATTGTACATATAATAAAGACAATAAACTACACTCATTTAAAAAAAATTGTCTAAGAAAACGTTTTAATGTCATCTTTGTTTGGTTATGATATTGAAAAATAGTATTATTCAAGCAAAGTGAAACATACACGGGTTTGTGCAAACAAAATACCGATATATAATTACAAGATAAAAAGAACTTTTTATATACTACGTTTTTAAATTTTCTGTTGACTAAACAAAAAATCCTAAATTTGAAACCCGTCAAAATGAAGCCTGTAAATATGGGTCATTTCAAAACAAAACTTTTGCGGATTATTTCCCAACTAACTTTCCATACATCAAAATTTGCTGAAAACTAATTAAATTTTATAAAAGTGTAAACGAATTTATACTTTTGGTATTATTATGCGTCAAAGTTCAAAAATCGATAACTTCCAAATGGCGGCCAATATCAAAATTAAATTTAGTTGATTTGTTTGAAATACAGAGAGGTACATTCGTGCTAAATTTCAACTCGATCGGTCCACTTTTTGATTTTTGGTAGGAATTTAATTAAAAAAAGCTGCCTCAGCAAAATGGGTTCAAGATGGCGGAAAATGTTGATTTTTCGGGCGGCACAACTAGAAATAAGGACTGATTTTCCTGCCAAGTTTAAACTCTATAGGTTAAATACACTGGGCGCTACGATGATAACACACATCAAGCTGAAAACCACTCAGGAGGTCTTAAAAACACACAAAACGGATGATTCAGTTGAAATCTCGAAAAACAAATTTCCAAGAAAACAATACATTTCCTGCCATAGGTGAAAATCCGTCGAATTTAGTACATAGCTTAGTATTGCGCGTCTTTAACGATGACAGATAACAACCATCATCATAAAAAAACTAAACCATTTTTACATGAAGGAAGCCAAAAATGTGCAATTCCCTCAATATTATAATGTAACAATACAAAATATAACAAAACCAGTATAGAATAACTTACTTGCTGGAGAGTTTTAACAACAAAAATAAAGTAAACGTAAAATAATCTTTATATTAAAAAAAATTAATAATACGATTTTATTAAATATTCAAAATTAATGATTGTTTGATAATTTATATATATATATATATATATATATATATATATATATATATATATATATATATATATATATATATATATATTAAATTCATCCAAGGTCTTTGGGAGTCTTTTTCCAACATAAATTAAACTCATTAAGTTTTAAGTAAATACAGCTAGTATAGTTTTAGTCAATTTATAAAAGTAAGCAAAGAATTATATTATTCTGCAATTATTAAGCTCCTGAAAGAGAAGCAGTTTAAATACAGGTTTAAGCAGCTTTCGTTTAAACTTTAATTTATTACAGTTCGTTCTTTTTTGTTAACTGTCATTTCAAATAGTGGTTCTCAGTAGTTTATCCACTGGCATGTATTTCACCAGTAATTTCATCAGATTGGTCTGAATTATCCCTTCTGGGGTTCAGAGGATTTAGATGGGCCTGCAGGGTTATGTTATCCTTGTCAGTTCGACTCGATGTATATGTCAGTAAAAGCCAACCGACTCAAGGATTAAGGGCTCTACGATATCTCCGAAGTCCTAGATTATATATATTACATTATTATCAAAACTTCTAAATTTAAAACTACTGTGAGTACTTTAGAATAATGATATAAAACGGTAATACAAAAGAGAAAATTTATGATCGGAAGAATTCCAACATTTAATTTTGAATAATAAATAAATTAAAGCAAATTCCGGCAAACTAATTAAAATTCACTCTACTCGCACTTATCGCTCTCACATATTAAACGAGGAACTAAAAAAAAACTAATTTATTAAACTGGACTTTATAAATGAGTATTCTCTAAACGAATACCTTTACGAAATTTTTACTGTCTTCATACCAACTTGACTGATTTCTGTAAAGCACGAGATCTTAAGCACAATAAATCTAAATGAAATGACTCTCATGAAATTATTAATCAAACTGAGCGGATAGGGTAAAAGCCTTATCTATTAGTCTATATTATAAAAACACAAAACTAGTCTCGTAGAAAACTAGTTTATAACCAAAGCATTGAAACAACGAAGTCGTGAAGAGTAGTTTCACTGTAAAATAATTGGAAGCAGGTAGAAATGAAGTCCCTCATTTAAGGGTTACTTAGTGAGGAAAAATAAAAAATAAATAAATAAATAAAAAAAATATAAAAAAATATGTATATATATATAAATATATATATATATATATATATATATATATATATATATATATATATATATATATATATATATATATATATATTTAATATTTATATTTATAAATAAGGATAGAGAAGAAAAAAGTATAAAAATAATCGGCCCCATTTGTCCTTATCAGGCCTACATTAAAATGCAAATACCTTTTACACAATAGTCGAAGATCCTTCCAGAAAGTCTTTATTGTCTTTATTGTATTTTTTATTTTAATGCTGTTTTACTGATAAATAATATTTTTTTAAAAATTCTAAAGTACTGTATTGCGTCATCTTTAAGGATTTTATCTAATAAAATTTATTTTCCCCCAACTATACACTAAATAAACAATCTTATCTTACAGTAGTCTAAAATATTTAATCAAATGGAACAGTACATTTTGACAAAATGGGACAAACTTTGTCTCCAAAGATTATTCTACAGAAAATTTTATTTCTATGATATCAAGCTAAATAATTATAATTAAATAAATATTGTTTTTGCTCATAATTTTTTTTAAACTATTGAATAAAATGTCTAGAAGTCTAAAACAACAATAATTTTAAGCTAAAAAAAAATACGTGTGGCGTCCCGGGACACCCGGTAGGAACGAAGTTCCTTACGCTTTTCATTAAATATAAATTATAAAATCACGCTACTAAGTATGTATACATTGCTACTACTTATACATGGCGGAGTTAGAAAAGAGACAATATTAAAAGTAACAAACTGTTTGTACTTAAAAACTAACTGAAAAAATTAAAAGAAAAACATTATTTTTAGCATTAAACAAGCGTCTTGCAATAAATATGTAGTGATTATTGAGAAAAAAGTTAATCATGATGAGTTTATAGTTAAAGAGTATGGTTGTTATAGGTCGTAGATAGGAAATGGGCGGATAACGTTGTCCAAAAAACCTGGTTAGGTAAAATGAACATGTGTATAAAATTTCAACTATAACTCGGTCATCTTTTACTCAAGTAATCGTCATCGGTCGATTTCGTGACGATCGTTTTTTCGGATTCACTCCCTGGCTCCCCACGGTGTAACGTGCCATAAGGAACTCCGTTCCAAAAAGAGGAAAAATTATAATTTTTAAAATTTTTAGTTTCTTTAATAAAAAAATGGTATATAAATTGTAACTTATAAGTTATAATCTATTCTCCCAATAGGTTTTTTTTTTTTCGCAGAACACTACATCATTTACAAAAAGTATCTCTTCAAGAGGGTAAAGAAGACATCTCATAGAAAATGTTATGTTCCTTGTTCTTTGATCATGCAATAAAACATAAAATAATAATTCCTTTTTCGAGCAGATATTAGCAGTAAACAAATTAAAAGTTTATCTAATTATTTTGTTTTATTTTATACGTAAGAGAGTTATGGTGTGTCACATAATATTTTTCTTTTACATTTATGCACTAAATAAAATAGTACTTTTTTTAATCTGTCAGTTTATAATATTTAACACACACGCGACTTAATTGTATATCTTGAAATAGGATACCCATTGTGTTAGCATGTTTATAGATAATGATGTGATGTAAGTTAATAAATCATGGAGCCACGCAGTGCGGTTTTTGATTGAATTAAATTTTACATAAAGAGGTTAATTTATATAGGGTATATATATATATATATATATATATATATATATATATATATATATATATATATATATATATATATATATATATATATATATATCTGTAGATTATTATTTATTGATTTACATATAAATAACAAAATGTTCTACATATTTTACAAGGCATGCCCAAGAATTTGTAAAATGCGAGATATTTTTCTACACTCCTGGATTTTTTAGCATCTAAGAGTCCAATACAAGTCAAAAATCCCTAATCATATAGAACTACTTAACAGAAGTGTGATTAAAGGATTAATAATAATTTTAATGTACATAAAATTACTTGAGGTGGGAGTTTGACTTTATATACGACCTATAGTAATCAAAACGAATTGCCTTTTTGAAGCAGAGACCAAATGACCAGGGAACAGTATGAGTTTGTAGATAAGTAAATAAAAAGTAACAATAGACTAATTGTATTTAGTTTAATGTAGGCCCTTAGTCAACAAACTAGGTCGTCCTTAGTAAGGGAAAGGGGTTTAAAAGATTACTGAATCTTAAGAGTGGAGATTTCCAGTTTTCATCGCACTTTCCATAATGAATTTAATTAAAAGTCTGGGGTTTTGGTTATGGGAGAGCCTTCCTTCCTTTCCACTATCCCGGAGTCTCGACAATGGCAGAATTGTCGGTATTCAAAACGACTGTGGTTACCCGCTAATCCCACCCTACGGTCACATATTCAAAAAGAGGGAGGTTCTGGGCTTCCCTCGAGACTGCAAGCTTTTCTCTCTTCCTAACTCCCCCTTCCTTGGAATAGCTTTCTATATTATAAGACCCCTCGGAAAATTTCATCCATCCCGCAGTTATGTGTTTTCGGTATGTCGGGTGTTCCAATAAATTGTAAGCCGATCCATAAAAGACGAGGTACGGTAGTGGGGATAAAACGGTCTAATATATCTCTCGATCCTTTAGCAATAAAATGTCGATGAAATTTCCACGAGTAGTTCACACTAAAGGGCTTCTAAGTGGACCCAATATAAATTTTAACCTACTCAACAGAGGATTAAGGTCGGGTAGGTTTCGTAGTGGATATAACATTTTCTTTTTTATTTATCGAATCACCTACATCTTTATTAGTTGAGGAATCGTTCAATATAAAAAAAAATGTTCCTTTTTTACGGTGCGAAGCTTCCCCTAGGGTTCTAAATTTTGCTTCTAGGCAATTCAATCTTGTACGCTTGTACTACGACAATGAGCTATTAATACCACTACTACATATAAGTTTACTACACACTACTGCATACTAACTTTCCATATTCAATTAATAAACATAAGTATTGTCATATTCTTATTGTATATTACGCTATTTTTTATATTTTTCTTTAATTTATATTTTCCAGGTGTATAGGGTATTTAATACAGCTTTTTACCATATTTCGCCTCCTCTTAAACATTCAAATATCTCAAATTTACTCCTTATTCATTACAACATTAGCTAATTTTACAATAAATTTTTAATTCTGGTCACCCAACTCATGTATCTCCCCATTGCCACAATTTCTTTAGTTGTTTTACCTTCGAGAAAATTAACAATTGCATAACATTTAAATTAATTAAAAATGTACAAACTAAAGAAATTGTGGCAAGGTAATAAGGTAGAAATTAAGGCAAGGTTGTGGTAAGGTAGATACACAATACACCTTTGTATGACTAGAATTAAGAATTTAGAATAAAATTAATTTTATAATGAATAAGAAGTAAAGATTAATTGTCTGAAGATGGCTCTGAAGATTAAATGGTTTAGTTCTGTCATTAAATTAACAGGTCTATATACGGTCATAGATCTGAAAGAATTAGAAGCAAAAAAAGTATTGTATTAACTCAAACGAATTATACACAGTATATCCCCAGTTCGAGTTGCCTATAGGTGTAAATGACCAAACTTTTCATTTTTCGAGAAAAAGTTACTCTCTATAATAATGTTTGCTTCTTTTGAAATGAAGAATTATCATATTAAAAATTTCGTACTATGTAAAGTGACACATAAATTACAATTTTCAAAAATACATAGTACATATTAAGAATAAAGTGGGTTATTTTTGATTTTTCGAAAAAAATGTTACTCTTTATAAATTGTTTATTTATAATATCCTAAGGTAATTTATGTCAGAAATTACCCCACTCCCGACTGTCCCCAGTTCGGGTTGCTTTTATCTGTTAATTCCAAAAAAAAAAAAAAAAAAATTGAAAAAAAGTTACTCTCTATAAAAATCAATGCTTGCTCTAAAAAGAATTTAAAAAATTAAAAATTAATCGTACAAAAAATGTTGTACCATGCACTCAGTACCCAAAAAGTACAGATCTCTAAATTAAGACATAAGTGTAATTATTTTTAACTTTTTAAGAAAAAAGTTATTCTTTATCAATTTTTCTGTCTTGTCTAAAATGAAGATTTATCTAGTTAAAATAATTGTACCATATACTCTGTACCTAAAAAGTATAAAATCTTATTTTTAGTTTTTAAAAAATAAGTTCCTAGTAGTGTTTTGGTTACCACGGCAATTAATAAATTATAAAAAATAAATGTTCTTAGTCACAAAAATTTAAGTAAAACTTAAATTTTGAAATAGAAGATTTTAAGTACCCTACTTGTCTAATTTTTATATTTTAATTCAATTTTGTTTGTAAAAATAAAAAATTATGATGTGATGATAAAGTAACTTTTTTTAACATTAACCTTTTTATGTAAAAAAATAAGATTTAACTTTTTAGGTACAGAGTACATGGTGCAATTATTTTAACTAGATAAATCTATATTTTAGGCAAGACTGAAAAAATGATAAAGAATAACATTTTCCTAAAAAGTTAAAAATATATGTCTTGGATAAATTTAGAGATTTGTACTTTTTGGGTGCTAAGTGTATGGTACAAATTTTTTTTTTGTACGATTAATCTTCTTTTAAAATAAGCACAAATTTTTATAGAGAGTAACTTTTTTTCTAAAATTTTTGGGTTATTTACACCTAAAAACTCGAGCTGGGGACATATTATATATAATCTGTTTTTACTAATTACTTGATTAAAATGACTGTATACATTATTAGAAAATTATTTGAGGTCTGCATGGATTAACCGGATGGTCGGACTTGCGGGTCTGAATTAGCGAGACTACTATACTCGTATATATATATATATATATATATATATATATATATATATATATATATATATATATATATATATATATATATATATATATATATATATACATATATATATATATATATATATATATATATATATATATATATATATATATATATATATATATATATATATATATATATATATATATATATATATATATATATATATATAGAGAGAGAGAGAGAGAGAGAGAGAGAGAGGGAGAGTTTCCCGGGCAGGACCGACAAACTTGAAAATAATAAAATTTAATTAAGAATAGAAAACGTTACAGCTCGAATAACTACTATATTGTAATAGACTGCAGGGTGCGAAACACCTTAAAGTTGGCACCTTTACTAAGCTTTAAAACAACACTTTTAAATTTAAATCATTGCAACTTTAAATATCCGAAATATGAATGGCAAATTGATAAAATTACAAAAAAAAAACACGTCCAACTGTCTGCTGAGATAGGGTTGGGGTCATGGTGCCAGAAATAGTACAGTCATTATAACGCCATAGTACCTGATGAATCTTAAGATGTATTAAGGGTGTAATAATTAATTTTTATTATGATAAAAAATAGGAGATATTTTACTTTATAATAATATTTTTTGTAAAATAACTAAAATTGTAGTGTATTATAATACATTTATCTAACATCAGCACCAGCACAAACTAGTGAAGATGCAAAATGTACAAAAAAATTGCCGCTATAATATGATTTATACAACTAAATTATTTAAACCATCATTAGGGAGCTAGCATAACCGTGTGGGTTAAACCACGTCTGCTCGGCCATTACTGAATCTCGAGTGGAACGAGACGGGGTTCGATTCCTCGCCGTGACACTCTGATTTATATGGCTCACTATTGATCACATCATAATCGCTTTGACGGTACTATGTACAGAGGTATGATGTGTGAAATGGCTGGAACTCTCTACCGCGGAGCATAAAAAGGGCCTAAGTGATGGCCTAATTGCAAGATTCGAACAAGTGGTTCGTCCTACCCGTCCTAGTAGAAAGTACTAGACTACTACTAGTAAACCATCATTAATTTACTTGTACTTTGCCCCACAACTTAAGATTCATCCGGTACTATGGCGTTACAATATATTACTGGTACTATGACTGGTACTACACTACTGGTCATGACGGGTACTATGACTTTAGCGTACTAGACTAGAGCAGCTTAAAAGAAAAATAAAAATAATAATAGACTGCTTGGTGTGGTACATAGCTTCCTCGCATCCTATCCACGTACTTTATTGATTTCATGCTTTTACAAGCCATTATTGTCTAATTGGTTTAATTGTTTCCCCCGTTTATTTTTTAATCTGTCACAATTGTTTTGAGTTTTTACACGAATTAAAGTATCAATTTAGCAAAAGTTAAAGAGCTCAGACGGTTCATATTAATCTGGGGCTATCTGAGGGTAACTTTCGAAGTTATTCGTAAAAGTTTCATTCAAATCGAATAAGTACTTTTGAAGCTATAGGTGTAAATAAATGTATGTTTGTGCGCATGTGAAAGAGCAACAAATAGGCGCAGAAGGTTGAAACTTATATGGGACCAACAATGGGCTAATTATGATCTACCACCCAAAATTCATTAAAATTGGACGTATAGTTTTTAAGATATGTTGGTACGCAAAAAATGACCGACAGACTGACAGACAGACACGGAACCGAAAATGATCCCTGATGTCTGAAACGGATTTCTGTCTTGGAATTTTTGAAATCGGAGACCTAAAATTTTTTCGTTCTTCAGAACGATCACATAGCTTCCGTTACCTTCGGTAAGCTCGGAAGCAATAATTCGAAGTTTGATTTTTCAGGACACTTCTCATTCCCCCAAACCATCTCAGCAGACAGTTGGACATGTTATTTTGTGATTTCATCAATATTTCGGATATTTAAAGTTGCAATATTTTAAATTTAAAAGTGTCGTTTTAAAGCTAAGTAAAGGTGCCAAATTTAAGGTGTTTAGCTCCCACCTATCTGTTACAATGCAGTAGTTATACGGGCTCTAACTATTTTCTATTATTAATTAAACTTTTAGTTAAAGTCAGTGGTTCATTTATTAGTTTTCGTGTTTCCGTAGGTAGATTTAATTATTATTAAACATATAATCAAAATTTATCATAAAAATAACTTCTCCTCGGCGGGGTATCAAACTCGGCCTCTCACCGTCCACGTTTAAAGCTATTTTCTCAGTAACTAGATTTTTCCCGGGAAAACGGATTATATCATTAGATTCGTATTTAAATGGTCTACATTTTAGAATGTTTTAATCAAAATCGTCAGATCCGTTTTCGAGAAATAATTTTTTTTCAGTGATTTTGGGGGTAGCGCCCCCAAATTTATTTATTCTCTATTTCGCCACGGGATATGATTTTTCTGAACATGTAAACCAAATTTCGTCAAAATCGGCCCTGAGTTGAGGCTTCACGTGTCTCACAGGACAGACATTTTTTAAAAACCACATTTTTGAACTCAGGGGACCTTAAAACTTGTAAATCCATCAAGATTTCAAAATCGACTTTTCGCGCCATGACAATACTTTTTTTAATCTGAGGAAGAAAAAAAACTTTTTAATACATAATCAGTATTTATAATACTTATAATTATAGTATATTTAAAAAAAAAAAACAGTTGCCCTACAACAAAAGCTAAGTTTGCGGATAATTTATATTAGTGGAAATGTCTCTAGTGGATTTTATTTATTCTCCTCCTTATTCTATTTTTACACATATGTAATCAGCTGACAGAAGCCCTTTTTTTATTAGATTTTTCTCTTCACGTGGTTTGAATAAACGTTATATTAGGAAGGAAAATATTTGATATGGTATATATGTGTGGTTTTTTTTCAGGGTCTTGAGGTTGGGATAAAAAAGGGAAATAAAGCAGAAGAGTAAAAAAGAGAATATAATAATAAGTCAAGCATACCAGATTGTGACTTTTAAGGTTAAAAATAGTAAAACGGATGTAGATTAGCCGTGTTGACGGTAGTCTATACATATAAGACCCTGAAATATCAATAACTTCAGCATTAAAAAGCGCGCATTCACTCAGATAAAATAATTTACAATAAATAAATGTATATATACCTTTTTGAAAGAGCAACTTTCATTTCATGCAAACTTTCATTTTGGTTGACTGACGTTTTGTATATTGAAATACAGTCGGACCTTCATATAACGAAATTCGAAGTTTAACTTATATACCAAATATCAAATCTCTAGAGTAGGTCGGGCTTTAAAAAAACGCTTATTTTACTGTCGGGAGATACTCCAAGATGCCACAGACGAACTACCAAAAGCATAAGGGTTTCTAGGATGACCTCGAAACCCTAAAAGGGGTTTTATACGATGTTTATTATAATTCATTGTGTTTATATTCCGAGGAATTCTTTGTCTCAATTCGCAAGTATCCATTTTTTAAACATTCACAACTACAATAACATAAAGGTTGAAACACTGAACTTGTTATTTAACAATAAAAAAAGGGAATTTGAGTAGAATTCAATTACACAGATAACTTTATTCTTGGGAAACTATTAAGAATATAATAACTGGCACTATCCTAATTTAATAATCCGAATAAATCATAAAAAAAATAACGACAATATAATGCCTGTTTAAATTTCCCTTTAGGTGTGAAGGAAAAGAAATTCAAAAGTGTCAGAGAGGGCCAGAGAAGCGTGTTGTTCTAACACTTGTACGCGAGTTCAAAGCTTTAGAAGATCCTCTTCAAACAACAGAGAATTACAGCACTTCACAACTTAAGAGGGGTAAACGTTCTGGCTAATACTGTAACAGCCAGGATCAACCATTAATTATTACTTAGAAGAGAGATAAATAGAAGTTGAAAAATATATTCTAAAATTGGTTGTTCAATAAAACAATAAATTAAATAAACATTGCACCGTTCCCATAATATTATAAAGTCAAACTTGATAAGAATATGTCCTGCCTTTATTTAACTTTTCATTTCATTGAAGGGCCTAAGATAGAGCGAATAAAAGATCGAACTGAACAAAATTGAACTTACATAGTCTTATCATTGGTGAATGCGTATTAAAAGAGATATTGCACGAATTTAATAAGTTACAAGGCCATTAGTATAAGTGAGGTCCTTCCTATTGAGTAAGATTAAAGTTCGAGGTGGTAATATACCGAAGGGCGCTATAGTAGTAGTTAATATAGTGTCTGAACTAAACCACAGTCCATTTTCTACCTCCGACCTAGTT